>VWZI01010199.1:489422-511151 GCA_013396835.1 Psilopogon haemacephalus
GCGGCAGCCCCGGTTGAAGAGCGGCGGATCCGAGTTCTTGATTTGCGAGCTCCCGGCGGGTTCCGGGTTTGGGCACCCTTCGGGAGGAACAGGTGGTGACCGCGGCCGTTCTCCGGTTACAGCGGCCCCCGCCACAGGGCTGTAAATAGAGTTTCACCCACATAGATTCAGTTATATATCTCTCTCTATATATATTTAACTTATTTTATTGATTTTTAGCTTTTTTTTTTTCCCCTACTTGAGCACTTCAGCGCTGAGCTCTGTCCCTCCCTCCCCAGGGAAGGAGCATGGCTCGACCCTGCAAGCAGGGGCTGAAAGCAGTGGCGAGGTTTGGGGACATACACACACACAACACAACACAGAACTCATTCCCCACCTGTCTCGGGAGAGGATTTCAGTGCTGGGGATGGGTGATTTTGGGGTTTCTGGGGGCTGCGAATGCCTTTTGCAAGGGAAACTGAGGCACAAGGGGAGGAAGGAGCTGATGCCTTGCTCTGCAGGGGCTCCAGTGCTGCAGCCCACAGCTCCTGGGTGATGCTCTGGGCATTAACATTTGCTTGTTTTTTTTTTTTTTTTCCCTTCTTTCCCTGGTTCTTGATATTTTTTTTACCTTCCCCTGGATGCAGTCCCTGTGTTGGTGCATTGATTTTTTTTTTCTTTCTTTTTTTTTTTTTTTCCCCGGGTAGTGGCTTCTCTCCAAAAAATTATAAATAGTGACACCCATCAGCAGCAAGCTCAATACAGCTGCCCCGGAGGGGGTGGGCGACGGATGGAGACGCTGGATGGATGTGGAGACGCTGGATGGATGTGGAGACGCTGGATGGATGTGGAGACGNTTCGGGGCAGAGCAAGGAGGCAGTGGGGAAACTGAGACACGCAGCCAATTGAGGGGCTCTGGGTCCACACCTTCAGGGGAAGGGGCTTGTGCAGCCCCCAGGGTGTCAAAGAAGGGGTTCTGAGCGGTCCTGGGGTGTCTGTCTTTCTCCAATAGCCCTCAGGGCTGAGCTGCCGCAGCCTGCGAGGGACCGGAGGGACAGTGGTGGGGGGGTCCTGATGCTGGGGCTGGGGGACTTTTGGAGAAGACTCCCTCTTCCAGGCGAACCCTTTCCCCTCCGCGGTTATCGTTCCCTGCAGGATGGCATTTGCGAGGGACAGGATTGAGCCCTCTGGGGTGTAAATCAGGGGTGTGTTTACTCCAGCGTTTGCCCGGTAGATGCGGAGCAGGCTCAGCTCCGTGATGCAGCCGCGGGGGCTGGATTTGGATGGAGACGAGGGGTCTGCTGCCAGCCTCCCCCCGCCCCCGGCTCCATTGCAGGCTGCGTTTTTGCATGAATTCTTCTGCCGAGGGGATTTGCCTGGCTGTGGGGACATCACCCGGCTCGTCCCTGCCGGGCTCGGGGCTGTGTGGCAGCAGGGCTGTAAAAAAAAATAAACCTTAAAGCTGCTGCCTGTTACCGGAGACCCCAAACCCAGTGACGGGCAGGACCAGCTGCTTGTCTCGGTGGGTGTCTGGGACACGGGTGGGTTTCTTGCTGCTCCTCTGCGAAGAAGGGTCCTAGAGTGATTCCCTGCCACGAGTGGGGAAACGGAGGCAGAGCACAGCTGGGACCAGCAGAGCTCGCTGAGCTGGGGGAGAAGCTGAGAGCCCCAGTCACGGCCTCCCCACCCGGCTTGGGATGCTGCTCGCTCCTTCCTGGAGCAGGCAAAGTTTGAAGGTGTCGCAGTGACTAAGCTGTTGGTGCCTGCCTGCGTTGGGCTGGTGGTGGAGGGGAGCAGGGTGGTGCTGATGAGGGGTTCTTGCCGAGCCTTCGAGCTAAGCCGTCCCTTGTGCTCGTCTGGTGGCAGCTGCCTGTGATGGGGTCTTGCGGGATGTCGCCGGTGAGGTTTGCCAGCTCCGTCTTTCCTTCCCGGGCGCTGCACTCAAGCACGGGAGCCCCCCCCCCCCCCGCTGAAAGCCTGTGGCTGGGAGCGGGCTGGATCTTGGGGTGCTCCGGGCTGGCTGCCGGAGCCCCGGGTTTTGCAAACTCAGCTCTTTCCTCCTTTTGCCTCTTTGTGCTAGGACAGGGAGCAGCTCTGCTCCTCTGTTTCGCTCATACACCCCAAAACTTCAGCGAGGAGTCGCCCTCCAGCTGTACCCCTCCACGTCCCCGCCGTGCTCCGGGGCCGTTTCCCGGCGGTGGGGACACGCCGCTGGGACAGACGCCGGCAGCTGCCAGCCCTGCGTGGCACTCCTGCCATGATGCTGCGGAAGCTGTTTGCACTTGGGCTTGGCTGTCAGCAGCGATCCAGCAAAGAAAATATTTGGGTTTGCGGCTTCCACTCAGGAGCTTAGTGCCACCCAGGAGCCCCCGACGGGCTGGTGGCATCTCTGATGGCGCCAGGCTTGCTTCGGGGGAAGCTTCGTCAGGGGTCGTGGCTTATCGTGTTGGTTGAACCCTTCGCCGGGGGCCAGGCAGGAGGGCTGGGACCACCCAAGGGACTTGTCGCTGCCGCCTCCCCCCCCTTTGCAGGCTGGCAGGAGGTAGCACGGGTGACCCTGACCCTGCGGTGGCTGTGTTGTCTCGGCCGAGTGAATGGGAACCGCTGAGCAGACGCCGTCCCCAAGGCTGGGATTGGGGTCGGGCAGCGGAACAAAGCTGCCTGGCGTCCCCCGGCCGTTAACCAACAGCGGCGTCCCCAGCAGCGGGGTCACAGGGAGGATGCTCGGAAAAGGGGCAGGGGAGGGGATGCTACATCTGTCACCCCAGCACAGGGCTAGGTGTGGGGGGGGTCAGGAGCTGGGGACTGTCCTAAGGTGCTGCTGGGGACTGGGTCGGTGTTTTGTGCTCTCTGGGTGCTGATCTTGCTCTTTGCCTGGAGCTATTTCCCTGCCTGTGGTGGCCTCTCCCATGCCAGGGGATCTTTTTCTCCCCATCCCGTCTTCACCATGCCCATAACGTGTTCAAGAGCTTTACCTTTTGCTTGCCAGCTCATTTCGGGCTTGGATTTGATTTCCCTCCCTTGCCTGTTCCGTCGTGCCAGGGAAGAATCTTCCTTTTGCTTGCTCCTGCCTGTGTGTTTTTAATGCCCTGGGAGTGCCATGTCCTTTCCTAGAGCTCTCAGACAACTGCAAACACC
Source organism: Psilopogon haemacephalus (assembly GCA_013396835.1). NCBI lineage: Eukaryota > Metazoa > Chordata > Aves > Piciformes > Megalaimidae > Psilopogon > Psilopogon haemacephalus. Next base: position 492,540 of record VWZI01010199.1, read on the forward strand.
CCCTAGGCTCCTGTGTTGGGATGCTGCTCCAGAAAATCCTGTCGACGTGCCCAAGCGTGCCTAGGGCAGAGATTTCCTACTCCCATGCTCTCCAGTGACCCCTCTCCATGCGCTGGAGCAGGGTGGATCTTCACCTTCTGCGAGGGTGAAGCAGAATTTGGGGATGTTCCGAGTGATGTCGATGCTCCTGGCTGGACTTGTCCCTCCGGCTCCGTCTCCGCAGCTCTGCGGTGGAGGGTGGCAGTGCCTGTTTGTCCCTCCACCGAGGCTGGGCGGTTGCATTTGCTTCGTTCTACCCTCTCCTCCTTGCTCCAAAACTCCTGTTTTATGGTTGTTTGTTTTCCTCTGGGCGTTTGGACCTGCCCTGGCTTCGGGAACAGTGTTCCTGATGAGTCACCTCCTGGCCAGCGCTGTACATTTTTTGCCTTTTGTTTTCCAAACTGAGACGAACCAGCCCCATTCCAGCTTCCTTGGGAGCTTTCCCAGAGCGGAGCCCAACGGGAGCAGGACCTCCAGGGGGAAGCAGGACACCTCCTTGCAGACAAAGGCAGATGCTTGTTGGCGGCTTTAGACCCCTGCCCTAGCTGTGACAACATCCCTGCTCCCTGGTGGTGTTGGTTTTCCCCGACTGCACCCGGGCTGGAGCTTTTCCATCGCATGCAACCTCTGCAGAAGGGGCCGAGAGTCTTGAGCACCCCGAAAACACCCCATAAAAATCCTCTCCTGGCTGCAAGCATCCCCCCCCGCCCCCGCCCCGCTCCGAGGGACTTACTGCTTTGCTTTGGGCAAGTCGTGGAAGGGTTAAGATGAAAGGGTTGGTGAGGCAGAGGCAGGTAAATCCCTGCTGCATGCTCGGAGCTGGGAGGTAGCGCAGGCTCTGGAGAGCTTTATCGACACAGCCCTGCCATCTGCCTGCTTAAACCTCCATAAATAAGCTTTTTAATAATCTATTATTAACATGCACTATAATTGTCTTATTAGACATGTCTGGGAACCTTTAGTTACTGCGTGATTAAATGTCAAGATTCCCAAACCTCCTCCTCCCCGACGACAAGCTTGGGATTTGCTTGTAGCTTTGCAGCATTCCTCGCGTCCTGCTTTCCCCGTTCCGGGCTGGAGAACTCTCACCTTGAACTTGGGGAAACGGAGGTTTTTTCCCTTCCAGACGAGGAGGGTTCCCAGCAATTAGCAGCCTCCCCCCTACCCCCCCNAGAAGTCCTGGCGGTGGAGCTTTCTGCTTTCCGCTGCAGGTGGCCTGGCAGAGGCTGCCGTTGGTTTTCCCTGCGCCGGGATGGATGCGGATGGGTGATGTGGGACGGGAGGGAGGGGGATGCCAGCTGGAAGGGTCCTGGGGACGTGGGACCTGCTCTTCCTGACCAGAGGGAGAGTATTTTGGGGAGGAGGAAGGCTGTGGAGCTGGTGGGTGCCGGAGGGACTTCCCAGCATGTTCCTGGAGCTGTTTCCTTTCCCGGCCCTGGGAGCAGCTTTTTCTGTATTCTCTTCCTGGATTGAGAGCCAAAGTCCAGCTCTGCTCCAGCTGCTGGGAAGCAAAGGCAGAGCCTCCGCCTGTGGGGGCAGCCTTGTCCCCCCAAGCTGCTGCTGGGGTGGAGGGGGTCACACGCCAGGTGCCCTTTGAGCTGGATTTGTGATTATTTTTTAAAACTCGGGGGTGGTGTTGCTGTTGCTGGGCAGCAGTTAGCTGCAGCTCATCCCCTGGCCCCTTTCCTGCCTCTCCGGGTCCTGCCTGGGGTGTCACAGCCCTGGTCTGCAGCACCCACCTGTGCCTGGGTGCTGGCAGGGGAGACACACACGAGTTTACACACACATGGGTTTAAGGGACTCCGGCTTGGCATCCCAGTTTCTTCCCCTTGCAGTGAATCCAAACATGGGTCATGGCAACTGCAAGCTTTGAGCCAGGATGGGGCTGTCCTCCCATCTTCTGTCCCACCGTGACAGACTCCAGACTCTACTGCTGTGGCTCTATTCACTGCAGAACTCCTGCTCCCCCTTTGCTGGGGGGCTGCAGGGATGCGTGGGGGCTACTCCTGTGAGGTGCCCAAGGTGCCCAGCCATTGGGGTACCAGAGCAAGTGCTTGCTGTGAAGCAGAGGCACAGCTGCAGTGGCAGCACAAGGAGGGTGATGCTCCTGCAGTTTAGGGTTGTGTAGGGCTGAGGAGTCCCAGTGCACGACCCCCCCCCCCCACCCCAATCCCACTTCATACCTGGNGGTGTTGAGGAAATAGGAGCTGGGCGAGGCTTGGTGTATCCTGCATCTGGCTTCCCCTCCCCAGCATCCTGCACTGGGTCTGGTGGTCCCAGTTCAAGGGTGTGGGGGTGTGGTGGGGATGGTAGGGGGAGGAGGAGGGGGGCTCTGTGTGTGTGGTGTTACTGGATTGTCCCATTGCTGCTTGCTCTGCATCTCCTGCACTCCCATTTCTCTGCCCACCCTGGGGGGACCAGTGCACTCCCATTTCTCTGCCCACCACTGGGGGGACCAGTGCCAGACAGGAATGCAGTGGGGAGCAGAGCACCACAGCCTTCTGCAGCTGGGGCTGTAGATGTCCTGCAGCCAGAGCCTCTGCTTATCTTGGTCACACACTGTTGGCTTTTTGGGTTGGTTTGTTTTGATTTGCCTTGGAAAATACTGGAGAGTCACCCCAAACGGGGTCACCGTGCTGGTGCTGCCCCTCCCCTCCTTGGCTGCACAAAGCTGGCAGAGGATCCATCCCTCCTCTCTCTGAGGCTGTGGTGGGCTCTCGCCCATAGTGGTACCCACTGGGTGCTGGGGACCCTCTTGCTCTGGGGAGCCCTGCAGATTGGCCAGCAAACTGCTTTGACTTCTCGAACTGCTGCCGTGGACCAGACCTTTCTTGACATCGTTAAGTTGATCAGGATCATGGGATGCAGTGGCTGGCTGGGGATGCTCCAAGCTCTCCCAGGAGAGGAAGAAGGGACAGGGACACTGATGACCTGATGTGTCTTAACGAGGCCATTGTCCCCCTGGATGTGGAGGCGAGCCATGGCAGCCCCTGGGCAGCTGAGCCTGGCGAGATGCTTCCTGCGGAGACCTTCAGCCTAATTGACCCAATTAACCCAGCCGAGGAGCCAGCACTGCTCTGGTCCAGCGAGCTTCACCCAGCACTCAGACCATCAGCTGCTGGACGGGTGACTGGGAGGAGGATGTCACCCAGAGGACAATGTCACTAGGAGGTGAGCTGTGGCTGGTCTGGAAGAGGAGATGAAACATTGCTGCTGCATCCCAGCCCTCCCCCAGTGCCAGGAGCTCCTCTTTGGGGCACTGCCCCGAGGTCTTTCTGCTGTCCTACAGGAGCTGTGGAAATGTCTTTTTTTTCCTCCAAAAGGTTGGAGGAGATGGAGCACGGAGGCTGCTTGCTTGTGGAAAGATGGACTATGGGCAAACCGCATTGCCTTGCTTGGATGGATTTGGAGGCGTCGCTGGGGGTGCTGTGGATTTGGAGATGTTCTGCAGGTCTCCTTGATGGGGCAGTTCTTTTTCTGAGCCGTGTGCCTGGGTGCCACAGTTCCCCCTGAATGTTGGGCTGTGATGGTGGAGGCTTCAACAGCAAAATTCTGAAACCCAGGGAGCAAGTCCAGGCAGATCTACCAAAGGATGAGGTCACCTGAAGGCCTTTCCCACTGCTGCTGGCAGCCCACCCAGAGCGACGAGGACTTGTCACGGAGTAGGGCAGCCCCACACATCTTTGAGTGCCAGGTCCCAGGTCCCAGGTCATGCAAAACTCCAAACCCTTTAGGCAGGGCTTTGCACCATCACTGCCTGTAGGCAGAGGCACATTCACACTCTGTAATCAGCGGAGGGAATGCTTTGGGCAGCCTCCCTGGGAGCTGCACTGGGCTGGTGGAAGGAGCAGAGATGAGTGGTCCCCGGTCGCCACTGGGATGTCTGGGGGAGCTGCAGGTTGGCTGGTGGAAGGAGCAGAGGTGGTTGGTCCCTGGTCACCACTGGGACATCTGGGGCTGTGCTTGCAGTGACAGTGGGGCACTTGCCTCCCTGCCTGTTGGAGGTGGGCACTGGAGCATTCCAGTGGGCTTTTGGGGAAGGAGCAGCTCAGGGGTGAATGTTGAAGCCTCCTCCAGTGCTGGGGCAGGCTCTGGTCTCTCCTCATGAGGATGGGGACATGGTGCAGATTTGGCCACTGCCCAGCCAGGTCTTTTCCCAAGGACTCTCCTGTTTCTGCTTGGGTTTTTTGTGCTGTGTTTTCAGCTGTCTGCTGAGTGCTAACATCCATTGATTTTCTGCAGCCAGCAGTCAGCTGCTTTGCCATGCACTATAACAATATCAGCCCCAAGCAGCACTCCTCCTCCTTGGGCTGCTTCTCTCCACATTAGCTGAGCTCTGCATTTAGTAGCTCAACTGGGCCCCTATTTGGGGAGGTGCTGCTCACCATGCCCAGCTCCACACAGTATTTCTCAGTGCAGGGGACTGTGTTCTGCCTTTCTTCCTGTGGGATTGCTGAGCTCTGCTGCTTGGGCTGCATTTGGGGATGGGAGCTGGGTCCTAACTGGGGCAGGATGTGTGCAGGGAGGGGTTGCAGGGGGTCTTGCAGAATCCCAGCAAGGTAGAGGTTTGGAAAGGACACCTGAAGATCCAGTCCATCCCCCTGGCTAGAGTAATTTCACCTAAAGTAAATTACACAGGATCACAATGTCCAGGTGTAGAAAAGAGACTCCACAGCCTCTCTGGGCAGCCTGCTCCAGGACCTTCAAAGTGCAGATTTTTTCCCCTTATGTTTATGTGGAACCTCCTGGGTTCCAGTTTGTGCCTATGACCCCTTGTCCTGTCAGTGGACACCACTGAGAAGTGTCTTGCTCTTTCCTCCTGTCCTTCAGCTCTTGCTGAGCATTGATCAGATCCCCTCTGGGGCTGCTCTTCTCCAGGCTCAGCAGTCCCAGGGCTCTCAGCCTTCCCTGCTCACAGAGATGCTCCAGGCTCCTCAGCATCTTAGTGACCTCTTTTGGACTTTTTCCAGTAGTTCCATGTCCTTCTTAAACTGGGGAACCCACAACTGGCCACAGGACAGCCTGAAGCAGTGGGATCTTCTGTGCTGAGAGCTGCTGTGGGGGGGATGTGATTTTGGGGGCTTCTGCAGGGGATACTGCAGGTGAGTCCCTCTGCCCAGTGTGTGGCACTGCTCTCTGCTCGGCAGCTGCTTCCCTTTCCCTGGAGCTGGATGGAGAGTCCTGAGCCTTCCCGTGGGGAATGTGGTGTGAGTGGGTGCTGCATCCCAGGGGCCTGCAGAAAATCCAGCTTTGAGGGGTTTCTTTGGGATCACAGGGAGGGCAACACCAGAATGGCAGACAGGAGGATTAGGGTCCATGCATGGGAACAACACAGGAGGAGAGAAGGAAGAAGCTGGGATGCTTCATGGGCTGTCTGTGGATCCATCCTGCCTCCCTGCTGGCCAGCACCATCCATGGATCCATCTTGCATCCATTAATCCATCCTGCCTCCCTGCTGGCCAGCACCATCCATGGATCCATCTTGCATCCATTAATCCATCCTGCCTCCCTGCTGCCAGCACCATCCATGGATCCATCTTGCATCCATTAATCCATCCTGCCTCCCTGCTGCCAGCACCATCCATGAATCCATCCTGCATCCATGAATCCATCCCGCATCCCTGCTGCCAGCACCATCCATGAATCCATCCTGCATCCGTGAATCCATCCTGCATCCCTGCTGCCAGCACCATCCATGAATCCATCCTGCATCCGTGAATCCATCCTGCATCCCTGCTGCCAGCACCATCCATGAATCCATCCTGCATCTGTGAATCCATTCTGCATGCCTGCTGCCAGCTGTGAGTTCATCTTGTGTGACCAAGCTGAAGGTTCTGGTGCTGGATGTGGGTTCAAACCCAGTGCTCCATGCTCTCTCTGCCAGGTCTCAGCACCGTGCTACTCCTGCCTGCTCGCCCTTGGAGCTGGAGAGGGGCAGGGTTGGGGGAGCTGCCTGCATCTCAGCTGAGGTTTTTATGGACCCTATGAAAATAGAGGCAGCAGAGGGGGACTTGGTGCAGCTTCCCAGAGAAAGGCAGGAGATGTGCTGGGTTTCTTTGGGCGTTGCAGAGCGAGCCCAGCCTGGCAGCTGCTGCAGGTACTGAAAGCAATAAATAAGCTGTTGAGGAAAGGCAGCTGCAGGCTGCTGCGACTTTGGATTTACAACCTGCCCTCCCCAGGTGCTGGCTGCTCTTAGACCTGCACCTGGGAACCTGAGGAAATCATCTCCCTGGTTAGATGAACCTCTGGCAGTGCTGGCTGGTGCTGGTGGAGACCTTGAGAGGAGTTTGCTGGAGCTGCTGGATTTTTCAGGGATGGATGGATGAATGGATGGAAGGAGAAGCCTGGAGAAGAGGAGGCTCAGGGGAGACCTCATTGCCCTCTACAGTTACGTGAGGGAGGTTGTAGCCAGGCAGGGGTTGGGCTTTTCTCCCAGGTACCCAGTGGCAGAACAAGAGGACACAGCCTCAAGCAGTGCCAGTGTGGGTTCATGCTGGATGTTAGGCAGAAGTTCTTGCCAGCAAGAGTGATTGGCATTGGAATGGGCTCTGGTGGGAGGTTGTGGAGTCCCCATCCCTGGAGGTGTTCAAGAGGAGGCTGCATGAGGCACTGAGTGCCGTGGGTTAGTTAATTAGAAGGGTTAGGTGATAGGTTGGACTCAATGATCTTGGAGGTCTTTTCCAACCTAGTTAATTCTGTGATTCTGTGATTTGGGTGGGTGGATGCATGCACAGGCCAACACTGGCCAGGAATGGCTGAGCACAACTTGGGGACTGGTAAAAACACATCTGCTGATGGATCATATTTATCTGGGGGAGTTGTATCCTAAAGTTTGCCTGGCTTGCTCCAGCACACTCTCCAGTACCACGACATCACAGAATCACAGAATGTCAGGGGCTGGAAGGGACCTCCAAAGCTCCTTCCGTCCAACCCCCCTGCAGATCAGGATCACCCAGCACAGATCACACAGGAACACATCCAGGTGGATTTGGAGTATCTCCAGAGAGGGAGATTCCACAACCCCCCTGGGCAGCCTGTTCCAGTGCTCTGTCACCCTCATAGGGAAAAAAAAATTCCTCCTCATCTTTCCATGAAACTTCCTCTGCCTCAGCTTCCACCCATTGGCCCTTGTGCTGCCACCGGGCATCACCCTCTGTGCACAGGGCTCGTTTTTATTGCCCCACAGAGCTTTCTGGTGCCTTTATGCCCCTGGCTGATGCTGTTTCCCTGCCTTTTACCAGCAAAGGGTTTGGCTGAGCCTCTGCCTCTCCGGTGCTGGCAGCCTGGTGATTGATTTGCCCATGTCACCACCTCCAAACCTCGCTGTCAATCTTCCCATGTCACTTCTGCTGGTGCGACTGGAGGAGCCTGACATAGAATCATAGAATGGTTTAGGTTGGAAGAGACCTCAAAGCTCAGCCAGTTCCAGCCCCCCTGTGCCATAGGCAGGGACACCTCCCACTAGATCAGGATGCACAAGGCCTCATCCAGCCTGGCCTTGAACATCTTCAGGGAGGGAGCAGCCACAACCTCCCTGGGCAACCTGTGCCAATGCCTCACCACCCTCACTGTGAAGAATTTCTTCCTAACATCCAGTTTCAATCTCCCCTCCGCCAATTTGAACCCATTCCCCCTCGTCCTGTCATTACAAGACCTTGTGAACAGTCCCTCCCCAGCCCTCCTGTAAGCCTCCTTCAGATACTGGAAGGTTACTCTAAGGTCTCCTGGAAGCCTTCTCTTCTCCAGGCTGCAAAGCCCCAACTCTCTCAACCTGTCCTCACAGCAGAGCTGCTCCAGCCCAGGGATTCTCCCAAAAGCAGCATTTCACCCCCCAGGGCTCCCAGTCCTGGGCTGTCTGTGTCCATGGGCATGCAGGGTGGATTGCCTTCAGCAGGGCCTTAGGGACCTGATGGTAATAAAGTGGTTGGGAGGGGAGAGGAAAGAAATGAGCATTTCTCTCTCTCCTTTTTTCAATCTATTTTTGTCCCTTTTATTTCCCCCCCTCTCCCCCAAGGAGCCAGTTCTATAACCCAGGAGCTGTAATTGCACAGCGAGCGATCGATAGCAGCAGGATGGAGGTTTCCAGGGACCTGCCTTGTTCTGCCTTCCTCTGGAGTCCAAGAGGCAGCCCTGGCTATGTTAATTAAGTGATAGTTCATTATTAAAACACTTGTGTGGCAGGTCAGTGGCCTCCTGGCCAGGGAGCTTGAGGGTGTTTCTGTGCTCCAAGACTTCTTCCTCCCTGGGTATAAATAAGGGAGGAATGATGCCTGGCCAGCAGGGCAAGGGAAGGGATTCTGCTGCTTTGCTCTGCTCTCCTCACACCCCACCTGCAGCAGTGTGTGCAGTTCTGGATCCCCCAGCAGAAGCAGGACATGGAAGTGTTGGAGCCAGTCCAGAGGAGGCCACCAAGATGCTGAGAGTGCTGCAGCAGCTCTGCTGTGAGGACAGGCTGGGAGAGTTGAGGCTCCACAGCCTAGAGAAGAGAAGGCTACCAGGAGACCTTGGAGTGGCCTTGCAGAATCTGAAGGGGGCTCCAGGAAGGCTGGGGAGGGACTATTGACAAGGTCTGGTAATGCCAGATCGAGGAGGAAATGGGTTTAAAGTGGCAGAGGGGAGATTGAAAGTGGATGTTAGGAGGAAGTTGTTTGCAGTGAGGGTGGTGAGACACTGGCACAGGTTGCACAGGGAGATTGTGAAGCACAGAATCACAGAATGTGATCAAAGATCCATTGTGGAGGTTGTGCTCCACAACCTCCCTGGAGGTGTTCAAGGCCAGGCTGGGGTGAGTCTTTGAGTGACCTGTTCTAGTGGGAGGTGTCCCTGCCTATGGCACAGGGGGATTGGAACTGGCTGAATTTTGAGTTTCCTTCCAACCTAAGCCATTCTATGATTCTATGCTGGTCCTTTCCCCAGGAGCAGTGCTGGCTGGATCCAGGCACTGTGCAAGGAGAAGGTTTGGATGGGTTGTTAAATACACTAAGACATCCCAGGTTGTGCCTCACAGCATCACTGCAAAGCAGCTGGGGAACTGAAATGGTTTCACCCACGCTGGGGTGATGCTTTGGTCCCTTTGGTGCTGATCCTGCCAGGAGCTGCTTTGCAGGGTAGGAGGGAAGGGGAGCTGCAGTTTGCAGCAGGATGTGCCCCAAGGAAGGACTTGGACTGGCAGGGTGAATTATTCTCCTTTTAAATGCATATTTGAGGAGTGGATTCGGTTTTGGGCCACTTGTTTTGGTTATTAATGGACACCACTCACTACAGGAATGGTCTTGAGTGGGTCCAGAGAAGGGCAATGAGGATGGTGAAGGGTCTGGAGAACAGGGCTGGGGAGGAGCAGCTGAGGGACCTGGGGATGTGTAGCATGGAGAAAAGGAGGCTGAAGGGAGACCTCATTGCACTCTCCAGCTCCCTGAAAGGTGAAGGTCTGGAGAACAGGGCTGGTGAGGAGCAGCTGAGGGAGCTGGGGATGTGTAGCCTGGAGAAAAGGAGGCTGAAGGGAGACCTCATTGCACTCTCCAGCTCCCTGAAAGGTGAAGGGTCTGGAGAACAGAGCTGGGGAGGAGCAGCTGAGGGACCTGGGGATGTGTAGCCTGGAGAAAAGAAGGCAAAAGGGAGACCTCATTGCGCTCTCCAGCTCCCTGAAAGGTGAAGGGTCTGGAGAACAGAGCTGGGGAGGAGCAGCTGAGGGACCTGGGGATGTGTAGCCTGGAGAAAAGAAGGCAAAAGGGAGACCTCATTGCGCTCTCCAGCTCCCTGAAAGGTGAAGGGTCTGGAGAACAGAGCTGGGGAGGAGCAGCTGAGGGACCTGGGGATGTGTAGCCTGGAGAAAAGAAGGCAAAAGGGAGACCTCATTGCGCTCTCCAGCTCCCTGAAAGGTGAAGGGTCTGGAGAACAGAGCTGGGGAGGAGCAGCTGAGGGACCTGGGGATGTGTAGCCTGGAGAAAAGAAGGCAAAAGGGAGACCTCATTGCGCTCTCCAGCTCCCTGAAAGGTGAAGGGTCTGGAGAACAGAGCTGGGGAGGAGCAGCTGAGGGACCTGGGGATGTGTAGCCTGGAGAAAAGAAGGCAAAAGGGAGACCTCATTGCGCTCTCCAGCTCCCTGAAAGGTGAAGGGTCTGGAGAACAGAGCTGGGGAGGAGCAGCTGAGGGACCTGGGGATGTGTAGCCTGGAGAAAAGAAGGCAAAAGGGAGACCTCATTGCGCTCTCCAGCTCCCTGAAAGGTGAAGGGTCTGGAGAACAGAGCTGGGGAGGAGCAGCTGAGGGACCTGGGGATGTGTAGCCTGGAGAAAAGAAGGCAAAAGGGAGACCTCATTGCGCTCTCCAGCTCCCTGAAAGGTGAAGGGTCTGGAGAACAGAGCTGGGGAGGAGCAGCTGAGGGACCTGGGGATGTGTAGCCTGGAGAAAAGAAGGCAAAAGGGAGACCTCATTGCGCTCTCCAGCTCCCTGAAAGGTGAAGGGTCTGGAGAACAGAGCTGGGGAGGAGCAGCTGAGGGACCTGGGGATGTGTAGCCTGGAGAAAAGAAGGCAAAAGGGAGACCTCATTGCGCTCTCCAGCTCCCTGAAAGGTGAAGGGTCTGGAGAACAGAGCTGGGGAGGAGCAGCTGAGGGACCTGGGGATGTGTAGCCTGGAGAAAAGAAGGCAAAAGGGAGACCTCATTGCGCTCTCCAGCTCCCTGAAAGGTGAAGGGTCTGGAGAACAGAGCTGGGGAGGAGCAGCTGAGGGACCTGGGGATGTGTAGCCTGGAGAAAAGAAGGCAAAAGGGAGACCTCATTGCGCTCTCCAGCTCCCTGAAAGGTGAAGGGTCTGGAGAACAGAGCTGGGGAGGAGCAGCTGAGGGACCTGGGGATGTGTAGCCTGGAGAAAAGAAGGCAAAAGGGAGACCTCATTGCGCTCTCCAGCTCCCTGAAAGGTGAAGGGTCTGGAGAACAGAGCTGGGGAGGAGCAGCTGAGGGACCTGGGGATGTGTAGCCTGGAGAAAAGAAGGCAAAAGGGAGACCTCATTGCGCTCTCCAGCTCCCTGAAAGGTGAAGGGTCTGGAGAACAGAGCTGGGGAGGAGCAGCTGAGGGACCTGGGGATGTGTAGCCTGGAGAAAAGAAGGCAAAAGGGAGACCTCATTGCGCTCTCCAGCTCCCTGAAAGGTGAAGGGTCTGGAGAACAGAGCTGGGGAGGAGCAGCTGAGGGACCTGGGGATGTGTAGCCTGGAGAAAAGAAGGCAAAAGGGAGACCTCATTGCGCTCTCCAGCTCCCTGAAAGGTGAAGGGTCTGGAGAACAGAGCTGGGGAGGAGCAGCTGAGGGAGCTGGGGATGTGTAGCCTGGAGAAAAGAAGGCAAAAGGGAGACCTCATTGCACTCTCCAGCTCCCTGAAAGGTGAAGGTCTGGAGAACAGGGCTGGTGAGGAGCAGCTGAGGGAGCTGGGGATGTGTAGCCTGGAGAAAAGGAGGCTGAAGGGAGACCTCATTGCACTCTCCAGCTCCCTGCAAGGAGATTGAAGCCAGGTGGGGGTTGGTCTCCCTAGTAACAAGTGATAGGATGAGATGAAATGGCCTCAAGTTGCGCCAGGGGAGCTTTAGGTCGGACATCAGGAGAAATTTCATTTCCAAAAGGCTCACCAAGCCCTGGCTGAGGCTGCCTGAGGCAGTGGTGGTGGAGCTTCCATCCCTGGAGGCATCACAGAAATGTGTGGCTGGGGCACTCTGGGAGCTGCTTTAGTGGCCACAGTGGAGTTGTGTTGCTGGTTGGACTTCGCCAACCGAAACCATCCTGCGGAGACCTGCAGGTAAAAACCATAAAGGGTCTTTAACAGACCAAATAAAAACCCAAGCCCAGCTGAGATCCATTCCTTCCATAGCTGCTGGGAGATGGCTTTTTTTTTTTTTTTTCCCTTCTTCTTCTTCTTTTCCTAGGCCTGTGCTTTCCAAACACTGAGGTTATCAGACATAAGTGACTTATTATGCAAATCCTCTGTCTTAATATCTGGCTGCTCTCTCCCTGGAATTGCATTGGCCAAGCCCTGTGTGTTACTGGAGCTGCTAATGTTTACACATTAGCTTCTCTGGCTAATGTACAAGGCTTCAAGTTGCAAATTGATGTTTCTTACAGCTGAGCAAATTCTCTTTTTTTTTTGTTTCCTTTTTTATCCTTCTTTTTTTTTTCCTTTTTTTTTTTTTTTTTTTTTTTTTTTTTTCTTTTTTTTTTTTTTTTTTTTTTTTTTTTTTTTTTTCTTTTTTTTTTTTTTTTTTTTTTTTCCTTTTTTTTTTTTTTTTTTTTTTTTTTTTTCTTCTTCTCCCCTCCCCCCTCTCTCTTAAATGCAGTATCTAAAACGGGTTGGGAGAAAGGAAAAAACAAACGACTGGGGAGAATTTTAATGGAGCTGCTTTCCATATCCTTCTAATCAGCTTTTAGCAGGGCCAGGGAATCAGGAATGCTCTTTGAAAATTATTCTGGTTTGTGGAAGTGGGGAATAGCCAAGGAACAGGGGGTGGGGGTGGTGATTGTCATCTCCAGGTTGTGTCAGGCACAAAAAACTCTTTTGTTAGGTGCCTCTGTGTGCTTGTGCCCTGAGGTCCTTTGGGTGGGCAAAGTGAAGCTTGGGGATTTAGCTCCCCATAGGCTGGACTAGAAGAGGTTTTCCTGCTGGTTAGACTCGGGGTGGGGAAGTGGACCTAAACACCTTTTGGTTTCGGATGGACTCATTCAATACCTTTCCTTTTGGAAATGAAATTTCTCCTGATGTTCGACCTAAAGCTGCCCTGGTGCAACTTGAGGCCATTTCATCTCATCCTATCACTTGTTACTAGGGAGACCAACCCCCACCTGGCTTCAGTCTCCTTGCAGGGAGCTGGAGAGTGCAATGAGGTCTCCCTTCGGCCTCCTTTTCTCCAGGCTAAACATCCCCAGCTCCCTCAGCTGCTCTTCACCAGCCCTGTTCACCACACTCTTCACCAGCTTCATTGCCCTTCTCTGGACCCACTGGAGACCTTTCCTGTAGTGAGTGGCCCAAAACTGAATCCACTCTTTTAAATATGAATTTAAAAGGGGAATAATTCAGCCTGCCAGCCCAAGTCCTTCCTTGGGGGTCATCCTGCTGCAAAATGCAGCTCCCCTTCCCTCCCACCCTGCAAAGCAGCTCCTGGCAGGATCAGCACCAAAGGCACCTGGGGCTAGTCCTTCTTGGGGTGTTTGGGGTTGACTGTGGTACTGCTGTTGTCCACTGCAGTGAGGTGGTGAGATGCTGTGATGCAGGGACCCACTCTGCTTCTTGCTTTTCTTGCTGAGCTGGGCTCCTCGATACTTCGTCCCCCTGAGCAGCTCCTCGTCCCCTGTAGCATCATCACAAGAGGACTTTGAGCCACTCCCCAACATAGAAATGGCATTTCTGATCCCTTATCCTTTACACACAAAATCCCATCCTGGTTTGGGTTCAAGGGACCTTTGAAGCTCATCGAGTCCAAATCTCCCTGCACTCAGCAGGTGGTTGGGGCCACATTCCCGGAGGTGTTTGCAACCAGGCTGGCAGAGGCTGTGGGCAGCCTGCTCTAGGGTAGGGTGTCCCTGGGCATGGCAGGGGGGTTGGGACTGGATGATCCTTGTGGTCCCTTCCAACCCTGACTGATTCTGTGGTTCTTGTAACATTCTCCCCCCAGATGCTGCCCTGCAGGGTCTGGGCTGTGTTGTTAGCACCCTCCATGGGATGCCAATCCCATCCCGCGTTGTGCCTGGGTCACATTTTAGCCCTGGAACCTTTTCAAGGCTGCTCAGGGAAAGAAAAGAGAAGCCTGTGGAGTGTGTCCCACGGTGCAGGAGGTTAAACAGCAAAGGTTTAAGTGTGTAATTAACTTTGAAGTGAGAGGAGCCTGGGCGCAGCGGATAAAAGAGCGGCAGGCAGGCAGGCAGCCACGTTCCTTGGTGGCCACGGAGATTTAATGAGACAGCAGCCATTGTACTCGCCTGGTTGGGCTTTCTTTTCCTCCCTCTTCTTTGCAAACCTTTCATTCCCCCCTCTCCCCTTCCCTGACTTTCCTCCTTTCCATCCTCAGGGATGAGGATGCTGAGTGGCGGTGGCACCCCGGAGGGATGCCGAGCAGCACTGGTGCTGCTGAATCCCTGGTTGCTTAATCCAACATTTGGCTTTGGCTTTGTTTGTTATAAAAGTTGGGTTCCCCTGATCTTTAACCCTGTGTTGGGGTTAAACTGTGTCCCAGTGCCACAGTGGTGCCCAGGAGGGATGCTGAGCCGCACTTCTGTCCATCTCCCTGCTGAATCCCTCGTTGGTCAATCCAACCTCTACCTTTTGCTTTGATTGTAATAAAAATTGGGTTCCCCTGATGTTTAACCCCAAAACCATGCCCCAGTGGTGCCCAGGGGGAAAGCTGAGCAGCACTGGTACCCATCTCCCTGCTGAATCCCTGGTTGGTTAATCCAACCTCTACTTTTTGATTTGTTTGTTATAAAAATTGGATTCACCTGATGTTTAACCCCAAAACCGTGCCCCAGTGTCCCTGTGGTGCCCAGGGGGGATGCTGGGTGGCACCTAGGGGGTACAGCTGAGCAGCACTGGTGCCCATCTCCCTGCTGAATCCCTGGCTGGTTAATCCAACCTCTACCTTTTGCTTTGCTTGTAATAAAAATTGGGTTCACCTGATGTTTAACCCCAAAACCATGCCCCAGTGGTGCCCAGGGGGAAAGCTGAGCAGCACTGGTGCTCATCTCCCTGCTGAATCCCTGATTGGTTAATCCAACCTCTACCTTTTGCTTTGCTTGTAATAAAAATTGGGTTCACCTGATGTTTAACCCCAAAACCATGCCCCAGTGGTGCCCAGGGGGAAAGCTGAGCAGCACTGGTACCCATCTCCCTACTGAATCCCTGATTGGTTAATCCAACCTCTACCTTTTGCTTTGCTTGTAATAAAAATTGGATTCACCTGATGTTTAACCCCAAAACCATGCTCCAGTGTCCCTGTGGTCCCCAGGAAGGATGCTGGGTGGCACCCAGGGGGAAAAGCTGAGCAGCACTGGTGCCCATCTCCCTGGTGTATCTGTAGTTAGTTAATCCAACCTCTACCTTTTGATTTGTTTGTAATAAAAAATTGAATTCACCTGATGTTTAACCCTGCATTGGGGTTAAACTGTGTCCCAATGCCACAGGGTGCCCACGAGGGATGCTGAGTGGCACCCAGAGGGGAAAGCTGAGCAGCACTGGTACCCATCTCCCTGCTGAATCCCTGATTGGTTAATCCAACCTCTACCTTTTGCTTTGCTTGTAATAAAAATTGGATTCACCTGATGTTTAACCACAAGACCATGCCCCAGTATCCCTGTGGTGGCTAGGAAGGATGCTGGGTGGCACCCAGTGGGGAAAGCTGAGTCCATCTCCCTGGCAAACCTCTCAAACCATCTCTTTTTCATTTTTGTTCCCTTTCTTTTGAAAAAAAACAAAAAAAACCAAGAAAAAACCCCAACCACTTATTCCATGTGGTGTTTAACCCTCATGTTAGCTCTTGTCCCTTTGGCTTGGGCGCAGCTGTGGTGCCATGAAGGTGGCAGTGATGCCTGGGCTGGGGATCCTGGGCGGCAGCGGTACCCAGGGAGGATGCTGAGCTGCTCTGGTCTCCCTGGAAAACCTCTCAAACCACCTCTCTTTTTCCCCCTCTTTGTTTTAAACCTCCTCCAGGGATGGGGACTCTACCACTGGCCTGGGCAACCTGGGCCAGGCCTTGACCACCCTTTTGGGGAAGAAATTGTGGCTCATGTCCAACCTAAACCTCCCCTGGGGGCAACTTGAAGGCCGTTTCCTCTCATCCTATCGCTTGTTCCTTGGGAGAAAGGACCAACCTCCACCTAGCTCCAACCTCCTTTCAGGGAGTTGTAGAGAGCAAGAAGGTCTCCCCTCAGCCTCCTTTTCTCTCTCACTCCCCCAGCAGTATTTTTAGCTGCTCAAGCTCAAGTCACACCTCCTGCGCTCATCTCACCGCCCAGAGCTGCTGTGACCCTGGCCTGGAGCCAGCACAGGGCTGGGGACTGGGGGCTCCATCTGGTGATTTTAAGGGTGAACCCAGACCTGGAGCAGCCCTGGCTGACTCCCACAGCTCCCATCCTGCAGCTGTTAGCCTGTAGCATGGGTATAAGCATCCCTGTTGCTGCAGCTGAGTATTCCAGGTTGCTCTCCTTGTAATATTTTGATGAAACCTGAGGTTTGTGAGAGCTGCTTTGGTTTCTACCCCCTCTGACTTGTCACTTCTGCTGGGGCACCCACAGCCATCCACTTTGGAGCTGGGACTTTGGCATTTATCTGCTCTGGTGTTCATTTTTAGGCCACTGTTGTGATGAGGAGGAAGAAGAACAGAACAAAAAGCTGGAGGGAGGTCAGTGCAGGGCTGCTGAGATGCTGAGGAGTCTGGAACATCTCTCATGTGAGGAGAGGCTGAGAGAGCCTGGGGCTGGTTGGCTTGGAGAAGAGGAGGCTGAAGGGGGGATGCTTATTGATGCTTACCTCTAAGGGGTGGGTGTCAGGCAGAGTGGGCCAGACTTTTCTCAGTGGTCCTCGGTGACAGGGCAAGAGGTAGTGGGCATGAACTTGAAGATAGGAAGTTCCTGCTAAACATGAGAAGGAAATTCTTTACTTTGAGGGTGCCAGAGCACTGGCACAGGCTTCCCAAAGGGGTGGTGGAGTCTTACCTCTGAAGACTTTCAAGACCTGCCAGGATGTGTGACCTCTCCTAGGTGATGCTGCTCTGGCAGGGGGATTGGACTTGATCTTTGCAGGTCCATGCCAACCCCTATCATTCCCTGATTCTGTGAAGAGAGGCTGGAGGTTGAGTTTCTCCCCAGCCCCACCCTTGGATGGGGAGAGATGGCAGCAAAAGCATCATCCCAAAAGCTCATGGAAAGCAAAGCTCTGCAAACCCTTTGTTGTTTTGTCCTCTCTGGGCACAGATCACAGCCAGATCTGTTGGGGAGATGCAGCAGTCAGCCGAGCCGCCGACGTTTCCGTCCCTGGATGGCAGGGAGGGAAGGCTCAGGCTGGGAAAAGCCATAACCATAAAGCTGTCCAAGGAGGGAGATGGATGGACTCGGCCAGCTGTGCCTCAGCCAACAGAGTATCTACTCCACATAATTGCATTTTAAGCCTCTGGAGCTTGGACATCATCTCACTGGTGGGCAAGGATCTAGCGTTGGGGTGCCGGAGCAGTGGGGAAACTGAGGCACAGGAGCAGCTGGTGCTGGGGATGGCAGTGGAGTGTGGGTGCTGGAGATCACAGAATCATAGAACCAGCCAGGCTGGAAGAGACCTCCAAACTCATCCAGTCCAACCTAGCACCCAGCCCTAGCCAATGGCACTAAGTGCCCATCCAGGCTTTTCTTCAACACCTCCAGGGATGGGGACTCCACCACCTCCCTGGGCAGCCCATTCCAATGCCAATCACTCTCTCTGGCAAGAGCTTCCTCCTAACATCCAACCTGAACCTGTCCTGGCACAGCTTGAGGCTGTGTCCCCTCATTCTGTTGCTGGTTGCCTGGGAGCAGAGCCCAACCCCAGCTGGCTACAACCTCCCTTCAGGTAGCTGCAGAGAGCAATGAGCTCTGCCCTGATCCTCCTCTTCTGCAGGCTGCACACCCCCAGCTCCCTCAGCCTCTCCTCTTGGGGCTGCGCTCCAGGCCCCTCCCCAGCCTTGCTGCCCTTCTCTGGACACCTTCCAGCACCTCAACATCTTTCTTAAATTGAGGGGACCAGAACTAGACACAGGACTCAAGGTGTGACCTGACCAGTGCTGAGTACAGGAGCAAAATAACCTCCCTGGTCCTGCTGGCCACACTGCTCCTGATTCAGGCCAGGATGCCATTGGCTCTCCTGGGCACTTGGGCACACTACTGGCTCATGTTCAGCTCCTGTCTACCAGCACAGCCCAGGAGGAGGAGGAGATGGTGGTGATGTCTCTTCTGATGTCGTTAGTGGCTGAGAAGAGTTTATTCATAGACTCAGAATGGATTGGGGTGGAAGGCACCTCAAAGCTCATCCAGTTCCAACCTGCTGCCATGGGCAGGGGCGCCTGCCCCAGCCCAGGTTGCTCAAGGCCTCATCCAAGCTGGCCTTGAACACCTCCAGGGCAGGCAACATCCACAACCTCCCTGGACGACCTGTTCCACCCCTCACTGGAAAGAATTTCTTTTTCTTCCTCATCTCCAGTCTCACTCTCCCCCTCCCTCAGGCTTCAATGCGTGGAGGAAAGGCTGTGCCTGCCTGCAGTGCTGTTTGTCTGCGCTCTGCTTTCTCAGACCAAAAAAAAAAAACCCCAAAAAATAAACCCCAAATCCCCAACACAGAACAAATTTCTCCTCCCAGAATATCCCATTGCAGCAGATCTTGGAACGAAACACTTGGGCTTGGGTTTGGGTTTTCTTTTTTTAATTCTTAAAAAAAAGTCACTTGGCACTGCCTTTGTGACACTGTTTTATTTGGAAATGATTTTTTTTTTTCCTTTCTTTCTGTCTTGCTTTCCTGGAAAATTTTGACAGATTTGTGTTGATTTTTTTTTTTTTCTTTTTTTGGTTTGGGTTTTCTTTCCTCCC
>VWZI01010199.1:519091-542081 GCA_013396835.1 Psilopogon haemacephalus
GTTTGGGGCCACCCCTGGAGGTGTTTTTGGCCAGGCTGGCAGAGGCTGTGGGCAGCCTGCTGTAGGTTAGGGTGTCCCTGGGCATGGTAGGGGGGTTGGAACTGGCTGATCCTTGTGGTCCCTTCCAACCCTGACTGATTCTTTGATTCTATGATTCTATCTGTGATTCTTATGATTCCAGTGAGGTCTTTCAGGGTAACTCCAACACTTGGCCACAGATTAAGTCAGCAGCAAGCTCCCCCAATGTTCTCCCTAGCTCGGAGCAGCTCTTCCCACCCTCTGCCCTTCCCACCAATCCTTCATCCCTCTGGGAACAACCCCAAACAGCCCAGCAAGTCGAGGAGGGAAGATCCCACTCGCCCACCTCCGCTTCCCTGTCTCGCCAAGTTTTTTTCCTCCTACAAAACCACCAAGAGATAAAAATAAAACTTAAAAAAAAAAAATTAAAAAGAAAAGAAACAACTCCCCCCCACCCCAAACCCCAACAATCAAAGCTCTGTGAGAAGGCAGCAGGAGGAGGGCTGACAGGAGAAGGCAGCACTGCCAGCCGAGAGGTGCCAGGGGACCAGCTCTGAGCACAGCAGCAGCTGCCTCTGGGAAATCACTCTGGAAGATGAAGCCCTGATGATGCCTCCTCCTCCTCCTCCTCCTCTGCTGGATCTTCTCCCCACCTTGGAGCCAGCACAGGAATGAGGCCCCAGCTCCCTGCTTCTGCACTGAGCCCCAGGACAAGAATCTTCTGGAGGAGTTCCATCCCCAATGGCTGAGCTGCCACCACCACCACGGGGGCCCTGTTCCTCCAGGAGCCAAAAACCAAGCTTAAGTTTTGGAAGGATCCATAGCAGGGGCTGGGTCAGGAAGCTGTGCTGAAGGAGAGGCTCCTTGGAGGGGCTGGAAGGACATCAGAGCTCAGTGGAGTGGGGAACAGGGGCTCTCTTTGGTCCTCCTTGACCTATCTCCAAACAGCAGAGCTCCTACATACAGAATTAGAGATGGCAGAGCTCCACATCAGCCTGCTGGCAGGTACAGAGCAGCCCAGGACACAGAGGAGATGCCTGAGGTGGGGACACACAATGCACCCAAAGCACCCAGGGAGGGGTTATGGTTTAGTGGCCATAGAATCATAGAATCAGTCAAGGTTGGAAGGGACCACAAGGATCAGCCAGTTCCAACCCCCCTGCCATGCCCAGGGACACCCTACCCTACAGCAGGCTGCCCACAGCCTCTGCCAGCCTGGCCAAAAACACCTCCAGGGGTGGCCCCAAACACCTCCCTGGGCAACCCATTCCAGCCTCTCACCACTCTCATGCTCAACAACTTCCTCCTCACATCCAATCTGACTCTCCCCACCTCCAGCTTTGCTCCATTCCCCCTAGTCCTGTCACTCCCTGACAGCCTCAAAAGTCCCTCCCCAGCTTTTCTGCAGGCCCCCTGGAAATCTTGCCTGGATACCACATCCTGGGCAAGCAGCACTACGTGAACCTGCTCTGGCAGGGTGGGGTTGGACTGGATGATCTCCAGAAGGTCCCTTCCAACCCCTAACATCCTGTGATTCTCTGATGGTTTTCCCACAGAGAATGGTGCTGGAAACTTCCTTCTCTTCTCGTTTGTTTGACTGAAATATTATTTAGCACTTTGTGAGCCTTTTGCCTTTCTCCACTTGAGTTCTTCTCTCCAAGCCCAACTGAAATGTAAATGCAATTCTGGTGCTGCAGCTGAGCTGGGGGGGGGGGGGGGTTGGGGACACACCAAGGGGGGGTGACAACTCACTTGGACCAACATCTAATTCACACTGAACCTCCAGTTGAGAATTTGACCTTCAATTGAGGATTTGACCTTAAGTTGAGGATTTCAGGAGGGAAGCACATTATAGATATGCACCCAAATCCCCTCCTTTGGTTTGGAGGCTCAACTGGAGGATGCCCTGGAGCTGTTTCTGTGGCTCTGGAGCATTTTGTTGGGAGGCTTAGGAATGAATTTTTAATTTTTTTTTTTTTCCCCCAGTGTGATTTTTTATTTTTTTGGAGCAGATTTTTTGCTGTCTAAAGCCAACATATGGACAGGGCTCCAAAATAACCTCAGCTGTGCTGCTGAGCTGTGATACTGCACCAACCCTCTGGGACTGGTCCTGCCTGGCTGCCTTCCCCCCACCTCAGGCTGTAGGACTCAGCAGGACTGGGACATCTCCTTCTCTCCATCCTCATTTCCAGCTTTGCTGCCACAAATAAAGCAAAGCTTTAAAATGGAATGAAACCTTTGGAAAGTGGAATTGAAGCTTTAAAACCTGGGCTTTGGCAGTTTGCATAGCTCCTGCTGCAGCTCTGCTCTTGCCCTGGGGATGCTGGATCAGTGGTGGTGGTGGGGCTGAGACAGTGCTGGAATAAATGGAAGGAGTCTGGGGGACCCCCAGATCTTTGCTGCATCTTCCCTGGAGGGGCTCTGCAGCCTCCTTGACCCTCGGCTGCTTAGGCAGCCCAAAAGGATTGAGAGGCCAGGGAGGGGCAGGTTGGTGACTGTGGTGGGACTGTGTCCTGCAGGCTGGATGCAGGCTGTCACCTCCTTGTCACCCTTTTGTCACCAGCTGGCTGTTCCCACTGCCTCCAGGTGAATGGAATGGAACGGAATAGAATAGAATTAGAATAGAATAAGCCAAGTTTGGAAGTGATGTCCAAGCTCATCCAATCCAACCTAGCACCAAGTCCTATCCAATGGCACTAAGTGCCCATCCAGGCTTTTCTTCAACACCTCCAGGGATGGGGACTCCACCACCTCCCTGGGCAGCCCATTCCAATGCCAATCACTCTCTCTGGCAACAACTTCCTTCTAACATCCAGCCTGAACTTGCCCTGGCACAACTTGAGGCTGAGGCTGTGTCCCCTCCTTCTGTTGCTGGTTGCCTGGCAGCAGAGCCCAACCCCAGCTGGCTACAACCTCCCTTCAGGTAGCTGCAGAGAGCAATGAGCTCTGCCCTGAGCCTCCTCTTCTGCAGGCTGCACACCCCCAGCTCCCTCAGCCTCTCCTCTTGGGGCTGTGCTCCAGGCCCCTCCCCAGCCTTGCTGCCCTTCTCTGGACACCTTCCAGCACCTCAACATCTCTCTTTGAATTGAGGGGACCAGAACTGGACACAGTACTCAAGAGTGAGGTTGTGCTGCTGTTGTACTGGGGTGCATAAAAAACATAACAGCCAAAAAAACAGTCTGAAACCCAGTCAGGATTGTCCTCTGGAACAAAAAAATGTCCTCTGGACAAAAAAAAAAACCCAAAACAACCCAACCCAAACCCAACAGAAACAAACCAACAGGAGCTGCTAAGGGACTTGATGTGCCCCTGGGTAGCCTGAGCTAGTTGGAGGTCTCCCTGCTGACTGCAGGGGAGGTTGGGCTCTTAGATGACCTTTGAGGGTCCCTTCCAACCCCCTGCAACCTGTGGATCTGTGTTGGGAGCCTCCAGACCCCTAAGGGAGGAGCTGCCTGCTCCAAGACCTTGGGGATGCTTCGGTGTGGGGATGCAGCATCCCAGCACGGAGAGAAGTCTCTCTGCTTCTCCTGCATTGAAGAAAATAAAACCAACCCAAAAAGCCTCAACCCATACTCTGGGCTTGAAGCTGAAGCTGGGCCCAGTCACTTCTGGGGGAGGAGGATATAATTAGCACAAAAGCAAGCGGTGGGAGCTGCTTTTAACCGTGCAACAACACTGGGGAGAATATTAAAGGGAGGGAAATAGCAGCTGGGGGAAGCCCTGCCAGAGGAGTGATGCCTGGGCACACAGTGCCACCCCTTCGTGCCCGTGGAGCTGGGTGACCTTAGTGGATGTTCTCCCATCTCTTACCCTGACCCAGCGGTGGGTTTAATTTTAGTCTTGGCCTTTTTTTAGTTTGCTTCTCTGGCTTCTTGTTTTGAGAAAAAAAAAAAGGAGGTTGTGCTTGTCAACGAGAGCCCAGCAGGCTGAGCAGGTGGAGGTGGCTTCTGGGAGATGTCCCCTGGTGTGGGGAGGGTTGGAGTTTGCTCTCCACGCTGCTGGCACCCGGGTTGAGTGGAGCTGATGTTGCTGGAGCAGAAATGATTTTGCTGGGGGAAAAGAGAGGGTAAAAAAAAACAAACCAAAGAAAAGGAATGTGGATGTAGTGCTTTCCCCTCTGCCAGTGAAATGGGCTCCACTCTCAGAAAACAAATGGTTACCCTTCTATTTCACCCCAAATACCTGCCTGGAGGTCAGGGACAATTCTGCTTTGTGATGGTTTCTTTCCCCTCTCCCAGCTCCCACCCCTGAAGGATGCTCTGTGGTACCCTGCACTGTCTCTCTGTCACAGCTCATGCTGTCACCCCTTAGGTGTTTTGGGGTCCTTTTGGGCATTTTGGGGTCACCCCAGCTGCAGCTCCTACATGCTGGGGGGGTGGGGGGGAGATGGATGGTTGCCCTCCACCCCCTGCTGCCTTCATTAGGCTTTTCTCCATGCTGGGAGCGATGGGAGGAAGGTGCCTGAATTCCTTCGAATTAACCAGCAGTGAAAGCTATTAATAATTAAGTGCCTACTGTCAGGAAAACAAGGCTAGAGTGGAATAAATGGCCCAGCTTTGTTACTTACACCTTCTGCTGTTATTAAAATGGAAGGGATATTAATGATCCCCTTGCATTTTGGGGGTGGGGAGGATGCAGGTTTGGTGGGGCAGCTTCCCACCCACCCTGTGTCTCTATTCTGAGACTGTGTGAGGGAGCTCTGGGAGCTGCTGTGAGGATCTGTGACTCCTGCATCCCCATTCCTGCATCCCTCCTCTTGTGTCTCCTTCCAGCATTCCCCTCCTGTGTCTCCTTCCAGCATCCCCCGTCCTGCATCCCTCCTCCTCTGTCTCCTTCCAGCATCCCCTGTCCTGCATCCCTCCTCCTGTGTCTCTTTCCAGAATCCCCCATCCTGCATCCCTCCTCCTGTGTCTCCTTCCAGCATCCCCCGTCCTGCATCCCTCCTCCTGTGTCTCCTTCCAGCATCCCCCATCCTGCATCCCTCCTCCTGTGTCTCCTTCCAGCATCCCCCGTCCTGCATCCCTCCTCCTGTGTCTCCTTCTAGTTTGTAGCTGTTGATCCTTGTCCTATCCCTGGGCACCACTGAGAAGAGTCTGGTCCCATCCTCTTGCCCCTCACCCTTCAGCTCTTAGAGCATTGCTGAGATGCCCTCTGGGGCCGCTCTTCTGCAGGCTCTCAGCCCCAGCGCTCTCATCCTTTCCTCTTCGCAGAGCTGCTCCAGTCCCTCAGCAGCTTTGTAGCCTCCACTGGACTCTCTCCAGCAGTTCCCTGTCCCTCCTGAACTGGGGAGCCCAGAACTGGCCTCAGTTCCCCAGCTGTGGCAGAGCGGAGCGGGAGGAGAACCTCTCTCAGGCTGCTGCCTGCACTCTCCCTGCCGCACCCCAGCAGGCGATGGGGCAGAGACAGCTGAGGCACAGCTCTTGTCCCCCCAGCTGTGGAACCAGTCGCTGGGGGGGGGGGGATCATTCCATGCTCTCTCCTTTCTCCCTCCCACCGCAGGCTCCTACCTGGTGGTGAACTCGTCGCAGCACGGCGCGGGGCAGCGAGCTCACCTGCTGCTGCAGGCGCTGAGCGAGAACGACACTCACTGCCTGCAGTTCAGCTACTTCATGTACAGCCGCGACGGGCACAGCCCCGGCACCCTCAGCGCCTACGTCCGCGTCACAGGCGGCCCCGTGGGCAGCGCCGTCTGGAACACCTCCGGCTCCCACGGCCGCCAGTGGCACCAAGCCGAGCTGGCCGTCAGCTTGTTCTGGCCCAGCGAGTACCAGGTGGGTCCTGGAGGCGGTGGGGAGTGGTTAGGGCCGGCAGGGAGATCGTCTGCTCTGACCTCCCCACCGAGGGCAGGGACAGCTCTCGGCTCTGACCTCCATGGTCAGGGACAGCTCTCGGCTCTGACCTCCATGGGCAGGGACAGCTCTCGGCTCTGACCTCCATGGGCAGGGACAGCTCTTGGCTCTGACCTCCCCACCGAGGGCAGGGACAGATCTCAGCTCTGACCTCCATGGGCAGGGACAGCTCTCAGCTCTGACCTCCCCACCGAGGGCAGGGACAGATCTCAGCTCTGACCTCCATGGGCAGGGACAGCTCTTGGCTCTGACCTCCATGGTCAGGGACAGCTCTTGGCTCTGACCTCCATGGGCAGGGACAGATCTCAGCTCTGACCTCCATGGGCAGGGACAGCTCTCGGCTCTGACCTCCATGGGCAGGGACAGCTCTCGGCTCTGACCTCCATGGGCAGGGACAGCTCTTGGCTCTGACCTCCCCACCCTGGGCAGAGACAGCTCTCAGCTCTCAGCTCTGAACTTCCCATCATGGGCAGGGACATCTCTCAGCTAGGCTTGGTTGCTCAAGGCCTCGTCCATCCTGGCCTTGAGCACCACATCCACAGCCTCCCTGAGCAACCCATTCCAGAGTCTCACCACCTTCCTACTGAAGAACTTCTTCCTCAGCTCCAGTCTAACCCTGCTCTACCTCAGCTTCAAACCATTCCCCTTTGGCCCGTCCCTAGACACCCTCATGAAAAGTCCCTCTGCAGCCTTTCTCTAGGATCCCTTCAGGTACTGGAAGGGCAGCTCTAAGGTCCTCTCTGGAATCTTCTCTCCAGGCTGAGTCCCAGCAGAGCTCCCAACTTGCATGGCATGGGTCACCTGGACCCTGCAGCAGTGGGTGCTCCTCTCTTTGGTGCCACAGGTGCTCTTCGAGGCGGTGGTCTCCAGCGAGCGCAGAGGTTATCTTGGCTTGGATGACATCCTGCTGCTGAATTATCCATGCTGTGAGTGCCAGGGGTGGGACCTGAAGGGTGGCTGCTGCCTGGGGTGTGGGGGTGGCTGGTGGCAGGTGCTGCTGAGTTGAGCTGGGCAGCAGAGTTTGGAGGTAGCGTCCATTGGGGCAGACCTGGGGAGGTCTGATGGATCATAGTGCAGCCTGGTGTCACCTGAGTGTCCTGGTATCACTTGGGCTGGTGGAACTCTGTCTCCTGGGTTACTTCAGGGGCATTATTCCCATGCCTATCCCCACCAGCTCGAATATTGCTTCAGTTTTTATAAAACCTTGGAGAGGCTCAGATGTATTTGAATGTGTGGCTTGAGTGTCCCTGTCAAGAGGGGCCAGGCTGGTGGGGACGAGAACTCCCAGGCTGTGCCAACATGTTGGCTGGTCATAGGCTCACAGGATCACAGATCACAGGATGTCAGGGGTTGGAAGGCACCCAAAGAGCTCATCCAGTCCAAACCCCCTGCCTGCCAGAGCAGGACCATCCAATTTAGCTCAGGTCACACAGAAACACATCCAGACAGGCTGGCAAAGGCTCCAGACAAGGAGACTCCACAACCTCTCTGGGCAGCCTGTGCCACTGCTCTGGGACCCACA
Source organism: Psilopogon haemacephalus (assembly GCA_013396835.1). Lineage (NCBI taxonomy): Eukaryota > Metazoa > Chordata > Aves > Piciformes > Megalaimidae > Psilopogon > Psilopogon haemacephalus. The sequence goes on from VWZI01010199.1 coordinate 526,481, forward strand.
CAGGCAAGAAGTTGCCCTTTGGGTTGAGCTGCAACCTCCTGTGCTGTAGCTTCCATCCATTGTTCCTTGTGCTATCCCAGGGAGCAGTGAGCAGAGCCTGTCCCCCACTCCTGACCCCCAGCCCTCAGGTATTTAGAAACATTGATTAAATCCCCTCTGAGTCTTCTGCAGACAAAGCAGCCCCAGGTCCCTCAGCCTCTCCTCCCCAGGCAGTGCTGCAGTCCCCTCAGCATCCTTGTAGCACTTTCTGCTGAGGTGCATCCCCCATTTCTTTGAAGCCAGGGTAGGAGATTTGCCTTCCTCTACCAACAGCCTGTACCTGGTCCCAGCACTGCAGGGTGCTGGAGGGGAAGGGCTGTGCCCCTCCCTGGGACAAATCCTTGACTCTAGGCTCAGCATCCCCAAGATCATAGAATCAGTCAGGGTTGGAAGGGACCACAAGGATCATCTAGTTACAACCCCCTTCCATGCCCAGGGATACCCTACCCTAGATCAGGCTGCCCACAGCCTCTGCCAGCCTGGCTGCAGACACCTCCAGGGATCTGGCCCCAAACACCTCCCTGGGCAACCCATTCCAGCCTCTCACCACTCTCATGCTCAACAACTTCCTCCTCACATCCAATCTGAATCTCCCCACCTCCAGCTTTGCTCCATTCCCCTAGTCCTGTCACTCCCTGACAGCCTCAAAAGTCCCTCCTCAGCTTTTCTGTAGCCCCCTTCAGATCCTTCAAGACCACAATAAGGTCACCTGGGAGCCTCCTCTTCTCCAGCCTGCACAGCCCCAACTCTTTCAGTCTGTCCGCTGTGGGCTTGCCGCAGGACAAGGGATCCAGGCTGAGCCCTGAGGATGGGCACTTGAGCTCCCCTGGAGCTGCAGCAGCTCAGGCAGGGGCTGGGCTGTGGTGGGGTTGTTGGCAGCAGTGCCCACGAGTGTGTTCCCTGGCAGCCAAGGCACCGCACTTCTCCCGCCTGGGCGACGTGGAGGTGAACGCGGGGCAGAATGCGACCTTCCAGTGCGTGGCTGCTGGCAAGGCTGCCGAGGCTGAGCGCTTCCTCATGCAGGTGAGCAGTGGCCCTGGTGAAACCAGCACCTTCACCACCGTGTGGCACCTCTGCGGTGCCTCTCTGGCTCTGTTTTGGGAGGACCCCGCGTTGGGTGGGTGGGTGGTGGGTGGGGGGGAGAAGGGCAGGTCCTCCACACCTGTCAGCAGGTGTCATTCATAGAATCATAGAATGGTTTAGGTGGGAAGGGACCTCAAAGATCATAGAATGGTTTAGGTTGGAAGGGACCTCGAAGATCATAGAATCATAGAATGGTTTAGGTTGGAAGGGACCTCAAAGATCATAGAATCATAGAATGGTTTAGGTTGGAAGGGACCTCAAAGATCATAGAAAGGTTTAGGTTGGAAGGGACCTCGAAGATCATAGAATCATAGAATGGTTTAGGTTGGAAGGGACCTCGAAGATCATAGAATCATAGAATGGTTTAGGTTGGAAGGGACCTCAAAGATCATGGAATCATAGAATGGTTTAGGTTGGAAGGGACCTCAAAGATCATCCAGTTCCAACCCACCCTGTGCCATAGGCAGGGACACCTCCCACTAGAAAAGAGTCCACCCATCTCATGTCCTGCTGTGCCTCCTGGTGACATCTTCTTCTCTCTCCCCATGGGGCAGCGGCAGAGCGGCGAGGTGGTCCCTGCTGCCTCTGTCAAGCACATCAGCCACCGGCGCTTCCTGGCCACCTTCCAGCTGGATGAGGTGTCCAAGGAGGAGCAGGACTTCTACCGCTGCATCACTCAGTCCAGCCGTGGCTCAGGTGTCTCCAACTTCGCCGAGCTCATCGTCAAAGGTTGGTGGTTTGCTGCTGCCCACCCCCTGCCTCTGGGGTGTGGTTTGGCCTGTTTCTCATAGAATCAGTAAGGGTTGGAAGGGACCACAAGGATCAGCCAGTTCCAACCCCCCTGCCATGCCCAGGGACACCCTACCCTAGATCAGGCTGCCCACAGCCTCTGCCAGCCTGGCCAAAAACACCTCCAGGGATCTGGCCGCAAACACCTCCCTGGGCAACCCATTCCAGCCTCTCACCACTCTCATGCTGGAGAACTTCCTCCTCACATCCAATCTGAATCTCTTCACCTCCAGCTTTGCTCCATTCCCCCTAGTCCTGTCACTCCCTGAGAGCCTAAAAAGTCCCTTCCCAGCTTTTCTGTAGCCCCCTTCAGATCGTGGAAGACCACAAGAAGGTCACCTGGGAGCCTCCTCCTCCAAAGTGAACAGCCCCAACTCTTTCAGTCTGTCCTCATAGCAGAGGTGCTGCAGCCCTCTGATCAGCCTGTGGCCCTTCTCTGCACACCTCCAGCATTTCCACATCCCTCTTGTCCCAGGGGCTCCAGCACTGGATGCACTACTCCAGGTGGGCTCTTAGCAGAGCACAGCAGAGGGGCAGAATCCCCTCCCTGGCCCTGCTGCCCACACTGCTCCTGCTGCAGCCCAGCCTCTGCTTGCCTTTCTGCCCTGCAAGTGCACACTGCTGCCTCATCTTCAGCTTCTCCTCCTCCAGCACCCCCAAGTCCCTCTCCTCAGGGCTACTCTCCAGCCAGGCACTGCCCAGCCTGGATTTGTGCTGCTCCACTCTTTGCAGAGGCAGAGGAAGGTGAGGCTGGAGGGGTTGGTGGGGCTGTCTGCCTGGCTGCTTCAGCACACAACCTGCCTCCGCCGGTGGCCTTAGATCATTTCTCTTTTGATTGCAGTAGGTGGGAGTTAATTAATTGTGGTGAAACTGTGCGGCACCACGCTGGGCAGTCTCGTCTCTCACAAAGATAATTAAGGTTTGATCAGAGGGAGCCCTGCTGCAGCAGTTAAAGCCTTAGTAAAAGTGATGGAGGGCATGGGCTGACATTTAGAGGCTTCCCCTGGTGCCCTCTCATACTTTGGTGTCCATCCCTGCATCCTTCCGAGCAGGGCATCCAAGTTTGTCCTGTGCCCTGCGCTGGGAAACTGCTGGCTTGGGTTTGTTTAGAAGGAGCTGTTGTGGCTTGGCTGCAGCTAGGAAGAGATCACAGAATCATAGATTCATAGGATGGTTTAGGTTGGAAGGGACCCCAAAGCTCAGCCAGTTCCAACCCTCCCTGTGCCATAGGCAGGGGCACCTCCCACGAGAACAGGTCACTCAAGGCCTCATCCAACCTGCTCCTGAACACCTCCAGGGAGGTTGTGGAGCACAGAAGCACAGAATGTGATCAAAGATCACTCCACAACCTCCCTGGACCACCTGTGCCAGTGTCTCACCACCCTCACTGTGAAGAACTTCCTCCTAACAGCCTGTTTAAATTCCCCTCTGCCACTTCAAACCCATTCCTCTTCATCCTGTCATTACAAGATCTTGTGAACAGTCCCTCCCCAGCCCTCCTGGAGGCCCCCTTCAGATACTGGAAGGCTACTATAAGGTCTCCTGGAAGCCTTCTCCTCTCCAGGCTGCAAAGCCCCAACTCTCAGCCTGTCCTCAGAGCCGAGCTGCTCCATCACTCTGATCATCTTCATGGCTCTTCTCTGGACTGGCTCCAACAGTTCCACCACGCAACAACACACCAGTAGCTGGGGACCTGCCAGTGCCCGCAGGGGCTGGGAGCTGCTTCTGGAGGAGGATGCTCCACTTGCCCCTTCTCCGCTCTCTTCCAGAGCCCCCCACACCCATTGCACCCCCCCAGCTGCTCCGGGCTGGTTCCACCTACCTCATCATCCAGCTCAACACCAACTCCATCATCGGCGACGGCCCCATCGTGCGCAAGGAGATTGAGTACCGCATGACCTCGGGGCCCTGGTCGGAGGTCCACGCTGTCAACATGCAGACCTACAAGCTCTGGCACTTGGACCCGGACACGGAGTATGAGATCAGTGTCCTGCTCACCCGACCCGGCGAGGGGGGCACGGGCAAGCCAGGGCCACCCCTCATCAGCCGCACCAAGTGTGCAGGTGAGTCGCAGAGTCATGGAGTGGTTTGGGCTGCTGCTCCAACTGCCCTGCAGTCAGCATGGTGAGGATTGGAAAGGACTTCTGGAGATCATCCAGTCCAACCCTCCTGTTCAAGCAGTGCCACCCGCAGCAGCTTGCCCGGGGTCACAATGCCTGGGTGGGGTTGGAATCTCTCCAGAGAAGGAGACTCCACAACCTCTCTGGGCAGCCTGCCCCAGGCATCCAGCACCCTCATACCAAACAAGTTGCTCCTCGTGGAACCTCCTGAGTTTAAGCTTGTGTCCATTGGCACTTGTCCTGTTGCTGGGCACCACTGGCAGGAGTCTGGCCCCATCCTCTTGCCAGAGCATTGATCATGAGAGCATTCATGAGAGAGCATTCTCCAGGCTCACCAGCCCCAGGGCTCTCAGCCTTTGCTCCTCACAACGCTGCTCCAATCCCCTCAGTGTCTTTGTAGCCTCCCCTGGCCTCTCTCCAGCATTTCCCTGCTTGGGAAGCCCAGAGCCGGACCCCCAATATTCATAGAATCATAGAATCATAGAATCATAGAATGGTTTAGGTTGGAAGAGACCTCAAAGATCAGCCAGTTCCAGCCCCCCTGTGCCATGGGCAGGGACACCTCCCACTAGATCAGGTCGCTCAAGACCTCATCCAGCCTGGCCTTGAACACCTCCAGGGAGGGAGCAGCCACAACCTCCCTGGGCAACCTGTTCCAGTGCCTCACCACCCTCACTGTGAAGAATTTCTTCCTAACATCCAGTTTCAATCTCCCCTCCGCCAATTTGAACCCATTCCCCCTCGTCCTGTCATTACAAGACCTTGTGAACAGTCCCTCCCCAGCCCTCCTGTAAGCCTCCTTCAGATACTGGAAGGTTACTCTAAGGTCTCCTGGAAGCCTTCTCTTCTCCAGGCTGCAAAGCCCCAACTCTCTCAGCCTGTCCTCATAGCAGAGCTGCTCCTTTCCCTGCCGACAGCCACGAACCCTCCCGACTGCTGCGCTTCGCCGCTCACCTCTCTCCTCGTCTCTCTCCTCCCCCCTCAGAGCCCATGAGAGCCCCCAAGGGTTTGGCTTTCTCCGAAATCCAGTCCAGGCAGCTGACGCTGCAGTGGGAGCCGCTGGGCTACAACCTGACTCGCTGCCACACCTACAGCGTCTCCCTCTGCTACCGCTACTTGGTGGGCACCGGCCACAACCAGACCTTCCGCGAGTGCGTCAAGATGGAGCGCAACGCCAACCGCTACACCATCAAGAACCTCCTGCCCTACAAGAACATCCACGTCAAGCTCATGCTCTCCAACCCCGAGGGCCGCAAGGAAGGCAAGGAGGTGATATTCCAGACGGATGAGGACGGTGAGTCCCCCCCCAGGCAGAGTGGGGGGGTGGTGGCTTGCTCACAAGGGAGAGCTGCTGCAGCTACCTGGAGGAAGCTTTTGCAGGGTTTCTCCTTCCAGGCAGGTTTCTTGCCTCATCCCCTTTCCTTCCCCAGTGCCTGGTGGCATCGCCTCAGAGTCCCTCACCTTCACCCCTCTGGAGGACATGATCTTTCTGAAGTGGGAGGAGCCGGTGGAGCCCAACGGCCTCATCACACAGTACGAGGTACACCCTGCTGAGGGGACAAGGGAGGGTCCCATCAGTACATCCTGCTGTGGGGACAAGGGAGAGTCCATTGGTACACCCTGCTGAGGGGACAAGGGAGGATCCCATCAGTACACCCTGCTGTGGGGACAAGAGAGAGTCCATTGGTACACCCTGGTGGAGGGACAAGGGAGGGTCCATTGGTACACCCTGCTGAGGGGACAAGGGAGGGTCCCATCAGTACACCCTGCTGTGGGGACAAGAGAGAGTCCATTGGTACACCCTGGTGGAGGGACAAGGGAGGGTCCCATCAGGACACCCTGCTGCAGGCACAAGGGAGGATGCTGTGGTGGGGGATCTTGGGCTACCCTCCAGCCTTTTGTTCAGAGCATGGATGCAGCCTGTGTTCATCCCCCTGCTAGCAGGGCCTGTGCCTGCTGGGAGTCTTGATTTTGGGTCACCAGTGTCATGATTTTGGGTCACCAGTGTCATGATTTTGGGTCACCAGTGTCAAGATTTTGGGTCACCAGTGTCATTATTTTGGGTCACCAATGTCATGATTTTGGGTCACCAGTGTCATGATGTCGGGTCACCAGTGTCATCCAGCAGTGGCTTTTCCAATGACCTTCTGCTTTGTTGTACCCCAAAAAAGTGTCTACCTTCCAGGCTTCTCCCACCACCATCCCCTCCTCTGAATTCATCCCTTTAATAACCCCTTCCTTGCCCAGATGCAGGCTCTCTCCCCTCTCCCGTGGCTGCTGGTGATGCTCTGCCCTGTCCCTGCAGATCAGCTACCAGAGCATCGAATCCTCTGACCCGGCGGTCAACGTGCCCGGCCCGCGGCGCACGGTCTCCAAGCTGCGCAACGAGACCTACCATGTCTTCTCCAACCTCCACCCTGGCACCACCTACCTCTTCTCAGTCAGGGCCCGCACTGGCAAGGGCTTTGGCCAGACAGCCCTCACCGAGATCACCACCAACATCTCCGGTAGGTCCCTTCAGGCTCTGTGCCTGGTGCTGGAGCCTCCCTCCTGCACAGGTGGTGCTGGCGGTGCTGGAGTCCCTGCTGCTTTCCCCTGGGCTTTTGGTGCTGGATGCTGCTGCTGAAGGATGCTGGTGGTGGTGGCAGCTGTGCCATTGGCCCCCCGGACCCATCTAGAATCACAGAATCATAGAATCGTAAAATTGTACAATCATAGAATCAGTCAGGGTTGGAAAGGACCACAAGGATCAGCCAGTTCCAACCCCCCTGCCATGCCCAGGGACACCCTACCCTAGAGCAGGCTGCCCACAGCCTCTGCCAGCCTGGCCAAAAACACCTCCGGGGATGTGGACCCAACCACCTCCCTGGGCAACCCATTCCAGGCTCTCACCACTCTCATGCTCAACAACTTCCTCCTCACATCCAATCTGAATCTCCCCACCTCCAGCTTTGCTCCATTCCCCCTAGTCCTGTCACTCCCTGATAGCCTAAAAAGTCCCTCCCCAGCTTTTCTGTAGGCCCCCTTCAGATACTGGAAGGCCACAATAAGGTCACCTCGAAGCCTTCTCTTCTCCAGGCTGCAGAGCCCCAACTCTCTCAGCCTGTCCTTATAGCAGAGCTGCTGCAGCCCTCTAATCATCTTTGTGGCCCTCCTCTGGACTCTCTCCAACAGTTCCATGTCCTTCCTGTGCTGGGGGCTCCAGAACTGCACACAGTACTCCAGGTGGGGTCTGAGGAGAGCAGAATAAAGGGGAACAATCCCCTCCCTTGCCCTGCTGGCAACGCTTCTCTTAATGCAGCCCAGCACACAGTTGCTGTCTGGGCTGTGTGTGCACACTGTTGGCTCATCTTGAGCTTCTCATCCACCCAGACCCCCCAGGTCCTTTTCCTCAGAGCTGCTCTCCAGCCACTCACCACCCAGCCTGGATTTGTGCTTGGGATTGCACTTTCGGACTGGCTCCGATGGCGCCGTTTGGTGATGCTCTGCCACGGGCAGGGCTTGCTTGCCCCTCGGTGTCTCCCAGCAGAGAACGTGCAGCCCTGAGCAGATCCCCAGGGACCTGGACTCACTCCTAACCCCCTTTTGCAGCTCCCACCTTCGACTATGGGGACATGCCCTCGCCGCTGAGCGAGTCGGAGAGCACCATCACCGTGCTGCTGCGGCCGGCGCAGGGCAGAGGAGCTCCCATCAGGTGCGCCGGGGCCGTGTGGGCATCGCTCTCCCCCTCCCCAGATGGGGTGCACCCAGGGCAGGGCAGGACCATCCCTCGCCTAAAGCTAACCTGTGCCTGGCCCTCACCAGCACCTACCAGGTGATCGTGGAAGAGGAGCGGCCCAGGAAGCTGAAGAGGGAGCTGCCTGGCCAGGAGTGCTTCCCGGTGCCGCTCACCTTCGACGACGCCGTGTCCCGAGGCTCCGTCCACTACTTCGGGGCAGAGCTGCCTGCCAGCAGCCTCACCGAGGCCAAGCCCTTCACCGTGGGGGACAACCAGACCTACAGTGGCTACTGGAACCCTCCTCTGGAGCCCAAGAAGGCCTATCTCATCTACTTCCAAGCCATGAGCAACCTCAAAGGGGTGAGTAGCTGTGGGACCCCTGGCTGCATCCTGTGGTGGTGTCTGGGGTCCCTGTTTGCAGCGGGCTGGAGCAAGCTGGGGTCTGGGTGGAGGGGGGTGAGATAAAATGGGAGGATCTCCTTGCCTGGGGCACACCCTGGGCTGAGCCCCAGTGTCCTGCCTGGGGGTAGCTGCTGCTTCAGGCCACCTTTGCCACACGCTGGGATCCCCAGAGAGTGTCCCCCCATTCCTCCCATCACCCCTTGGCTGTGCCTGTCCTCTTGCTGGTGCTGGAGGAGCCCAACAGTCACCACTTGCTGTGGTTCTGGGCACCAGTGGTGGGGAGATCACCTTCCTAGGGCTGATCCTGGGGTGGAAAAGGACCATCTGAGCTGCCTGTGTGTTACTGGGGCCTGCTGCTGGCACAGCAGCTGCTGCAGGGAAGCTGCCAGGTTCCTGGGTTGTCTGTTGTTCCTGCTGCTGTCTGTTCTCCTGGTGAAGTGGGACAAGTGGTGTGATTGCCAGCACCCCCTGAGGATGCTTCTCAGCTTCACCTGCTCCAACACCTCCCATCCCACGCTGCACAGGATGAGCTGTGAAGGTGAAGCAGCAGGACTCCTGCAGCATCCTCATCCTGCAGGGCTGCATCCTCCTGGAAAGGTGCCAGGTTTTGAATCAGTTCCTCACCTCCAGGATCGTTCACACCTCACTGGGTTGTGATTAGAGCCCAGAGGGACAGGGAGGATCTGGGCTCTGGCCTTGCTTGGGCACTGCTGGATAACAAACTGGTGGCTTGAGGCTGCTTTAGAGCCTTCCTGCTGGGAGGCAATGGATTTGTCCCGGCTGCTGTCAGACATTGCAAGAAAGCTGGATGGGTTTTGTGCCAGATGGAGCGAGAAGCACAGGAAGCAAGAGCTGGTGACCTCAGGGAGAGCAGTGCTGAAGCTGGTCCTGCCCTGAGCAGCTCTCTCCAAGGGTGGATGGAGCAGTGTTGCCAGTACTGGTGTCCTGAGGGGCTGGAGGATGCTGAGGGAAGAAGGCAATCCAGCCAGAGTGCTGCTTCTTCTTGTGCCACACAAGTTGGATGCTGTGGAAAGATGGAAAGTTTTAGCTGAACCCAGCCCTGAAAATGTGAATCCTTAAATCCATTGGAGGCCTGAGCTGGAAGCTCTTGTGGCAGCCTTGGCAGGATGCACACAGCTCTGGGACTGGGGCTTGAAAACTTTGAGTGGTGGAAAACAGCTCCACGAAGCTCTGAAGGGTGACCTGGGAGTGTTTTAGCTGTAGCTGGTGGCACACTGGTGACCTGTGGATCTGCTGGGTCTCCTGGGTTGCTCCTTCCATGATCTTCAGCTTTGCCATCATCTCCTCTGTGTCTGGAACCTTGGCTTAACCTGGTGGCTGCTGCTTTGGGGGTTGCTGGGGACAGATCCTTCAGCAGCATCTCCTGGTGTGTGTGTGTGTCTCCAGGAGCTCCTTTGGCTAAGCAGCAGCTGCTGCAGCACAAATCACCTGCCAGCCTCTTCCATATGGGGATCAAAGCATCAATGGACCAGCCTTGGGTCTGCTCAGCCTCTCTGGGAGTGGGGAGCAGAGCCACTGGGATGCTCAGGCTATGAAAGTTGATGCTCTTCAGCCTGCAGAAGAGAAGGCTTCCAGGAGACCTTGTAGTAGCCTTCCAGTATCTGAAGAGGGCCTACAGGAGAGCTGGGGAGGGACTATTCACAAGGTCTTGTAAAGACAGGATGAGGAGGAATGGGTTTAAACTGGCAGAGGGGAGATTTAAATGGGATGTTAGGAAGAAGTTGTTTGCAGTGAGGGTGGTGAGGCACTGGCACAGGTTGCCTAGGGAGGTTGTGGCTGCTCCCTCCCTGGAGGTGTTCAAGGTTGGGTGAGGCCTTGAGTGACCTGTTCTAGTGGGAGGTGTCCCTGCCTATGGCACAGGGGGGTTGGAACTGGCTGAGCTTTGAGGTCCTTTCCAACCTAAACCATTCTGTGATTCACTGATCCTCCTTTTTTACCTCTGTAGGAAACTCGTCTGAACTGTGTCCGGATTGCTCGCAAAGGTGAGGTCTCCAGATGCCAGCTGGAGTGATCCCAAACAGGCTGTGGATCCCAACCTGCAGACACTCTGGTGGTCAGGGCCATGCTGGGGGAGTGTTGTTGCCAGTGCTGGTGGTGGCTGGGATGTGAATAATGGTTTCATAGAATCACAGAATTGCCTGGTTGGAAAAGATCTCAGGATTGTTGAGTCCGACCATACCCAGCCCCATCCCAGCTCTATTCTCACTGTCCTCGACATCTGGGTGTGGTGCTCAAGGATATGATGTGGTAGTGGCCTTGGTAGAGGTAGATAATGGTTGGACTTGATGGCCTTGGAGGTCTTTTCCAGCTGTGGTTCTGTGTTTTCCTTGGTTGAGTTTTTCCTCTTTGTGCTGTTGCTGTGGCAGTGGTGGGAGGCTGAAGTTGGTGATGCTGGAGGCTGAATCCAGGAATGGATGAGGTTAGGTTGGGTGTGAAGGGTGGCCCAAAGGGACCATCTTACCTTGCCCATGGTCATAGTGTGGCACTGCAGAGCCCTGCAACCTCTCAGTGTCCAAGAAGCAATGTTCATCCCGTGGGACAAATCCCAGTGTTATCCTGCGTGGTGCTGCCAACCCCTTGGGGCTGTGCCTTGACCCTTCCTGCCCACATTTGCTGTTCTTGCCTGTCTTTGTCACCTGGCAGCTGCCTGCAAAGAGACCAAACGTCCCTTGGAGGTGTCCCAGCACTCAGAGGAGATGGGCTTGATCCTGGGCATCTGTGCTGGAGGCCTGATTGTCCTCATCATCCTCCTGGGAGCCATCATCGTCGTCATTCGGAAGGGGTAAGGAGAGCTGCTGTGGTGCCTCCATCTGCCTCCTTCTTTCCACCTCAGCCTGGTGCTAAGTGGGAGTTGCTGCTGGTGGTGCTGCCGTGCTGGGCAGGCTCCAAACCCTGCCTTCAGCTGTGCCCCCAGGTGCTTGTTTGCCTCACCAGACAGGGTGCCACCAGGCACGGGCAGGAGGCAGTGGGGAGCTGCTCGCTGGCATAAGTGCAACTGTGGCTTTCGCTCAGGCAGCTCAGTGGGGGTGGGAGGGAGGAGGGTGAGGGCTTTTTGGGACACTCATCCCCAGGAGCGCTGCTTTTCAGTTGGGCTCAGTGCCCTGGAAAGCTGCTTCTTACTCGGGGCTGGAGGCTGTGCTGAGCTGAGCTGGGGGGGCTCTTAGAGCGGAGGAGAAAGGGCAGCCATTAAAGGCCTTCCCCCTGCAGGGCTGGGGGTGATGGGAGGAGAGAACCTGAGTACCTGAGGGGAGGGAAAAAATAGCAGGGCACAGCCTCAGCCCCCTTGTGAATCTGCAAAGCTCTTGATGGCTTCGCTCAGCCCGAAAGGATTCTTTGCTGCTTTGCGCTGAGGAGTGAGGCTGGAGGATCCCTGCGGGGGCTGTGGGGCTGCCTTGTGGCTCCCTGCCTGCTGCTGCCCTGCCGTGTGGCATTGGCTCTGCCCCTGACTTGGTGTGGCCCTGGGCAGCCTGATCTAGTTGGAGTTGTCTCTGCTGAGTGCAGGGGGCTCGGACAAGAGGACCTTTGAGGGTCTCTTCCCACCCGCTGCAATCTGTGAATCTGATGGAGCAAGCACCAGCAGTCCTGGTGTGCTTCCAGAGTGATGATCATAGAATCACAGTGTCAGGGGCTGGAAGGGACCTCCATAGATCATCCAGTTCAACCCCACCCCTGCCAGATCAGGATCACCTAGAGCAGATCACACAGGGACACATCCAGGCAGGTTTTGAATATCTCCAGAGAGGGAGACTCCACAACCCCCCTGGGCAGCCTGTTCCAGTGCTCTGTCACCTTCACAGGGAAAAAAAATTCCTCCTCATGTTTAAATGAAGCTTCCTGTGCCTCAGCTCCCACCCATTGTCCCTTGTCCTGTCCCTGGGCATGACCCAGCAGAGCCTGGCTCCAGCCTCCTGCCACTCACCTGCACATATGATGAACATTGATGATGTGGGTGGGAAGCCACCAGTGTGGCTGCTCCATTCCCATTGCCAGTGCTGTGCTGTGGGGCAGGAGGAAATGTGGGTTGGCTTCAGCATCCCAGGGTGATCCTGCTGAAGGACAAATCAGAGCCACAAATCAGAACCTGGTGTCAAGGGCCCTGATTTTGGGGCTGCTAGGAAGCTGGGACAAGCTCATAAATCTCCCCCGGAGCACTTTGCTGTTGGAGAAACTCTGATGTGCTGGAGTGGGAATGCACTAGCAGAATGTGCTCACCTCTGAGAGGTGGTGCACTGCAAACCTGATGTCCTCACCCCATTTTCCACACTGGGATTGCCTGGCCCCTAACCAAGGAACAGGTTTTCTTTTGGTGCATTTAATTTTCCAGCAGCTGAGCTGACCCCTAACCCCTAAACATCTCTCTCCATTATGGCCACATTTGCTGTTCAGGCTGTAAGAAATGTGGGATAACCTCTTGGATGAGGGTCTCATGGCCACCCCACCACATGTGTGGGATTCTTACAAGCTGGAGGCTGTGCCTGAGGACACTGTGAGCAGCTCTGCTGCTGGGGCACTGACTCCTGCCTGGAATAAGCAACCCACAGATGCAAACAAGGCACCAGGTCTCCTTCTGGTGCATTTAATTTTCCAGCAGCTGAGCTGCCCCCTAACCATCTCCCTCCATTTTGGCCACATTCACTGTTCAGGCTTAAAAATTGTGGAATAACCTCTTGGATGAGAGTCTTGTGGACACCTCACCACGTGTGTGAGATCCCTGGATGAGGGTCCCAAGGACACCTCACCACGTGTGTGGGATCCTCACAAGCTGGAGGCTGTGCCTGAGGACACTGTGAGCAGCTCTGCTGCTGGGGCACTGACTCCTGCCTGGAATAAGCAACCCACAGATGCAAACAAGGCACCAGGTCTCCATCTGTGGGAGCCCTTAGGAGCTGATGCTTGGCCTCTGAGCTGCTGCTTCGGCTTGAGGAGCCTGTGGGCAGCTGTGCTGCTGGGATACCAACTCCTGCCTGGAGTAAACAACCTCCAGATGCAAAGAAGGCAGCAGGTTTTCTTCTGGTGCATTTAATTTTCCAGCAGCAGAGGTGTCCCCCTCACCCCTTAACCCCCTCCCTCCTTCCCATTGCTGAAGCAAAGCTGCTTATGCAACTGTTGCTGTTCTCTTTGCACGCTTGCCAGGAGGAACTACTATTCTTATTCCTATTACCCGTAAGTAATTGTCATTCTCTGTCTCCTTCACCCTTCCTCCCCTCGCCCTGCTGCTCTAACAAGTCCTCCTTTTCTCTGCTGAGTACGTTTTAAGGGCTTCTTTGGCTCGGGGATAATCGTGCTGCTGAGCTCGGGAGAGAACTTAAAGGAGAAGGGTCAGTGGCTGCGGGATGAATCCTGGGTTTTGGCAGCATCTTGCAGGGTCCTGGCCCCACTGAGATGCTGCCATGGGCTCAGATCAGAGGCTCGCAGGATGCCAGGGGTTGGAGGGGGCCCAAAGAGCTCATCCAGTCCAACCCTCCCTGCCACAGCAGGACCAGACAATACTGCTCAGGTCATATAGGAACATATCCAGACAGGCTTTGAACGTCTCACAGGCTTACAGAGGCTCACAGGATGTCAGGGGTTGGAAGGGACCCAAAGAGATCANGAGGGGCCCAAAAGAGACCACCCAGCCCACCCCCCCCTGCCACAGCAGGACCATCCAATCTAGCTCAGCTCACACAGGAACACATCCAGACAGGTTTTGAAAGTCTCACAGGCTCACACAGGCTCACAGGATGTCAGGGGTTGGAAGGGACCCAAAGAGATCATCGAGTCCACCCCTCCCTGCTACAGCAGGACCATCCAATCTAGCTCAGCTCACACAGGAACACATCCAGGCAGGCCATGAAATGCTCCAGAGAAGGAGACTCCACAACCTCTCTGGGCAGCCTGTGCCAGTGCTCTGGGACCCTTTCAGTCAAGAAGTTGCCCTTTGTGTTGAGCTGGAACTGGCTGATCCTTGTGGTCCCTTCCAACCCTGACTGATTCTATGATTCCTGTGCTGCAGCTTCCATCTATTGCTCACTTGCAGGGAGCAGTGAGCAGAGCCTGTCCCCTCCCTCCTGACCCCCAGCCCTCAGATATTTATCGACATTGATTCGATCCCCTCTCAATCTTCTCTCTCCAGACTAAAAAGCCCTCAGCTTCTCCTCGTCAGCCATGCTCTCCAGGTTTTCCCATCACCTTGTTTATGTCTGCTTCTTCCTCTTGCTCCCCTTTGCATCCCTCCCCTGCAGAAAACCTGTCAACATGACCAAAGCAACCATTAACTACCGCCACGAGAAGACTCACATGATGAGTGCCATCGACAGGAGCTTCACCGACCAGAGCACCCTGCAGGAGGACGAGCGCCTGGGGCTCTCCTTCATGGACACCCACAACTACAGCAACCGGGGTAAGGATGGGCAGCTCGGGCTGCTGCACCTCCCACCCGGCCACAGTGAAGCCTCCCCCCACCCCCAGATCCCTGAATTTGATCAGAATTTGATCATCTGAAGATGCTCAGAGGGCTGGAGCACCTCTGCTATGAGGACAGGCTGAGGGAGTTGGGGCTGTGCAGGCTGGAGAAGAGAAGGCTTCGAGGAGACCTTATAGGAACATTCCCGTATCTGAAGGGGGCTACAAGAAGGCTGGGGAGGGACTATTCACAAAGTCTTGTAATGCCAGGATGAGGAGGAATGGGTTTATATTGGCAGAGAGGAGATTTAAATGGGATGTTGGGAGGAAGTTCTTCACAGTGAGGGTGGTGAGACACTGACACAGGTTGCCAGGGGGGTTGTGGCTGCTCCCTTCCTGAGCCTTTGGGATGAGTTGAAGCCATTTGTGGGCTCGAACGTTGCCTGCACCCTCCTGAAGCTGCTGGGACCCCAACTCATCCTGAGCCTTTGGGATGAGTTGAAGCCATTTGTGGGCTCAAACGTTGCCTGCACCCTCCTGAAGCTGTTGGGACCCCAACTCATCCTGAGCCTTTGGGACGAGTTGAAGCCATTTGTGGGCTCGAACCTTGCCTGCACCCTCCCGAAGCTGTTGCAGCCCCAACCCATCCCTGTGCTGAGCCCTGGGAGCTTTGCCTTGGGCTTCACCCAGCACAGCAGAGCAGCTGAGCTCGGGGGTGTGCGGCACAGCCCTGGGTTTTGGAGGGTTAAAGAGGCAGGGTGTTGAGAGGGGAAGGAGCCTGATAATTGAACACCCACTGGAGCACGCTTGGCCGGGCTGCTGCAGTTCTCGAAGCTCTGGCTGGCTGCCCCAGTTTCCACCATATGCTAATAACATCTGCTACAGTAGCTCCAAGATGCTGCTTCCACAGGGCTCGGCCCCACCGGCTGCCGGCTTAATGCTCTCCCCGGCATTGTCTCCCGGATAATAGAAGCCCAGAGGGCAAACTTCTCCTCCTCCTAACACAGCCAGCCAAGGAAGGCGGGGGGGGGGGGGGGAAGTTTTT
>VWZI01010200.1:0-15737 GCA_013396835.1 Psilopogon haemacephalus
TTGGATGTTGCACAGGCTGTGGCACAGCAGTTGGACGTGGCACAGGCTGTGGCACAGCAGTTGGACGTTGCACAGGCTGGGGAGCAGCAGTTGGACGTGGCACAGGCTGTGGCACAGCAGTTGGACGTGGCACAGGCTGTGGCGCAGCAGTTGGACGTGGCACAGGCTGGGGAGCTGCAGTTGGTTGTGGCCCCNAGTTGGACGTGGCACAGGCTGTGGCACAGCAGTTGGACGTGGCACAGGCTGGGGAGCAGCAGTTGGACGTGGCACAGGCTGTGGCACAGCAGTTGGATGTTGCACAGGCTGTGGCACAGCAGTTGGACGTGGCACAGTCTGCAGCTGCTGAAGCCCTCGGGGCTGTGGGAGGTGAGCAGCTCACGGTGCTGCCCTCGCCCCCACACTTGGCCTTCCTGCTGAAGAGTGCCGATGGCATGATCTGCCTGCAGCCCACAGCTGACTCCTCTCTGCCCACCCAGCTCCCTGGTACCAGTCTTGGGGGCCTGGTTTCTGTTCAGCAAGTCCTGGCAGCCTCCAATTCTTCAGCTCTGGACCTCGGCAGTCTGCACGATCTGAGCCACTCCAGCCTGATCCTGGTCAAGCCTGTGTTCGTGCTGCTGCCCGCTGGCAGGGCAGACTCGCAGCTGGTGCCCTCTCCTGAGGGCCAAGGTGCCCACCAGGCTGCCCTCCTGGTCACGAGCAGGCAAGATCTGAGCGTGGCCACCCCCGAAATCAGCCATAGCCCAGGGGGAGCTGCTTCCTCTTACCCCCCTAGCAAGTCTTTGAGGCCTGAAACTGTCTCCACTGAGCCTAACCCAGGAGCAGAGCGAACCAAAGCCACCTCTCAGCCAGGGCTGCCCAGCCCCGAGCACACAACCCCCACTGCTGAGCTCCTGGCAGAGGGTTTGCTGCAGCCCTGGCTGGGGCTCAGCACTGCAGTGCAGGGCATGCACCTGCACAGGCTGCCTGCAGCCATGCAGCTGCCTGCTCCCAGCTCCCCAGAGCTCGCAGGGGCTGGTTTGGCTTTCCAGAGCAGGCTGCTGGCAGAGTCTTCCTCCCCCTCCGTGCCGCCAGCAGCAGTGGCTGCACAGCTCAGCCCCCATATTGCCCCCACAGCCTTTTTCAGCACCAAAAGGCCACAGGTGACTCCTGCACTTCCATCAGCAAAAGGACTCCTTGGACTCCAAACCTCATCCCAACCTCCATACACTCCTGCCATTCCATCAGCAAAAGGATTCCTTGGCCTTCAAACTCCATCCCAACCTCCATCAGCTCCTGCAGTTCCATCAGCAAAAGGGCTCCTTGGCCTCCAAACCTCATCCCAACCTCCATCTGCTCCTGCAGACTCTGCAGTTCCATCAGCAAAAGGACTCCTTGGCCTCCAAACTCCATCCCAATCTCCATCCACTCCTGCAGTTCCACCAGCAAAAGGACTCCTTCACTTCCAAACTCCATCCCAATCTCCATCAACTCCTGCAGTTCCACCAGCAAAAGGACTCCTTGGTCCCCAAACTCCATCCCAACCTCCATCCACTCCTGCAGTTCCACCAGCAAAGGGACTCCTTGGTCCCCAAACTCCATCCCAACCTCCATCCACTCCTGCAGTTCCACCAGCAAAGGGACTCCTTGGTCCCCAAACTCCATCCCAACCTCCATCCACTCCTGCAGTTCCATCAACAAAAGGACTCCTTCACTTCCAAACTCCATCACAGCCTCCATCAACTCTTGCAGTTCCACCAGCAAAAGGACTCCTTGGCCTCCAAACTCCATCACAGCCTCCATCAGCTCCTGCAGTTCCATCACCAAAAGGACTCCTTCACTTCCAAACTCCATCCCAATCTCCATCAACTCCTGCAGTTCCACCAGCAAAGGGACTCCTTCACTTCCAAACTCCATCCCAATCTCCATCAACTCCTGCAGTTCCACCAGCAAAGGGACTCCTTGGTCCCCAGACTCCATCTCAACCTCCATCCACTCCTGCAGTTCCATCAGCCAAGGGATTCTTTGCTTTCCAAACTCTATCCCAACCTTCATCTACTCCTGCTATTCCATCAGAAAAAGGACTCCTTGGCCTCCAAACTCTATCCCAATCTCCATCTACTCCTCCAGTTCAATCTCCAAAAGAACTCCTTCACTTCCAAACTCCATCCCTATCTCCATCCACTCCTGCAGTTCCATCAGCCAAAGGATCCTTTGCTCTCCAAACTCCATCTCAGTCTCCATTCACTCCTGCAGCTCCCTCAGCCAAGGGCCTCCTTGACTTCCAAAAAACCTCCCAATCACCATCTACTCCTGCAGTTCCACCAGCACAAGGACTCTTTGGCTTTGCTGTGCCCTCCCAACCTCCCTCCATTGTCACCAGGACTGCAGCTGAGGTTCAGCAGAGGAGGACCCCAGCTCTGCAAGGCCATGGCCAAGGCCTGGTGAGCAGCCCAGCCCCTGCCCACACCTCCTGCACAGGGTGTTTGGCCCTGAGCTCCACCAGGCAGCCCCCACTGAAGGTGCCCACGGGCACTGTGCCTCTGCTGCCTGCATCACAAAGCCCTCAGAGCACTGAGCCACCTCCCAGGCTGCCACCAGCTGCCCAGCTTGTCCCCAGCACCTCCTCAGCTTTCTCAGCGCTCCCAGCTGGCAATGAGCACAAAGACTCCAGGACCTGTTTGGGAGGAGCTGCTGTGTGTGCTGAGCTGGCACCAGCCCACCCCACATCTGCAGCACCTCCTAAGGCTCCTGTGATGGCAGAGGGAGCACCACCAGCACCCCTGGATGCTTCCTTTGCAGCAGAGGCCCAAAGGCAAACGACAGTTTCTGGGAAGCTTCTGGCTCCAGTCACCCACCCGAAGATGCAGAGCAGCTCTCCTGCCAGCCCAGCCCCCTCTGTGCCCACACAGGGTCCCCTGCCCTCAGCCCCCAAGCCTCACCAAAGCCACCCAGCCCCTGCTGAGCTCTTCTCCCAGGCAGGACAGACGAAGCCAGCTGAAAGCAGCGAAGTCAGCACAAGTGCAAGGGAAACAGCAACTGGGAGCTCCCTGAGACCAGGAGGGGCTCTGCCAGCCACATCCAGCACAAGGACACAGCAGCCCCCCCCAGCAGGTCAGGGGAAAGATGTTGGTGTAGCTGCAGCACAACCACCTGTGCCTGCAGCTCCTGCCACTGCTCCCAAGGGACAACCTCCTCTGGCACAGAGCACAGCACATCCCTCAGGGACCTCTGACCCTCGGAGTGGCTCTGGCACTGCTGCACCCACCAGCAGGGCAGGGTCTCACCTGCCACCACCAGCTGCCAGCTCTGAGCCCAACGCACTGCTGCCTACTGCTGCCCGAGGGGGCAAAACACCTCTGGGCTCTGCAGCCACGGGGGAGAGGGAGGAAGTGGCAGTGAGAGGAGAAGCAGCCACTGTGGTCCCCACAGCAGTGAGGAAGAGTGAGGAGATGGCAGGGAGAGACGAAGCAGCCACTATGGTCCCCACAGCAGTGAGAAAGAGTGAGGAGGTAGCAGGGAGAGAAGCAGCAGCCACTGTGGTCCCCACAGCAGTGAGGAAGAGTGAGGAGATGGCAGGGAGAGACGAAGCAGCCACTATGGTCCCCACAGCAGTGAGAAAGAGTGAGGAGGTAGCAGGGAGAGAAGCAGCAGCCACTGTGGTCCCCACAGCAGTGAGGAAGAGTGAGGAGATGGCAGGGAGAGAAGCAGCAGCCTCTGTGGTCCCCACAGCAGTGAGGAAGAGTGAGGAGGTGGCAGTGAGAGAAGCAGCAGCCACTGTGGTCCCCACACCAGTGAGGAAGAGTGAGGAGGTGGCAGGGAGAGAAAAAGCAGCCACTGTGGTCCCCACAGCAGTGAGGAAGAGTGAGGAGGTGGCAATGAGAGGAGGAGCAGCCTCTGCTAGCCAGCTGCCCACTCAGGCACCCACATCTTTGCCACCTCAGGCACCAGGCAGGCAGCCTTTGGAGCAGGCATCACTGGAAGAGGAAAGTGAACCTGAAAGTGGTGACTCCAGCCCTGATGCTGCCATGCATGCCCCTGAGCTACCTCCAGCAGAGGCACTTCCTGGCTCTGCTGCCAGGCCTCTCAACGATGCCACTCCTCAGCCTGCTCTCCTCAGCACTGCAGCTGCCGATGACGTTGAGATGCTTGATGGCAGAGGTCTAAGCCACTTCCTTCCAAACCCCTCTTACTCTTCTGGGAGCCCGGTGGCACTTACCCCCCCAGGGAGCTCCTCTCTGGGTGCTGCACACACTGGGCAGTCTGAGAAGCTGAGCACAGAGGCACAGGAGCTGCATGGAACAGATGAAGCAACAGAAGAAGCAGCTGAAGGCTTAGCAACTGCTCTGACTCTGCTGGATTTGGAGCCCAGCGTGGGTGAATCCCACCAGAGGAGGGGACTGCAACCAGGGACCACTGTCCTGAAGGGGTAAGGAGCTGGGGGCAGTTGGTGCTGTGCATTCCTGCTGGGCTCTGCAGGCAGCTGCCACCATCCTGAAGGGATAAGGAGCTGGGGGCAGTTGGTGCTGTGCATTCTGCAGGCAGCTGTCACCATCCTGAATGGGTAAGGAGCTGGGGCCAGTTGGTGCTGTGCATTCATGCTGGGGGTAGCATATCCAGATTGCTCCGTGGCCTCAGCCAGCCCTTAACATCTGTGATCCATGGAATGGAATGGAATGGAATAGAATAGGATAGGATGGAATAGAATAGAATAGGATGGGATGGGATAGGATAGGATAGGATAGGATAGGATAGGATAGGATAGGATGGGATGGGATGGGATGGGATGGGATAAGATAGGATAGGAAGGATAGGATGAAATAGAATAGGATAGGATAGGATGGAATAAGCTCTTGGTTAATTCAGCTCTGAGCAGGTCCCTTTCACCCCCTGGGTGCCAATGGTGCCGTTCAGCCCTGGTTGTCTCCCTCACAACAGCCTTCAGCTCCCTGCCTCTCCTCCCACAAACACTCCACCTGCAGCTGGGGGCCTTTGAGCTTGCTTGGGTGGGCAAATGCCCTGGCAAAGAGGGGCAGACACTGCCACATGGAGAAGCTTCTCTGGGCTGCCCTCAGCTCGGGTGGTTTGGCTATGCAGGGGCAGGAGGTGAGGCTGAGCAGAAGAGGCTCTGCCATGCCAGGGGCTGCATGTTGGAGTGGTAAAGGTTGGGGTGGTTGTGAGTCCAGCAGAGAGCTGCTGCAGAGGTGTGGTCTCTCCACAGCCCTCAGCCATCAGACTGTGTCACTTGGGTCTCCCAGGATGTGTCACCTGGGAGATGGCAGCAGAGTGCAGCAGCTTCTGACAGCATTTCCCCCCGAGATAGTGAATTATACAGGGAAAAGGACAATAACCTCAGTACTGAACTCTCTCTCAGTGGTTTTGTTAGTGCAGGACCCAGCCCCCAAGTGCCCTTGCAGGACATGAGCAGCTCCAGCAGTTGGGTTGCTGGTTGGACCTTAGAGGTCTTTCCCAGGCTTGATGACTCTCTGGTCGGCTCTGTGGCTGGTTGCTCGTTTGCTGGCCGTGTGGTTCCCCCCGAGGAGCCTCACCCCAGTGCTGCTGGGCTGTTGGCAGGCCCCGGAGCTCGGCTGCAGCTCAGCTTTTCCTCCTTCTCTCCCTTTAAAGCCTGGCGGTTGTGAGCGACCACCTCTGCGGCTCCGGCAACTACACCGTGCGGATGAGCTTGCAGCCTGTGGCAGAGGCAGAGCCGGAGGTGAAGGAGCTGGTGGCTGCCCAGGAGACTTACCTGACCCTCCTCGCAGTGCAGAGCAACAGCAGCCAGCCCCTGCTGCGGGTCCAGTCGTGCTGTGTGACTCCTTCTGCCAGCCCGGGGGCACCGGGTGCAGTCTGCTGCTCGTTCGGCAGGTCAGAGCTGCAGGGGGGAGTTGGCTTTGCACTGCTGCTGGGAGGCTGGCGAGGGGCTTGGTCCTCAGGGGACTCTCTCTGGTGCTGCAGTTGGCATCTCACTGCAGTTCAGAGGAGGATCCAAGCAGTGAGAGCAGCTCTGGGGAGTGCTCTGCTCCCCTCGGCTCTCTTGTGACGGGTACCGAGGGCAGCCCTCGGAGGAGAGCTCTGCCTTCAGCCTTTATGTAAATCACAGAACTGTTTTGGGTTGGAAAAGCCCTCTGAGGCCATCCAGTCCAACCTTGAACTCAACACCACCGTGGCCACTAAACCCTGTCCCCAGGTGCCATGGCCACAGGGCTCTTGAACGCCTCCAGGGATGGGGACTCCACCACCTCCCCGGGCAGCCTGTGCTAGTCCCTGACCGCTCTTGCAGCAAACAAATTTTCCCTTCCTCTCCAACCTAACCCTCCCCTGACACCATTTCAGGCCAGTTCCTCTCATTCTATCACCTGATAACCAGGGAGCAGACCCCAACCCTCCACCTTACTCCAACCTCCTCCCTGGGCAGCCTGTCCCAATCCCTGACCATAAGCCCTCAACCCACCAAGGTTCACAGCATCCTCCTGCACTCCCTGCTAGAGGATGGCACAGCAGAGCAGTCTAAGTTCACAGCATCCTCCTGCACTGCCTGCTAGAGGATGGCACAGCAGAGCAGTCTAAGTTCACAGCATCCTCCTGCACTGCCTGCTAGAGGATGGCACAGCAGAGCAGCCTAAGTTCACAGCATCCTCCTGCACTGCCTGCTAGAGGAAGGCACAGCAGAGCAGCCTAAGTTCACAGCATCCTCCTGCACTGCCTGCTAGAGGAGGGCACAGCAGAGCAGCCTAAGTTCACAGCATCCTCCTGCACTCCCTGCTAGAGGAAGGCACAGCAGAGCAGCCTAAGTTCACAGCATCCTGCTGCACTCCCTGCTAGAGGAGGGCACAGCAGAGCAGCCTAAGTTCACAGCATCCTCCTGCACTGCCTGCTAGAGGATGGCACAGCAGAGCAGCCTAAGTTCACAGCATCCTGCTGCACTGCCTGCTAGAGGAGGGCACAGCAGAGCAGCCTAAGCATGGTGCCAGGCTTCTCCATCAGCATTTCATGGCTCTTCTTGCCTAACCTCTCTGGGTTGTACCCAGAGCATCTCAGCAGCTGATGTTTGCAAAGCCTCTGGGATGTGAAATGTGCATTGGAAGTGCTCCTCTTACTGCCCTCACTTTTGGATTCACTTCCAGTGGCCATGGTAGGAGACCTCCTCTGCAGGCCTCCTGAATCTGTCCAGCTCAGAGAATGGTAACTGCCCTGCAGCCCCTACTTTAGTGGCTGTAGCAAAATGCACCTCCCCTGGGAAGCAACTCTGCTGCTCTAGCAGTGTGGCCTCCACAAGCAGGGACAAGGACAGTCTGAGTTGATGCCACTGGGGTGGGGTTTTGGTTGACTCTGGTAGGTAAAGGTCCTTGGCTTAGAACTTCTGCCAGACCTGGTCCAGCAGATGACCTCTTTCTTGCCCTGAGAGCTGGAAATTTGCAACCTGCTTGCCCTCTGTCCTTGCCAGGCTGTCCTTTGAATGCAGGCACATCCAGCTGCTGCAGAGCAGCCTGCCCAGCTCTGCCAGCTTCACCATCCAGCTGTTCCAGATGCTCAACCACTCGGTGGCCTACTTGCACTGCGAGCTTAACGTCTGCCTGCCAGGCAAGGCAGGATGTGAGCAGGTAGGTGGCCTGGGGCTGGTCTGACTGCTCAGAGGAGCTTTGGGAAAGATTTGAGGCTGCCAGCAAGCCCAGGGAGGGCAGGGAGGAGTCACAGCAGATTCTAGCAGGGTCTTGGCAGGTGATAGGACCTTGGGAGGTTGTGGAATCCTCTTGGGAGGTTGTAGGATCTTGGTAGGTTGTGGAATCATCTTGGTAGGTGACAGAATCTTGGGAGGTTGTGGAACCTTCTTGGGAGGTTGTAGAATCTTGGTAGGCTGTGGAATCATCTTGGGAGGTTGTGGAATCATCTTGGTAGGTGATAGATCTTGGGAGGTTATGGAATCCTCTTGGGAGGCTGTAGGATCTTGGTAGGCCACGGAATCATCTTGGTAGGTGATAGATCTTGGGATGTTGTGAAATCTTCTTGGGAGGTTGTGGGATCTTAGGAGGCCCCAGAGCTGAAGCAGGACTGAGCCCTGCTGGGGTCAGCATCGTGGCTGTTGGGCACTGCAGATGGGCACTGGCCCAGGAGATGCTGCTGCTGCTGCTCAGGGGGCCAGCAGATGACTCACAAAGGCTCTTCATATGTCCTTCCCAGGGCTGCTTTGAAAGCATGGAGCCACTTCTGCAGCCAAGTGACAGAAACAGCCAAGGGAAGCTGCACAACCTCATCTCCTTGGGTCCAATTCCCAGGATCAGCAGCAGGTCCCTCTTCAAACCCATGGAAGGTGAGTCTGTGCCTCTGTGCTTCTGCCCTTCTTTGCTTCTGTCCTGTGATCCTGCCCCTCTGTGCTCCTGCCCCTCTGTGCTCCTGCCCCTCTGTGCTCGTCCCTCTGTAGTTCTGCCCCTCTGTGATTGTCCCTCTGTAGTTCTGTCCTTTTGTGGTTCTGCCCCTCTGTAGTTCTGTCCTTCTCCCTCTGTAGTTATGCTCTTCTGTGGTTCTGCCCTTCTGTAGTTCTGCCCCTCTCTAGTCCTGCCCCAATGTGATCCTGCCCTTCTTTAATCCTGTCCCTCTGTGACTCTGTCCCTCTCTAGCAGAAGCTTCTCTTTGGCTCACCCTGCCCTAAGAGAAGGCAGAACACTTAACCACCTTCTGGGCAGCCACCCAGTAGGGCTGGGTTGCATCCCAACAACTCCTCCCCCTGTATAATACAGAAACACCACAGCCCCTCCCAGAGATCAAAATCCCTAGGAGGGGGTCACCAACCACCCCTACCACCTTTCCCTCCCTCCCCCTTTCCCCAATCTTCTCTCACTCTCTGTTTCATGCAGCAGATAGGCAAAGGGAGGTTAGCAACAGGAAAGAAGTTAGTGGAATTATTCAGGTTCAGCCACAAAAAAGCAGGGAGAAAAGAGCCATGCAAGAGCAGCCACAGCCCAGAGAGGTCTGAAGCAGTCTGACTTAATCTATATTTGGGTTACAGCTCTTAAACCATTCCCCCCCCCCCCCTTTCTCAGTAGAGCTATGAGTGCAGTAGCACCATCAGTGCTTTCCTCTCTCAGCCTAGAGTCTGAACTCCTCATTCACATCCTCCAGGTAGCTCAAACCAGCACACAACCCAATGCAGTCTGGGTGAGAGCTTAACCTGCTCTTCCTTCCCCCTCCCTCGATGCTGTTCCCCACCCGATGACCTCTCCCTTTATTTCCAGGTCCTGACTCTGCCATGCTGCTCCCCATTCTGCTGGGGTCCCTCACTGGCTTTGCCATCTTGGGCAGTGCTTTCCTCAGCCTCTGGCTGCATCACAGGCAGAAGAGCAAAAGCATCTCCCACCCCCAGCTCCAGGAGCTCCGTGGTCTGTGAGCACCCCGAGCCTGGTCCTGCCACACGCAGCAGAGGAGCCCCTCAGTTTGCTTTGCACTCTGCATCGCTTTTGTAGAGCTTCTGCTGGCCCTGAGGAGAGAGCAATCCCCACCCCTGCCTCCCCCAGCACCTCTCCTCCCTTCCTTTCCTTCTGCATGAGCAAGTCCAGAGCATGCAGAGCAGAGAAAGATTTGTCGCCGTGCTCCAGCTCCGAGGGAGGCACCCCAGGGATGGCAGCTGTCTGCTGGGGGACAGCTTGGGGACCACGGCCAAGAGGCTTGGCCACAGCTTTTTGTGGGGAGCACCTCAGGGAAGGGCTGTTCAGCATCCCTCTTGCAGCGTGTGAGTGGGGAGAGAGAGCAGACGCCAGCAGCTGGGGTGAGGAGGTTCTGAGGCACTGGGGTGGGGGTGCTCAGCAGCAGCATTTGCCCCTCTTGTCTGGAGGGAATAAACCAGGCAGGGATCTGTGGAGCTGCTCTGAGGTGGGTTCCTACCCCTGTGCTGGGCCCTGAGAGAGTTGGGGCTGTTCAGCCTGGAGAAGAGGAGGCTCTGAGGAGGACCTTATGGTGGCCTTCCAGTATCTGAAAGGGGCTACAGGAAAGCTGGGGAGGGATTTTTGAGGCTGTCAGGGAGGGCTGGGGGGAATGGAGCAAAACTAGGAGTGAGTAGATGCAGACTGGATGTTAGGAAGAAGTTCTTCAGCATGAGGGTGGTGAGAGCCTGGAAGGGGCTGCCCAGGGTGGTGGTGGAAGCCTCATCCCTGGAGGTGTCTGGGGCCAGGCTGGATGAGGATCTGCAGAGCCTGCTCTAGTGTGAGGTGTCCCTGCCCATGGCAGGAGGTTTGGAGCTGGATGCTCCTTGTGGTCCCTTCCAGCCCTGACAATGTGATTCTGTGACTGTGCAGGTGTCCTGTGGGCCTCTGGGTGTCCCAGCAGGATTCTCCTGCCTGCCTTTCCTCCCACCTCTGCAGTGCATGGGCTGGGACATGCCAGCAGCCCTGGAGAGCCTGGCACAAGGACAGAAGCAGAGTTGGCTGTGGCAGCAAGGAGCTGAGCTGTCCTGAGTGACCTCCATCTGGCAGGGCACAGCTTGCCCAGATGTGACAGGCTACAGGTAGCTGCCAGCAACCTTTGCAAGTGTTTGGCCTCCTTTCTGTATGCATGGGATCAGCTTTCCTAGCCTGGATCAGGAGCAGTGTGGGCAGCAGGAGCAGGGCAGTCCTTCTGCCCTGTGCTCAGCACTGCTCAGGCCACAGCTTGAGTGATGTGTCCAGATTCTGGGCCCCTCAGCCTAAGGAAGATGTTGAGGTGCTGGAAGGTGTCCAGAGAAGGGCAGCAAGGCTGGGGAGGGGCCTGGAGCACAGCCCCAAGAGGAGAGGCTGAGGGAGCTGGGGGTGTGCAGCCTGCAGAAGAGGAGGCTCAGGGCAGACCTCATTGCTCTCTGCAGCTCCCTGAAGGGAGGTTGTGGCAGCTGGGGTTGGGCTCTGCTGCCAGGTACCTAGGGACAGAAGGAGGAGACACAGGCTCAAGCTGTGGCAGGGCAGGTTCAGGCTGGATGTTAAGAGGAAGTTGTTGGCAGAGAGAGTGATTGGCATTGGAATGGGCTGCCCAGGGAGGTGGTGGAGTCCCCATCCCTGGANAGGTGGTGGAGTCCTCATCCCTGGAGGTGTTTAAGAGGAGGCTGCATGAGGTTCTTGGTGCCATGGGTTAGTTAATCAGAAGGGTTAGGTGATAGGTTGGACCTGATGGTCTTAGAGGTCTTTCCCAACCTGCTGAATTCTGTAATTCTGTGACTCTGTGATTCAGGCTCCAGATGGGGAGCAGCCTTCTGAGGTTGTTTTTCACAGGTGAAGAAGTTCTTTACAGTCAGGGTGGTTGCAACAGGTTGCCCAGGGAGGTGGCTGAGGCCCCATCCCTGGAGATATTCAAGGTGAGGCTGGAGAGGGCTCTGGGTGACCTGCTCTAGTGGAGGAGGTCCCTGCTGAGTGCAGGAGGTTGCCCTGGATGCCCTTGGGAGATGCCTTCCAGCCCAGGTGATTCTGTGGTTCTGTGAAATGGTCACATCCAGCCAGGTGCTGGGCAGCTTCAAGCCTCTGCTCCAGGCTGACCTTTCAGTGCTGTGCCAAGGCCCTGAGCTGCCAGGAGGTGGCAGAGATGCAGCTGCTGCTGCAGGAGGAGATGAAGCAGCTCCTAGCTGTGACCCTGCGCTAGAGCCTTGGGGGTTGTCTGGCAGTGGCTTGGTGCTGAGCTGGGAAATGTGACCCTCACCTCCTGGGAGCTGAAGGCTGTGTTCCAGCAGTGCCTCTTACAAAGGCAGGTGGACTTGAAGGGTCTCTGCATGGTTCTAAATGGGGGAACTGCAGGGCAAGCTCCTTCCTGCTCTGTGCAATGAAAGCAGAGCCTGTGCCAGGCCCTGGACCTGATCTCCTCCTTGCTGCTGCCTCTTCACCTTGGTTCTGCCCAGTGCCTTCCGGGGTGGCAGCTGCACCCAGGCAGAGGGAAGGCTCTTTCTGTTCCCCAAAGGCTGGGCACAGGCTGAGCACTGAAAACTCTCCACTGATGCTCAGCCCCTGGGGAGGGAAGAGATGATGTGTGCTGGGCTGCCCTGGACAAGCTGGGTTTGGGCCAGGGGTGCAGCTGGTGGGGTCCCAGCCCCATGCACCAGCAGAATACCTTTGGAGTGGAGGAGAAGAAAAGAGGGAAGGGGCACCCCTGGGGAAGAAAGGAGGGAAGGGGCACCCCAGGGGAAGAAAGGAGGGAAGGGGCACCCCTGAAGGAGGAAGGAGGGAAGGGGCACCCCTGGAGGAGAAAAGAGGGAAGGGGCACCCCTGGAGGAGGAAGAAGGGAAGGGGCACCCCTGCAGAAAAAGAAGGGAGGGGGCACCCCTGGAGAAGGAAGGAGGGAAGGGGCACCCCTGGAGGAGGAAGAATGGAAGGGGCACCCCTGGAGGAGAAAAGAGGGAAGGGGCACCCTTGCAGAAAAAGAAGAGAAGGGGCACCCCTGGAGAAGAAAGAAGATAAAGGGTGCCCCTGGAGAAGAAAAAAGCAGAGGCTCCCCTGGGTGTGGGAGCAGCAGAGATGTGGGTGCTGGGCACAGCTGCCTCACTTCTTGACCCTCTGTTCTAAGCCTACTGCAGCTGAGGCTGACCCTGGGGGTGCCTGAGCTCATTGCCAGTAGCTGCAGCTCACCTGCAAGCTCCGGGAGGGAGGGAAGCAGGAGCTGCTCTCAACCCCTGCAGTGGTCTCCTCCCCTCCCTCTGCTTCTGAGCTTTCTAGAATAAAACCTGAGCAACTTCAGCACGAGTTTGTCCTGCCTGTTCCTGAGCACAGGGGGGTGGTAGATGTGTTGGGTCTGTCCTCAGCTCTGTTGGCAAGTGGCAGTGAATGTGACCAAAGGTCCACTCTGCAGCTCCTGCACCTTGCTGCTTGCACCAGAGCCTGGTGAAGTGGAGTGGGGAAGAGGAAGGAGAAGGCAACACAGCACTGCTTGAACTGCCTCACACTGCTGGGGAGCAGCCCAGCAGCTCTGCATGAAGACAGGTTGAGCTCAGGAGCTTTGCCTCACGCCTCTTGAGGGGCAACAGCTACAAGCTGGAACCCAGGAGGTCCTTCAGCCTCCTTGGTGTGAAGGTGCTGGAGGCCTGGGGCAGGCTGCCCAGAGAAGTTGTGGAGCCTCCTTCTCTGGAGGCTTTCCAGCCCCTCCTGGAGGCAGCAGCAGCAGCACAGGGGCAGCAACTGGCTGAGCCACTCAGCTCACAGAGCTCCTTGGGCTGGCTAGACCCAGACAAGTGTCATCAAAGGCTGTTTGGGAGCTGGGGAGCCAAGGTGTAAAGCAGCCCCAGGCATGGCTGCTGCCAGCAGAGCTCACATGGCTAAGGCTGAACCGCTCAGGCCAGCTCTGAGCTCTGCTCAGCTTGCCCTAAGTGCCCCTCGCAGGCATTCAGCAGCCACCTTCACCCCTCAGCTACCTACCCTGGCTCCCCAGCTCTGCTCTGCTCCTCCTTGCAGGCTTTTCTCACGTTTGCCACCCATTGGCTTTGGGATCTTCTCTGCTCTTTACCTTCCTGGGATGCTCTCTGCTTGCCTCCTTCACCCTGCTCCCAGGCGGGAGGAGGCTGCACAGGGGTCCTGTGGGTGTCTCTCTGCAAGAGCCCAGCTGAAGGCTCAGCTTGAGGTCCCTTTCTGAGAGCCCAGCTGAAGGCTCAGCTTGAGGTCCCTAAGAGCCCATCTGAAGGCTCAACTTGAGGTCCCTCTCTAAGCACCCAGCTGAAGGCTCAGCTTGAGGTCCCTAAGAGCCCAGCTGAAGGCTCAGCTTGAGGTCCCTCTCTAAGCACCCAGCTGAAGGCTCAGCTTGAGGTCCCTAAGAGCCCAGCTGAAGGCTCAGCTGAGGGCCCCTCTGCTCTGCACAGAGCTTTGCAGCCTTTGTCACCCTGTGCTGTGCCTGTGCCCAAGGGCAGGTGGGAGGTGCCCAGCCCGGGCAGGCTCTGTGCTGCTGCTGCTGCAGCCCTGCAGGAGCTCCTGGCGTGAAGTCAGGGAGCTGCTCTGCGTATCAAAGGAGAGGGACACTCGGGATCCACCTCTTGGCAGCAAGGACCCAGGCATCATCCCAGGTAACTCCTCACCTCCCCATGCGAGCAGGAAGCAGGAGGAGCTCCTCTGCTCCTCTTTGCCTGAGCAGGAGGCTGACAGCCAGGCTGCCTCTTCTGCCATGGCTTCAGAGAGGGAGCAGCAGCACTTGGGCACCTTAACTGTCTTCAGCAAGGAGGATTTTGAGGAGGACTGGGTGAAGGTGGCCAGTGGGGGCTTCGGGCAGGTGTACCAAGTGAAGCACAGGAGGTGGAGGACAGTCTACGCCGTCAAGTGCTCCCCGTACCTGCTGCAGGACTCCAGCATGGAGAGGTAACTGCCTGGCCTCAGCCTGCCTCAGCAGCTGACCCCCTCCCAGTGCCAGCTCTGGCACCCCTGGGGCTGAAGCTCCGAGGGGAAGGGTTTGCAGGGCTGCTTCTCCCCAGGGGGGTGGGTGGGGGGCATGGGTTTGGTACCCAAAGGGATGGAGGAAATGCTGGCGGCAATGGAGCTCTGCGCCTGGGCAGGAGGGGAAGGAGCAGCTCAGCAGGGCACTGAGCTGTGCTCTCTGGGGTGGGCATCTGGCACTGAATGTGGGCATGAAAGCTGTGAGGATGCTGAGGGGACTCGAGCAGTGCCCGAGGGGGAGAGGCTGAGGGGCCTGGGGCTGCTTAGGTAGCATCTGAAGAGCAAAAGCAGAGCAAAGTGGAGAGGAGAATCACTGCTCAAAGCACAGAGCTGTTGAGGCACCTGGGGCTGCTTAGGCTGGGGAAGAGAAGGCTGAGAGGGGATTGAATCAATGCCTGTAACTATCAGAGGGCTGGAGGTGAGGAGGGGGGGGGACAGGCTCTGCTCACTGCTCCCTGCCATAGGACAAGGAGCAATGGATGGAAGCTGCAGCACAGGAGGTTGCAGCTCAACACAAGAGGCAACTTCTTGCCTGGAAGAGTCCCAGAGCACTGGCACAGACTGCCCAGAGAGGTTTTGCAGTGAGTCTCCTTCCCTGGAGCCTTTGCAGGCCTGTCTGGATGTGTTCCAGTGTGCCCTGAGCTAGACTGTCTGGTCCTGCTGTGGCAGAGGCGTTGGACTCCAACCAGAGTCCAGGCTCCAGACGAGGAGAAGTTGTGCACAGAGAGAGAGATTGGCATTGGAATGGGCTGCCCAGGGAGGTGGTGGAGTCCCCATCCCTGGAGGTGTTCAAGCAAAGCCTCAATGGGGCACTGAGTGCCATTGGCTAGGGCTGGGTGCTAGGTTGGACTGGATGAGCTTGGAGCTCTCTTCCAACCTAAACCATTCTATGATTTAGCTGTCAGAGCGAGTCCAGAGGAGGCCACGGAGAGGACCTAAGGGCTGGATCACCTCTGCTGTGAGGACCTGAGATCCTCCAGCACAGAGCCACCTTTGACTGGGGGCATCCTGCCAGCAGGGTTTGGTGAGCTGGACCTTACTCAGAGCAGCACAGAGCTGTGGTGAGCTCAGCCTCATTCCCAGGCTGTGCTTTCTTTAAATGCCCTCCTGGCTGCCTGGCAGCTGCAAGCCTGCTCTGGGCACCCCCTCCACCAACTCGTTCAGCAGGTTGAGGAATGTCGAAGCTTTAGCACAACAGGTCTGCCCCAACTGGCAACGTGGACCAGACTTGTCTAGACTGCCTCTGGGACCAGATTCGCTGTGGTCACAGACAGAAGGCTGCAGGCAGAGGTGCAGCTGTGGCCAAGCTGTGCCCTCTGGCTGGGCAAGCCTCCAGGAGCTCTGGCTCAGCAGGTTGGTGTCTCCTTGGCCCCCTGGCTGCTTGCAGGCTCCCCTGGGGGCAGGTGG
>VWZI01010201.1:0-45836 GCA_013396835.1 Psilopogon haemacephalus
GCTGTCAGACTGGGCTGTCAGACTGGGCTGTCAGACTGGGCTATCCCGTGGCCAAGCATGTATAGAGAGAAAAGTCAGGGCCTCTGTTCCATCGTTTCACCACTTTCACTGTAAAAAATATCTTCCTTGCACCTACTCCAAATCTGCCCTCTTTTAGTTTAAAACCATTTACCCCTTTTCTTGTTGCAACAGGCTCCACTAAAAACACTGTCCCCACCTTTCTTTAACTACTTGGATTCCCTTTAAATACTGAAAGGCCTCAATAAGAGAGGTCTCCCGAGAGAGGCTGAACAACCCCCATTGCCCTAGCCCTTCCCCACTGGAAAGGTGTTTCTTCCCTATAATTGTGTTTTTATCCCTCCTCTGGACCTGATTCAGCAGGCACACATCTTTCTCGTGCTGAGGACACAGTACTCCAGGTGGGATCTCATCACAGCAGAGGGGGAGAATGGCCTCACTTGACCTACTGGCCACACTTCTTTTGTTGGCAGCCCAGGATATGCCTGGCCTTCTGGACTGAGAGTGCACGTTGCCAGCTCATGTCCAGCATTCCATCCACCAGTACTTCCAAGTCCTTCTCCACATGGGTTTCTTTCAATCCTTTCAGTCCCCATCTTGCATTGATACCCAGGACTGCTGTGATCCAGGTGGAGGACCTTGTCCAGGTCCCTCTGGATGATGCCCCGTCCTTCTGGCATATGGACTGCACCAGCAGCGTTATCTGCACAGTTGCCGAGGGCGCAACGTCAATGTCACTGGTAAAGGTATAAAACAGCACTGGTCCCTGTACCGACCCCTGAGGGACACCACTTGTCACCCATCTCCATCTGGGCAGAGAGCCATTGGCCACTCCCCTCTGGATGCAACCATCGCCCAATAAAGGCAGAGAGCAGGAGGGTGCAGCGTGATAGCGCTGCTGAGCTTGAGGAGCTGGTGATGACTCTGTACCAGGAGGGCGCTGCTGGTCCGAGGGGACCCGGGGCGGAGGCGCCACAGGCACCACCTGTCCCGGCGGGGCCTGCGCACGGCGACTGCCGCGAGAATCACTCCCCTCGGCGCGGTTTCCGCTGGGAGCTGTAGTCCACCGCTGAGCCACTGCCGCGAATAGAAGCCAGCGCAAGACTCCGCTTCCCGTCGGCCCCTGCGCTTTCAGCCGGCGCAGTAGTGCTGTGCCGCCGGGTACCGACAGTGACAGCGCCGCCGTCATGGGTTGGGGAGCTCGCCTGGGTCTCTTGGGCGGCCTGGCCCTGTGGACGCAACGGCAGAAGGCAGCGGCGGCTGCATCCCAGGAGCGGCGGGACCTGGAGCTGAAGCTGGTGCAGGTGGTCTTCCGACACGGAGCGCGCACCCCGCTGCGGCCCCTCCCCGGGACGGCGCCGGTGAGCGGTGGGATGGGCGCGGGCGGGTGGGTCTGCGGAGCGGGGACGGCTGCCCGCAGGGCTGGCTGCCCGCAGGGCTGCAGCCGATGCCCTCACCCCGCGCCGCGGGCGTGCCCGCCGCTGAGCTGCTTCCATCAACTTGTAAATGTGTGGGTTTCCCCTTCCCAAGACACTACCCAGAGTAAATGGGAGGAAAACGTGGGTACTCGGGAGTTAAAGTGGGACGGCGATAGCAGGGTCCCGCAAACCGTTAGTGGGACGGCTGCAGGGAGCCCTTAGAGGAAGCTGTGGGCGTCCCAGGGCGGTGACAGTGCTGCACGATGGGGATTTGCCTGGCAGCGCCTCCGCCGCAGGTGCAGCAGGCAAGAGCGATCGCTGTCTCCCCAGGGACTCCAGCGATGCTTGCACCGCTAGAGTAGTTTACTGAAGAAGTTCCTCACTGGGTAGCGAATAGCAGTAAGAAATTTAATTCAGATTCTTCTCCTGTGAGGGGAGGAAGGCAAATATTGCATTTCTTGCACATCACCTGTGTACGATGCACAGCAGAGCACCAGGTCCACGATGCAGCACTGCTGTCATTTTTGTATGAACTCAATGAAGAGATTGGTTCTCTTTGGCTGTGGTGGGTAAGACAGCCTACAATAATAGCCCACCATTGGCTTAATGCTCTAGATCCTCATTTTCCACTGAAGTACTGCTTGTTTGTTTCAAAACAGGTGGAATGGCTTCCCACTCTTTTAGATGTACCTGCTCAGACTAAGTTTGATTACATGGTGACTGACCTAAATGGAGGGCCTCAACCTCCCTCACCCGATGACGAGCAATACAAAAAGATTACATTTAAGGTGAGAATGTATTTCATGGTGGCTTCATGTTCCCTCTGCAGATTACTTCTATCTGTATTTCACTAGAGACCATTCCTTTTCTTTGCACTTAGGGTGGTGCAATTGCTGGACAGCTGACAACATTGGGGATGCAGCAGATGTTTGCCCTAGGGGAAAGGCTAAGAAAAAGCTATGTGGAAGAAGCCAACTTTCTCTCACCAACATTTAAGCCTGCTGAGGTCTTGTGAGTCTCTTAGTTCCCTCTTTGCTTCCTTACCCCTAGCATGTAGACTTCTACTAAGGAAGCTTTCTGAAGCATACCCTTCTCCACTCTGTTGCAGAGTCTGGTACTAGAACTCACTTGTGGCACAAAGCATCCAATTCTCCATCAGTCCTGCATGATGCCAGGGCCAGACTCATCTCCCCTAGGTTTAGCCAGTGACAGTGGTGAGTGAAGAGAAACAGGCATTGCTAGAGCATAATTTAACTCACTGTAGATTAAACACCTAAAGTTCAGTGAGATGAAGCACACCCTTGTTGTTCACCAGAGTCACTCTGGGAGTGTCTCATTTAGGATGAGATTAAAATTACTCCAGAAAAGTGCCAGTTTGTTTTCCCCACTGTCTGAGGGGAAGTTAAAGGACAGGCTACAGGCGTTTGCTTTAGATGAGGCAATACAGATCCCCCCACAGGTTTCCAGAGTCATAATGAAAGTAGAATCCTTAGTTGCAGTACATCCTCCCCCACTGCATCCATGTGAAGGAAGAAGTCCTGCCTCACACCTTGCTTTCTCTCTTTCAGCATCCGTTCCACTAACATTTTCCGGAATTTGGAGTCCACACGCTGCCTGCTGGCTGGGCTGTACCAACAGCAGAAAGAAGGTTCGGGAGAACACTTACCAGTGCCTTTCCTTGCCCAGCCTCCCCTATTTGCACACACCTTGCACATCTCAACTCACTCTGGATCCTGATTGTTACTACTTCCCCAGTTCTTTGCACCTAGCCCTCTTCCCCCTACTCTCCTGGTGTTGTATGTCCTTTATCAACATGTCACTTGCTCCCTCTCTTTGTGTAGCTTTCTGCTGATGCTCAGCTTGGATCTGTTCCTACGAGTGCTGCAATTTCAAAGCTACTGAGGAGGTTAGAATTAACCCACTTCAGAAGCAAGCGGGTAAAAAGGTCCAGTGTTCACAAGATGCATATCTAAAAAAAGTTAGTCAGAGAAACGCAAATTTTCAGCCAAGGTCCTTTACGAGTTCAGTATCCAGAGCAACCTTTTGGCTGTATGTACAGTTGACAACTATGTGTATGTCCTAGTATGCTCCATGAGTTGAAGATCTCACTTCTGTTCCCTCCACATTCAGTTCCAGGAACAGCAGAAGTGACATGACAGAGCTCCTTACACCTCATGACACAAACTAATTTTTGACATGCAAATACTAGTGGGGAAAAAAACCACACAAAACCAACACACAAGTAGGAAGCTTTACAAAGTGTGCATCAGACATCCCTGTAGCATTAAATGCTGTGTGCACACAAACAAGCACAGTGGATTGTGTAGCAGGTGATAGCTCAGGGGGAATTGCTATCTGACAACAATGGACTCACTGTGGGAGTGATTAAAGCAGTCTAAAGACAAGCAGATACAACAGTGATCACAGAAGCTTCCTTCTCCTTCCACAGGATCCGTTGTTATTGTTACAGATGAAGCAAGCTCTGAAATACTGTACCCCAATTACCACAACTGCCAGCGCCTGAAATGCTTGAGCAGGTAATTGCCAGCCATACCTTCCTCTCCATACTGTATCACTGCTGTTTCATTGCAGCAGTAGTAATTTTAAACAGCACATTTTCTTCCAATTTTGCAATTTCTTCCCCTGCCACTTACTGTTCTTTGGGAATGGTTAGCTAGTTGTACAGAATACTCACTGAGCCAATTCATCCCAAGAAGTGGCACCAGAAGGGGAAAAAAAATTAATAACAAAGACTTTTTCTTGAGAGACCAATTTAATTTAGCCTGTGTCTAGCAAACACTCATTACTAGCTCATGTACAGCTATTCTGTGGCGTTGCTGCAGGGCAGAATTAATGTCATCTACATCTCTTAACAAGTCTTTCAAGTGTGAACATATTGGGCCTCCTTTTTATATTCATCTACTGGTTTGGGGGTTATTACAACATCCCTGTCACATTTATACCTTGAAGAAACTGAAGTTATACTCAGCCTTGACGTATTTAACAGAGACTAATGAAGTAAAATAAGGAATGTCCTACATTAAAAGAAGACTCATGTTTGCAGAGTCAAGTACTCTAAATGCCTGTGTCAGGTTGGGCACTGGGTGGAAACTGAAGCAAGGCAAATCCATTGTAGTTGGGATGGATTGTACATTAGTGTATTTATCCAAAATTCGAGAGTTGCCAGAATTCACTTGCAAAAGCTCACTGTGTAACACTTGACTGTAGGCAAAAGATCATTCTTGACCGTGGTGAGGTGACAACCCACAGAAGCAGTGTTATGACTATTAATAACAGGTTTTTAATTATTGATAATGTTTTGTGAATATTAATTTTTATTATTAATAATCAAAATTTTTGGGAAAATTCCCTGAAGTTCTTTGGATATTCGGTTGATAAGAGGCTATTACACAAAGGTTATTTATAAACACAGAATCGAAACCTTAAACAGTTTAAACAGTCAGAACTTGGTAAACAGGGAACCTGATAACAGGAAATCCTAACCTCGCCTATACTCACAGACAGGATAGGTACAGAGTGTCCCGAGGAGAGGAGGAGGAGAAAAAGATTTTGCCTTGCTGCTGCTGTAGGCTGCAATGCAGTCTGCAAACATGTGGCCGCTCTGAAAGGTGCAAATAGACGTCCTAGACGTCCAGTCCCGGTGAAAAGCAGCAGGGAGAAAACAGTCGTCAATCACCTTTCCTTAAATACACTATTTTGAAGGGTGGAACTGGCCAAGAGGCAGCAGTGTCCATTGTTTTGGCCAATGAATTCAAAGTCCTGTGCCTAGGTGTCCACCCTAGCACTTGAGGGACAGCACAAGACACCTGACTTGGTCATGTGCCATGGGGCTTTCTTCGTTCAAACCCTCATTGCCCGCTCACCTGCAACTCCCAGACCTTGCTACAGGAGGAGGGAAAGAGCAGGAGTTTGAACTAATTTGGGCAGGATTTATGCCCTACCAGGACAAGCAGTACCTTCAGCCTACTCCAGTAACTTCAGCTATCCAAAAAGGGAGTAAACTGCAAACTCTTCTGCTCCTTCCCCTCCAGCCCACAAACTGAGGATGTTTTGTGACCTGGTCAAGGTGGATTTTTCAGTAAGAAGCACTGCCTCAGTTTACAGGCTACCTATGACAGAACTAGCACATCTGAACAGAAACTAGAGCTGTTCCAGGGGAGGAAAAAAAAAAAAAAAAAAGCAACCTAAGAGCTTTACCTGCTGACTCCCCAACAGATCAGGCACAGAGGAAAAAAAACCTATACAATGTATTTTCCTTGAAGTATGTGGTCAGCATGGATATTCTTGATTGAACTTTTTTTAGTTGAATTTAAAAGAGCATTAAGAGGCAAATGGTTTCTAACAAATTAAGAGGTCAATTTAAGCTACAAGTATTTAGGTGTTTCCTCTTTCCCACACCACACAGCAACCAGTTCAAAGCTTATGCCCTTTCTTTTATGAAGCAGTTAAAAGGTACTCCCTGAAGACACAGGCTTGTACTGTTCCAGTACGACCAGATCTGTTAACTGATACACACCCCTTGCTTATGGGAACCACTTCTGAGGTGTTCACTTCTCATCTTCATGTTTAACCTTGCCTCCATGAAAACAGATAGCCAGCTCTGATTCTTTTCATCTAGACAGTATCAGTCCACTTTGCAACTCAGATTGCCAGCATCAGGAATCCCTCACAATCCTCTGCTCCTTCTCTTCTATCCCTCACTGACATGAAACAAAACACCCAAAAGATAGAAATTTTGATGTGTGCAAAGGGGGTTTTTTGTTTGCTTTTCTTAATTCCCTGACAGGCATAAGTTGAAGAATGCTCTGCAACTTCCAGGTATCTCTGATGACCTGAAAACAATTAAGGAGAAGATGGGTATTGATGGTGAAAAGTCTGTGGATTTTTTTCACCTCTATGATAACATTGCTGCTGAGCAGGTAAGCTAAACAGTTTTCTCGCCCTGTCACAGAAAGAAACGTGCATATGGAGGAGACCA
This sequence comes from Psilopogon haemacephalus, assembly GCA_013396835.1. Lineage (NCBI taxonomy): Eukaryota > Metazoa > Chordata > Aves > Piciformes > Megalaimidae > Psilopogon > Psilopogon haemacephalus. The sequence goes on from VWZI01010201.1 coordinate 6,436, forward strand.
CAGAGTGCCAACACCCACTGATACCAGTGGGTATCCAAGTACCATCCTGTGCAATCCAGAAAGTTTATAGACTTATTATGGCCTTTTTAAAATGCAAGATGTGGAGTCATCCCTGCTCTAGAATGGACAAAGTCTCCATTATTTATGTTCTTACTTTGAAATCTGGTTGTCTTTTTCAAGCGTAATGAAGTAGAGCTAAGAGAGCAGTTGGACCTTGCTTACCCCATTACAAACTGCTTTCTCTTTTTTGGCAGTCAGTAGCACCTAACCACCTAATCCTAGTTCCAGTGTACTACCCATAAACCAGATTGCTTCTGCTAGTGGATGGGAGCTGGGCATTTGTATCTCTCTTAGTACCTCCTTTTTGCTGCAGCCAACAGTAATTGTTCTGGCTCTTGTTTGAATAGCTCAAGATGGTAGACTCACATAGAAATGCATTCTCAAGAAGAAACACCCATCCTTTTGGGTACACAGAGCAAGTCTGTCTGTTTAAAACCACTCTAGATCGCCACACATGAATACTGCAGTACAAATGCTGTGACATGAACAGCTGTTTCTGTAGGCAGTCATCCACGTATCTTCAGGCTAGGTTCAGAAAGGGTAGGACCTTGTTGTTATGTTACATCTTCTCCTTCCAGGTGCACAATTTGCCAAGCTGCTCTGTGCTGAAGGACTTTAAGCAGACAGTTGAGCGTCGGTCTGTTGAGTCGCTGCTTTTTGTTCTGGAAGACAGTTCAAGGTGATTGCCTATATCTGTGTTCCCAGTCTTAGGGTTACACCGATTTACTGCAGCAGATAGAAATCCTTTCTGATCTGCCGTATTCCTCCACTAGAGGCTACTGCCCACTCAAAAGGATTGTGCCTCAGCCATCTCAGTGTGAAGTCCAGTGCCTTGAGTCAGAAACATGAGCTAGGAAAAAGGAGGCCATACTGAGGAGGACAAGATGCGGGCTTACATCCTGTTCTGCTGACAGCCAGGAGAGCAGTCTCTGAGGAACAGTATAAGCCACTGAGGTAGGCAGTGAATGCTTCAGTTGCCACAGTTGTTAAAGTGAACGTGTGTCAAAGGCAAAAGCAGAAGAGAATAGGCCCAAGTGCTGAGGCTGCACAGGTGAGGCTGCCCTTGCAGATGCACAACTACAATCTGAACTCTATTCTGGGAAGTTTATCCTGGAAATGGCACCTGCATAGCTGGGCTGAGACGTGTTGGTGCTAGTGGAAAAGGTGATGAGATGCTCTTCAGGCATTTAACTGCTTGCAAGAGTTTACTACATGCAGGTAATTAATTCCTCCACAGTTGTTTGTCAAGGTGGATGAGTTGCTAGCTTAGCAGCCATTTTCCTTTCAGAGTCATTCACAGTTGCCATGTGCACCAGCTCTCATTAGGTGGTGATACAGGACAGCCCTTTCTGTTAGGGCAGTTGCCTTTAGCCTTTTCTTCACTCCTATTAGTGATCTTGGCTACTAAAAGACTGATTTCTCCCGCTCCTGCAACACCTGGAAAAGCCACACTCCTCCATTAGGTAGAGGGAGTTTCTTCACACCAGGAGCTGTCTAAAGATGTCCTCCATTCAATACAGGGATTAACCCAAATTTTAAAATATAGCAACCAAATTCTTGAACCCCACCTCTCCCCTTCCTGCCAAAGATCCAAACCACTTCACAGTTGTTGTTTGGCAGTCAGCTACAGCTTCCCTAATTGAAAATGATGCATCCAAAAAATCGTAACTCTATAAACAAAATAGCATAGAGAATATCAAGGAGTCTCAAGATTTCTCTGTATGTGGGCCACACCTCAAGAGATTGCTTGTTAACACCTCTCTCCTCCCAGTTTGCAATCATATTAGAATCTTTGTGGTGTCTAGGTAGCTGCTGAAAAATAAAAGTCGTTATAGAATTTCATGTAATAGTTTTTAGCTATACTAAATACATGCTACCGGTTTGAACCTGAAAAGCAAATTCACAGGTGTTCTTTTGAAATTATTTCATTTGAAAGTTTGAAAAATAGATTTCTGCTTCTTTTATAGAGAAGTACTTCAGATGAGTATTGGTCTGCTTTTCAATACCTTACAGAAGAACATTACAGAAGCGGTAGAGTCCTCATCTCCAGCTCAGAAGGCCAGGTACAGTGCAGATCTTTTCCTCTAATTGTTGTAAATTTGGACTTGCTCTCAGTGTAAGAGACTGGTTCAGAAAAATGTCGAATGTGTCATTTGCTCGAAAAAAGCCTGAGTGCTACTGGCTATCCGTGAAGAAACAGCCAGCATTTTAAGTTTGGTTTTCTTTCCTTTTTATCAGAAAGCTCATTCTTTATGCTTCTCATGACACTACCCTTATTCCTCTGCTGGTGGCACTGGGCACCTTTGATCACAAGTGGCCACGGTATGCTGCAGATGTGATCTTAGAACTGTATCAGCATCAGCAGTCCAAAGAGTGGTTTGTTCGCATGTTGTACCATGGAGAGGTAAGATCCCACAGGAAGTCCCCTGTATGGATCTTGGGATTTGCTGTGCATGTAAAGCTGTCAAACAAGGCTTTGTCATGAGTATACCATCAAGCCAGATAAGAAACGTAGAGCACATTCGTGGTAGCCAAAGTATCTTTTCCATTTTGCTGGCTGTTGATCCAGAATGATCAGACAGACTTTGAACCTCTGACTCTTATGTCTTTGCCTCAACTAGTGTATTTCCTTGCTGCAGAATGCAGCAGTATCAGAAAAAAAAAGAAGGGGAGGGGTATGCTCTAGCAAGGTATGAGATCTGTGATTTTCTCTTTGTCTTTGCAGGAGCAAGTGGTGAAAGGGTGTAGAGGAGGCCTCTGCCCACTCAAAGAATTTCTAGGAGTTCTTTCACAGTACTCAGTCAGTCCAGAGGAATACAATAATCTGTGCTCTCAAATGGAGGAGAATCAGCAAAGTGACTCATGATTTAAACTAATTTTAATTTAAGACAATTTATCACAATCTTTGACTATTTTTCTTCATATTCCTGCCAGCCTTCTCTATTTGAAATGTATTTTAGATGAGAGGACTTTTTCCTACCAGACACAGGGTGGCACAGTGTCACTTTTCACTATTAGCAGCAAGAAGAAAGAAGCCACATAACAGAACAGCTCGCTTCTGAGGTAGCACAGAGGCTGAAAACAGCATGGGAGAGAACAGACCTTTAACTTGCCCGGCTGCTTCAGGAATTCAAAAACCAAAACAAAACCAAACCACAACATACCTGTTCCTCATATGCTCAGACTGTGGGATAAAACCCAGCTTGCTCTGTGCTACCAGACCGGATAGCTTTGACATAACAATTGCTTTTATGTATGGTGAACTGCAGAAGCCACTGTGCCTCTCTCCCTTTCTTATGCCATGGAAAGTTGCTCTGTAGACAGATGAACCTCCCAAATTGCAGAGCATTTAGCTATCCCATCTTCTTGAAAGTGTTTTTGTACACACAAATCCTCTTCAAAACAACAGAAAGCCTCCAAACCTCTTCCCTGCACTCCTGTAATTATGGAAATTCTGCTGCAAACATGCAGAACAACCACAGTGGGCCCAGTACAAGAACATGCACTCTTGATGAACTCTGCTTAATGTGCTTTAAACAACAAAGTCCAGGGAGCTGCTACTGACTTCAGCTTTGGGCTGCACTGTATCTATTTTAAACTTGCTGAAACAGGAGGAATACAACAGCAGGGCCAATAGATGTACTTCTAGCTGAGATTACACTGCTTGTAAGACACTACTAAAAATCACTCTGTTGTAAAAATCCCCATTTTTCAATCAATAAACAAAACTTGTATCCTGACCTTTTTTTTTTTTTGGGGGGGGCCTATGTAAAAGCTAAAATATGGTAACCATTTATTAAAATGACTCTGAAGTTTTGGCTCTGCATTACTCCTTCTTGGCAAGAATAGACTGCAGTGATCCTAATGTAAGTCACTGACGTATGTGACTGGAGGCACTACAGTACCTTCTGCCTGAGCAGTGTGAGCTGCATTTACCTCTACTTTTTCATTAGCCTGCCCCCATCACAATCACATGTTGACACCATGCACAGTGAACAGAGTAATTTGAATACTAAATACATTGCTGGAGGTCTCACTGAACTGCTATTAGAAGCTGTCAGAAAAAGCAAACAAAACATTGTTCTTTTTCACCAAGTTTTTATACAGCCTAAAAACAATGCCATTACTTGAAAAATCCATGGGCTACCTTTGCTTAAGAACAGTATGTTCTGCTCTAATCAAGCTCTCCTTTAATGCACAACATAAAGCATTTGGAGAACAACAATGGAAACATTAGGCATAGAATTCCAAGTTATTTGTGCATCACGGACTGCTTGGGAAAGGGGTATCAGGAACAGCATCAGAAATTTGGGCTGTACCAGTAGACAAAGGTGAAATTCACACCTTCTAAACGTGAATTAGGAGTATCTCTCAGCAAAACTGACAAGCAACCAGGTAAAAAATTGCAGCGTTCAAGACCCACAGAACTTGTCAGTGTGAGATGTTCTAGTGTGCATAACTGTCAAAGGGCACTGCATTCACAGCGTTAGAATAATCATATTGCTCCAGGCAGGGTAATGTACATCTCAGTAACAGCAGAAGACATGAAGAAAACAACCCCAGCTTCTTGGCAGTGGCTAGGAAGAAGCTTCCACTGGGAACAGGTGACTTCACCGTTGACTCTCAGTGAGCTTCTGCAGTATCCTCTGTGCCTACTCCATCCCTACTCTTCCCTTTAGCACGGAAGTACGTGAGCCATGCATTGGTCCCATTCCACTGAGCAACTCCATAGTAGTCATGGCCCACAGTATGAAAGAGGAGTTGCTTCAGACTACAACCAGCATAAATAGTGAGGTCAGAAGAAGATTGGTGGGACAGTGTAAATGTTTTAAAGACCAAAGACATAGGTAAGTGGGAAGCACTGAACTGCAAACACAGCACAGATGAGTGGAGGTGTTACTGAGAACATAGAATAAAACTTTCAAAAAATCAGTTTCCCAAGGAACTGGTGCATCTACATGAACAAGCCCACTCTGCAAGACCTAGTAATAGCACAAACCCCAGGAAACAGAAGAGATCCACAAATTTCTTACCCCGACTGCCAATAAGAAAACTGCTGGCATGAGGAGCTGATGTGCAGCCTTGGGTTCTCTGAAAGTTGAGCTGGAGCTGCTAGATCAAGTTAGTCTAGCTCCTTTGCTATTTCAGTCCATTGCAGTTGGTCAGCTTAAAAAACTAAAAGACTTTGTTTTGCACTGCAAACCTATTCTCATAGTACAACCTCGTTTAAGGCAATGTTAGTATTGTAGGCAATTGGCAGAAAAGATGTCAACTTAAATTCAGGAGTTCCTCATATAAGACTTCCTCTTAAAGTTTGTGGTATCCCAGACAAAACAGCATCATTTCCCTGCCTCATGTCCTGACTCAAAAGCAATTTTAAGCTTAAAACCTGATGCGTGAACCTATATCTCCCATCAAGAAAGGCTTGCTGGTTGAAAAGTCAAAAGGATATCACAAGAGGGTAGTGAGTGGTTTATTTGTCAATAAACCAGAGCAAGCTGGTGATTTGGGTTTGGGTCTTTTTAAAGCCTGAAAAACACTCCTTATAATCTGCTTTAACCTTAAGCAGAAAGAACATGACAAAGCTACATGTTGTATCTATCACAATAAAAAGCATTAACAGAAATGATTGAAAACCACATGGGCTGGCAAAAAAAAAGAAAAATCTTTCAAAGAGAAGTCACCTCATCAGAGAGATGACACAGTGCATATGCAAGACAACGTTATCTTTTAGGTTAAGAACTGCTACCAAGCAATAAAGTGAAGGATGCTCTCCTGTATCAAACATGATCATTTCTCCTTGAGAAGTATCAGAATAGGGAAGAGGTTTCAAACAACAGCCTGCCAAGGCTGCACACAGAAAGCATTCTCTGCATTTTCTGCATTATGAATGCAGAAAAGCACCACCAATGGAACATGGCTTTTTCTGCCACTACAATGAAAAATCAGCATAAAAAAAATCAGTCAGTATAGCAAGCACTGCAAAATTAATCCCTCTGTCTACCATGTTAGTAATAGCTCCTACACCCTGGCACAACAAATGCTGCATTCCAACAGTCCAAGTGTCTTTAGGATTCACACCCTAAGGAAGAGTCAGGCCCCCACATCTACTCCAAGTCAGGATATGTGTATACGAGAAGCACCACCAGCATTAGGATCCCAACCAAGACCAATGCAGATTATATCTCCATGTACTGGTCTGGCTTGAGTTGGAAAGGTCCTTAAAGATCATGTAGTTCCACTCCCCTGCCATAGGCAGGGACACATCCCACTAGGCCATGTTGCTCAAATCCTCTTCAAAAGTGTTACCCATTAGATACCATTAAGAGGTCAGGAAAAAAATCCTTACGGCTGTCTACTTGCTTGTCATGCTCTTTAGTAGATTAGTTAGGCCATGATACAGGTATAAAAGCTAGAGTTTATTGGGACAGTGCTTAAACTGCCAGTGCACTCCACAGATGACCTGTTTGCAAGAGTCTAATCCTTTAAAACAAACATTTCAAATATTTTAAACTTTTGATTTAGCAGGCACATTACTTTGCGTTTCAGAAGTTCACCATCTGCTGGGTTTACCTTTTAAGTCTCTCTGCACTCCGGCTGCGCAGCCATCTGGGATGAGATAATTTGAACAGCAGACTGTTTCCTCCCATGTTACTAAAGAGGAAGAGCAGCCAAGCATGTATGAATAAAGTCTATTTCATTCTTTCAAACAAAGGTGGAGGAGGATGATTTGAAAGTTAAAAAAAAAAAAAAAAGAGGGGGGAAAGGAAGAAAACTAAAAATGGCAGCCCCACTTTCTGTCTTCAACTGCAGCATGACTACCAGAGCTGAGTCACGGTTACTATTGATTATAAATAAGGAGAGGACAGAGCCTGACTTACAGATCCCAAAGCAAATCTGCAAGGCTGGCAGGTAGAAATCTTTTTTCATTTGTGAACCAAAAAGGGAAGAAGTAGAATCCGAGCAAAAGAATTTTAATCTACATCTGAGTTGCTTTTTCTGTCTGGAGCCAGCTAAGGCCTTAGAATCTATTAGCTGGTGCAAACCAGGCAATGCCACAGTTTCAGAGCACATGCGTGTACTTAGGAGAATCCACACCTTCCACATCTTCTGTAGGCAGAAGCTTGTTAAGATACCAAATGCCAACATTTAGACAGACACAGAAGGAACTTTATCCAGCTTCTTTAAAATGTATACTTTCACTACCAGGTGGCTTTGACTAGAGTAAATCACAGACACTTCAAATCTTTTGCTATTCAGAATCTCTCAACAGCTATAGGAGGCTCTGAGAAAGACTTAAAAAAAAAAAAAAACAACGTCTACCCCAGGTTATTTCTGTGTCAAGCAAGACGCTTGCTTTGTTCCACACAGTAGAAACAGTCAGGACCCATGGCAGAAGTGGCAGCACTTAAAAAGGTTGCACTGTAACAATTCCTGTGCAAGGTCCTCAAATGTGCTGTGCAACCATTTGAAGAGGTAACTGTGCTCTACAGGAATAACACCGACTCTGTCATTGTCATCTCTTTCTGAAATCTTGACAAGTCTGTGCTTCAGGCACGTTGCTTGTCTTGTTAGAGGGAAGCACCACAACATACATCCTACACTTTGTCAAAAGAGTAATTCTCAACCAAAATCATTGTAAATTTGCATGACAGCACAAAGGTGAATTCAGAAGCAGGCAACAGAAGGCTTTGAGACTTGTGTACCTCAAACGGCGCACGGCTTCACTCATTCTTAAACACAAGCAACAAAACTTTGGTAAGCCAGACACTTACAGGAATTGTTTTTTTACACCTAAGGATCCATTAACTGAAAATCTCACACACAAGCATATTACAGATCCTCATTCTCCATATGAAGTTTCACACTAAGAGCCAGCCCTTTGAGGAAACTACTCACTGACAAAAATTCAAGTAGCAGTAAGTGGAAGGAAGAACACTGATTACACACTCCACATACAGTGGGCGGGGACCAGACAAGCAAATAGCCACAGAGCCCATATGGACCAACCTCTGGCTCTTCTTGGGTCTTAAAGAACTGGGCTTAACTCCCAGTCCATGTTTCAGTACCCAGTCTTTCACTCTCCAGACAAAACCATAAAGCCTTCTGGATTAAATTCTCTCAAAAAGCAAGTCTGAAAAGACAGGGGATTAAGAAGCCATCAGTGAGAACTGCAGCAAAGCAACAATTTACCCAGCAGGGTTGTCTTGATAGAAATCCGGTTGTTGATTTATCTCTCACCTTTGCTATTTAACTTCATCCATTCCTCACTACCTCAGCCTCTGAAGCTCACTGTCAGAGACCCTACCCAAGCCAAAGCCCCCAGTATGACACAACCCAGCAGACAGAGGTGCTTAGGGAAAGCCCAAAGCCATGTACCATTGTAGAACCACAAAACAAGAGGAAGTGATGGTGACAGTAAGTTTCACCTGTTCCTTGCCCCTCAACAAATTGAGGAAGACTGTTACTGTTGTCCTTGGGGCATTTTGAGGTAAGACCTCACTCTGAGGAAAAACAAGCTCAGTTCAGGATTAAGTGAACAAAAGTGCCTCACAAGAAGCACGCAGCTGCCTACAGACCAGACTTCTAGGAGCAGTCAAAGCTTACCCCACCTGGACTCCAGGCTAGCTGTAATCATACGACCAAGCATTCATTTGACCAGCTGCCTGATGCACACAGAAACAACTGGACTGGATAAAGAAGACAGTTCATTTTTATAAGAAACAATATATTTTATTTTTCTGACACCACAGCCCTGGCGAGTGGTTTTGTACCAAATTTAATGGAGGTTACACAGAACGTTTTACGCTGGGGAGGAAAAAAATAACCACAAAAAAAAATCCTGGATAACTTTTAGTGTCTGTTCCACTCCCACATTAACAAAATCACTTGGGGTTTCTAAGAAAAGGAGAATAGGAAACAGTGAGAGAGACTACTGTAGGATGTAACAGTGTCCAAGTCCAGCCCCTTCCTAAAAGTGGGAAGAGTCCCCACACAAGGAGAGGCTCTCCTAGATTTACTCCCCAAAATAACACAATGTATTGCAGCTGCCATAGGAGGAGACAGAAGGGGGATGGAGAGAGAGAGAAGCCTATTTAATAAAGAGTGGGAGGGAGAGACAGAAGGTGCTGGACAGCACGCCATAATTTGAAAAATATGTCCTTAACTTATTATTTATTTCTTTTAAAAGATTCCCCTCACTGAACTTAAGTTCCTTTTTTGTGCTTTTCATTAATACTCTGCTCTGAGGTCGTAGTTTGGTTTTTCTATACATTGGAGTTGAAGGAAAATAGTCCGAAGTTCTGAAGATGGATTCTCCACCTAAAGTAAACAGCCTAGAATCCCATTCTCCTCTCACCCCAAAGACTAAAGTCTCTGCTAAAATCCCTTTTACAATATAGTACAGTACACAAAAAAACCCCAAAATAACCGAGAGTCCTGGGAGAAGCCAGTCCGAAGGACGTAAACATACAGAGAATGGTGCAACTTGTGACAAATGGCAATTCTCAAAATACAGCTACAGATTCTCAAAGCAGGTGCCATCACGGGATACCCAAGTCCACAAAAATAATTTTTAAAAAATAAATCTTAAAAAAACCCCAAAAACAAACCAACAAAAAAAACCCTAACAAACAAAAAAAACAACCTGTTAAAATGAGTATTTTTTTTTTTTCAGGTAATTCCATACATTCGAGATTTCCCAAGCGTCCTCTGGTCTCTTTTCACCTATTGCATGGCCAAACTGTACTCCTGAAGGTCCCAAAGAGCCCTCAGGACTTGGAATCTCATCTTGACAAGGATCAGAACATCCAGTCTTATGGTAGCAGCTTAAAACATCATGTTCCCTGGGTTTCCAGGGCCTTGGCTAAATGCTCCCATGCCAACATCAGCAGCCATACCTCGGGGCCTCATCTGGGGGGGAATCATGATGTTTTGTTGGGGTCCCATCATGCCCTGCATTGACATCATCATACCAGGTGACCCCACAGGGCCCGGGTGGCTGTACAGCCCCGCAGGGGCTCGGTCCTTGCCTGGGATCATGCCCACAGCAGCTACGGGGTTACTCATTAGCGTGGGCTGGCCAGGCATTGCCGTTTGTGCTGGTGACATCATGCGGTGGTGTGGCCCCATCATGCCTTGCTGCAGGAAGGCAGGCGGTCTCATTGGGTTATGACCCGGCATGGACGGAGCTGTCCCAAGAGGGATGTCTGGAGTTCCCACCGGTCCGGGGCCTCCCATGCCAGGCAACGTTAGTCCCATCCTTGGAGTCTGCTCTCCTATCATCCCTTGCATGTGGGAGAACCCAGGCCCTGGACCCTGAGGTTGCTTGCGGCCTGGCACCTCCCCACGAGGGAAATATTGTAGTGTCTGGCTAGGCTTCTCCGATGGGATAATCCTGGACAGGTCAAACTCGGGTATTCCTGTGGCTCCAGGACGGATCACCTCCTGCAGCTCTGGATCAGTGAAAACCGAAGGCATATTGTTTCCAAGAACGGTGAAGGAGTCTGGACCGCCAGGGCCTCCAGTCTTGCAAAGTGCTGGATCTGTCGAACTTTGGGGCAGGTTGGTAGGACGCCCCAGAGGTCCTTCTCCGTGGAAGCCCATTCCCGCTGGGAAGTTGCCTTGTCCACCGCTGGGCCCATTGTGTGGAAATGGCACCTGCTGTGGAGGAGACTGTACGGGAGGGAACCCCTGTGGGAAGCCCAGGCGTCCTTGAGGTACCATTGGAGACTCCTGTGAACCATGCCCCATCATTGGGTTGTGTGACATCAGGCCAGGTCCCACGGGGACCCCATGAGGAGGTATATTGGGTCCCATAGCATTTGGAGAGGGCATCTGGTTGTTATGGGAAAGAGGCTGGGTCATTCCCATTGGGCTAAGAGTTGGCATTGGACCCACTGGGTTTGGACCTGAAATTCGAGGATTCTGAGAATTAATGCCCATTCCTAGGGAAGAAATAAGGAATCACATTTAGATAACGGCCAACAGTAATCAATAAAGCTATCGGAGAGCTTTCTGCGAGGTTATCAAGTCTGTGCACAAAACAGGGCTCATTCATCAGCAGTGGCTCTGGAAGATGGTACTTTAACCAGAAAACTGATGACACCTGCCCAGCTGCCTCTCTAAACTTGCCACTGCCCTATCAGAAGTGACTAAAGTCTGCTCTTCTAAGTAGAATCCCAATTCAGCTCATACCTTAACTACTTACCAGGCAATCTAGATGACGCAGATAGTAACAAACACATCTGTGACAGACTAAGAGTATATATGGACATTTGTCCACTGGGAAGTGACTGAATCTCCTTGCAAAATTCAAGAGCAAATGAGTGAGGTAACCCTTGCATGACTAGGAGGTGGCAATCAATAAGGTTAGTGAGCTATCATCGTGAAGTTATTCAGCTGACGAGCTTCCCCAGGGATTTTCAGCCACTCTGATCATTACTGAATGAAACAGAAAAGCTACAAGTAAACTCACCAAGAATTCATTACCAGTTGCCACTCCTGTGAAACATCCACCCAGCTCCTCTTTCAACTATGCTAATTCAATTGGGTGCTTTTGCATTAAGTATACACCCATGAATATAAAGCTATCAGCGGGGACTGGCTTTCTCATGTAAGACAGACCAAAAGGACAATGTTTGATTTTACTTTTCCTTTAGCTCTTCCAGGTAGGACAGTTTCCCTCAGTCCTGAGTGAGGTCACCTGCCATTACATATTTGTTTTGAGAACACACTCTAAGACTCTCTCCTGTAACTAAGACAATCCACAAAACCCATGAGAAGACCAGATAATTCAGTGTCAAAAAAACAAAAACAACATTGAAAAACACCAGGAAAAAAAAAAATCTGTAAAGCCTCTATGACACTGCCTTAAGACAGAGGAAGAATGACTTCTTCTAAGTAAAACAAGTGGGACTTGACCCTTACTTAAGAGAGCAGCTTTCACCCACAGAATTCCAGTCTGCCTAAGTGGAAAGCTCTCCCATACATAAAAGGTTTTTCAAATTAGACACTTTCTGAAAAAAGAGACACTTTCTAGACTAGAAGAAAAAAAAAAAAAAAAAAAGATTGCAAGGAAAAAGTCTATCTCCCCATTTCAGAATAACTGCAATCCACAGCTGTAGGTTCTTCAATGTTTTTACCCTCTCATCATCCACATTTGATGATGCTTCCATAAGCAGCACCCTCACTGATAGCTCGGGTTTACATTTCTTTGAGTTTCTTACCTGGTACACTGTTCATAGGTGGCAAGTTTGGGGAGCGTGCTGGAGGTGAATCATCATCCGAGCTGGCCACAGTTTTGATGGCATCATGATAGAGCGGTGTAGAGCTGGGCATGGCAAATTTGGACATCCTGGACATCATAATAGAGAGTGGATTCTGTGAAAGGGTCGGCTCTGGAGGCATTGTGTAAGGGCTGCTAGAGGGAAGATTCCCAGGGAGAGTCACAGGAGCAGACTGGCTGACTGTGGAAGGAGGTGGACCGCCTTAAGAAAAATAAAAAGAAAGAAAAGTGAAAAAACCCCAAGTCTTAAGCCCTACACTTTCCCCTAGAAATCTCAAAACCTAGAAATCCTGTTTATTGAAAGCGACCGTCTTACTTATGCAGTCAACGCCTGTGAAAAGTAACAAGAAAAATAAGCTTATTGATCAAGATGGTTTATCCTGGATTCTGCACTCCTACTGAAGCTATGTTGAGCCTCTACAAATCCACAAGAACTATCAGGCAAGTCAGAAAACCTTGCTATTCAATTTCCATCCACTAGCCATAAGAATAAAAACCTATAGTCAATTAATAGTTCCTGCAGCCACCAAATGCCAGTTGTAACCTCCTTCCCTTTTTTCTTTAGGAGGCATCAAAAAACCCAAAAAATATGCAGGCAGCACAAAAGCTGCAGCAGATACTATGCCAAGACACGCAGGCAGATTTCTGACAAACCGCATCAGCAGCTACAAGTGAAACTCTGTTTATGTTTCCTTTCAGGTTTTATATACACACATTTACTGTTCATTTCAGTTGAAGAAGCACTCTCTGCTCCTAGTAACTTAACAGCATCCTTTGCTCTCCCAAAACTAGAGATAACTTAAATGCACCTCCAGTCTGCTTTGTTTTTTCACTGATGAATTTCACGCCACTTAGACCATGTGTGAAGGAAAAATGCTAAACCAGTTGTACTGTCACTGAAAATTCCCTACGTGCTCCTCAGCGCACATCCTTACCCCCTCCACCCCGCTGCCCTTAAAAACGGAAATTACATTAGAGAACAGAACAATCCTGCAATGCTGACACGTTTATCGTTTGGAATAGCTGCATGCAAACTAAACACAACGTTAGGCACAGACTACAGCACTTGTTCCAACTCACAGCACTTAGGCTCACACTGGGCATGGCCTCAGCAGCCCCAATGGGCACTAATACCATGGCTCCCTTCCCTGGAACCGGGTCCCGGCCAGCAATCCCAAAGGCTGGCGCAAGCGGTTACCCTCCCCGCCCGCCACCGCCAGCCCTCCGGCCCGGCAAGCACGTCCCGGCCGCCGCCGTTACCCGCAGCGGCACTAGAGGGCAACATGGGCAAACAGCTTCTCTCCCGAGAGTCGCCGGGCAGGAAGGCCCAACGTGCTCCGGGCTGAGCTAGGGAAGGTTTTGGAGCGGTAAGGAGAGGACAGAAGCGTGCCACCAACAACCCAGACACCTTCAAGCGCAGAGAGAGTAGTCCTAGCACTTGCAGCCCAAGGTCAGAGGCACGGCGCAGGGTTCCAGCACGGTCCAAATGCTACGTGCAGAAGTGTTTAGCTCTCTCCAAAATGGTTGAAGCCACAACAAACGTTAGCACATCTCACCGTCTGTGGTAGAAAACCTAGAAAGACCTAACCGTACCTAGATACACAGCTGGCAAACTACACTCCACATGTCTTTGTAGGGGCCTTTTGTCTCAAAGCTGTTTCAATATCAGGCTCTTCTCCATAAAGCTATGGCAAAGAGCAAAATCCCTCCTGAGAGAGATTTGTCCCATTAGCACACCAAATCTTCCCACACCTCATGACCCCAAACTCCTTCATGTCCCGAGTGACCATCCCTCTAACCTGGACACACAGGAGGTATGGTGCAAACACACAAAATACAACAGGAAGAGGAAAAAGCACTTGTGCTCGGCTCGTGTAGCCATCCATCAGACCCTTGGCACAGCTTCCCGGCAACAGGCAGAGCACCATCTAGCTTTTGCCACTCTGCAAGAAACCTCCTCCCTCCCCTTGCTGCACACTCTGCAGTAACCCGACACAAACTGAGAAGCCGATCTGGATAGCAGAGGCAGCACTCACCAGACTCCACATTTCCCAGCATGGCTGGAGAAGACATGGTAAGAGACGCTTTGTGGTTTGGGGGTATCCCAGGGCTCTGCAAAGGAGGCTTTGGAGATGAAGTCCATCCAGGAGAAGGTGCAGGGAGAGATGGAGACTTGAGGTGGACAGGAGAAGCAGCAGCAGACCCCAAAACGGGGGGGGACTTGATGGAGGCAGCGGCAGCTGCGGCAGTGGGGCCTGCAAGCATTCCTGCCAGCTGGGAGGGCGTCTGAGGGGACTTGAGGTTCCCCGAGGGAGATCCCATCATGGGAGACTGGACCTGGCGCATCGTGGGGGACTTCAGGGGGTTGATTCCTGGTGAATGCACCTGCCCAGCTGTGGAAATATCCAAGGGTTTTCGGCCAAGGCTGCGCTGCGCAGGGGGAGCAGTGTTGAGGCTATTAGGGTTACTGGTGGGATTGAGAGGTAGTGGCGGCATGTGGCTGAGCCGGTTGTTAGTCCTTTGGTCAGGCCCAATCTGTTCTCTGAGATTTCGGAGACCAACTCCCGGGCCCTGAGACATGGGAAGGAAAGGCCTGGGACCCATGCCATACTCCTGCTGCGGGTGCTCCCCAAATGGCAGTGGCACCATTTTCTGCTGAGAGGAAAGCATCTCCGAGACACCAGGGCGCAGCTTCATCATCTCTTCTGGCCCAACTCCTGCCTCCCTCAACTTCTGAGGGACCAGGGGTGGATTGGAGCCCATGCTGACATTCATGCCCATGTCCCCCTTCATGCTGCTGGGTCCCATTCCAAACTCCAGCTCTCTGCTAGAGGCCATCTGAGGGGGTATTCCTTTTGGAAAGTCTCCCCTGGAGGGGCTCATCGGCCCTTCCACTGGCATACGAGGGAAGATGGGATTGTTCCCAGGCTCCATATGTCTTTGGGAGGGCATCATTCTGTTTATCTCCATGCCAGGCCTGATGCCTTCCATGTTCAAGCCAGGAGGGAGGCCCATCTGTTTCTCAGCCAGCTGCTGCTGGTAGAGCTCTTCAGGTAGACCCTGTGGATTGGGGAAACGCTCCCCTCGGCCAGGGCCACTGAAGACACCTTGTCCGGGAGGGAAGTTTCGTCCATCTGGAATTTTTGGCACGTCATCTGGCCAACTAACTCCTGAAAGTCCAGGCCGGGAGGCAGGATTTGGGACGCTGGGGCCTTCCATGTCAGGAGTCATCATCCCTGCAAAACCCGGCAGGCGCATCTGGCTCCCAGGCACATTAGGATGAGGTGCCATACCCCTGGGAGGCAGAGAGTGCGACATGTTCATGCCTTCAGGGAAGGGCTCTGGACCCCCAGGACCCCATCCCTCCCCAGGGGTCATCTGGTAGGGGGGGGGGGGCCTCGGACCACCCCACGAGGCCCATGCTGATGGACCATCATGTCCTGCAGAGAACACTGCTGTACAACCACCTGCTCTTGCTTTCTTCTCTTTTCCTCGTAGAACTCCTGCTGCAGCTTGAGCCAGGCCACCTGCTCAGGAGTCATGTGGTCCAGGTGGTCTGGACCTATGGGTCCCGACTGGGAGTTCATTGGTGGTGGCCCCATGTCATCAGGGGAAAAAGGCATGTCCCTGTGTCCTTGAGGGCCAAACGGAGCCCCTCCATCTGTCCGAGACCCTGACCCTTTGCCTAAACTTTGGGATTGCGCCATCATGGCCTGTATCGGCCCTTCAGGTTTCTTTTGGGGACCATCCAGCACCCCAGCATTTGGGGGTGGCCCCCCACTCTGCCCTCCCGCAAACTCCTTCTCATCAGGAAAGAGCATGCGCTGTATGTCTCTCAGGGTCTGCAGTGAGCGCTCTCGATGCTCCAGCTGCTCCTGTGACAGTCCATCTGGATTCTCACCCAAACTGGATGCGTCCCCACCAGACCCCTGCTGGGGAGGACCTTTGGGGTCTGCAGCAGAACTATTGCTACCTTGAGAAACCGGACTCACTGCTCGATTATTTGGGGTTGAACTCTGCCCAAATCCTTCTGTCTGTAATGGGGTAGAGTTTGCAGGGCTGCCCACAGACATCACTTTGCTTTCCACGCTGGGACTGTCCTGATCTATAGGACACTGAGGGCCTGTAGATTTGGATACTGGTGCTGACACAGGTGGAGTCGGCTGCATTTTGGCATTCTGGGGAGGGTTCTGGTCCTGGGCAGCAGGGGGCTGGGGCTGTGGCAGGGGCTTAGGTTCAGTCCGAAGTGCAGTGATCTGGGGGTTCTGCAAGAAAAAGTCACATGCTGTCACTCCCTGTTTTTACAGCCATGTCACATAAGCAGTGGTGTGAATGAAATGTCCAGTCTCAACCTCACCGGCCCACACTTCGCAAGGAAGGGGAGCCTTCATGGAGCTATTACAGAGCAGTATCTCAGTAATGCAAAAACCTATTTTGCTTAAGTGTTACAGCAGGTACCCTTGCCTCTGAGATAGCTCTGTATAAGCAACAGGTTGGAAACAGGAAACACTGCTCTTCTTTGGATGATCCAAGGCATTTGTAGAAGGCTAGAACAACAACTATCTCTTTCTCTTCCACCCTAAAACTTATTTCAAAGTATAAATAATCATTCGTCATTCTGAATCACACACAAGCATTTACCATTTCCCTTCTCACCCACATGCAGGTATTCCCTACCAAGGGTACAGTGTTTCGTTCCGCCTTGCTGTTTGAGATGTTCTGGATGTGAAAGGACACAATGGTTTCCACCTGTCCCTTCAGCACAGCTTCTGCAGCCCTGTGGAAACAGACAGATACACATATTCAGTTGAAGCTAAGAATCATTCTTTCTTAACTGCCCTCCCTTCTGCAGGAAGAGACCTAGCCTGGTATTTCACTCTATATGAGTAGTAAAAGAAAATGTTTACATCCAGAAACTTTGAGGGTTCATGTCATCCTGGTTGCTACTCACTGCATTGATTGCAAAACAGCATCTACCACCATTTGCAAAAATAAAAATAATTTAAGGAAAAAAAATCACTTCTCAGAGTGCAAGAGTAGTGACATTCTCCACTCCAGCTCTTTTAGCATCCCTGAAACAAGTAATGACTAGTTGGTACAAGAACACGCTTGGAGAAAGCAAGCTTGAGAATCTCTTAAAAAAGAGAACATAAATATAAGCTCTACTTCCTGAAGACATTCAAGCATCTACCTACTTACTTGTTGGCCATCTCAGTAGAAAACACATAAACCACTTTGGATGGAGTCTTCTGTCCACTTGCTGGCTCCAAAGAGGCAGTCAGACCATGGGAAGGTGTGGAAGACCTTGGGGCTGAAGCATTTGAAGGAGTCATGGAGTGTGGTGTGTGCTGAGACTCCTGAGACTTCACATGATCAGCAGAATTGCAGTCTAGAAAGGCAGAAAGAGGAAAAGACAAAGATCAGTACCATCTTTGGAAACTACTTCTGGAAAGTGATCAGAGCTTTTCTTCCTCTGCAATTTCCCACTTTTCTCTCAAGCACCACTAAAGGTAGTTCTTCCTTGCATCTTCCCTCTAACACCATACTGCCCTTCAAGCACTACTGGGAGAAAAAGCTCATCTTGTCCCTCTCCAAGGTAGATGGTAGTTACCAATGCCACACAGAGGAGCAGGAAAACTATGCACTAAAATGATCAAATATAAATAAGTCTGCACCCAAGGAGAACAGTCAGTGCAAAACTTTACTTGTTTTTCCTTCAGCCACATGACCCAGCAAACAGAAAAAGCAGCAAAGATGGACAACTGCGTATTAGTCCATTTATCAGAGGCAATGCTGGAGCTAGGAACAGAACACAGAAATCCCAGCTCTCCAGCTTGTGCTACCAGTCAGGGTGCTACAGGTGTTGACAAAACAGGACTGCATATTGTTCAAAACCCCAGTTACAACAGAGCAGTTCCTGAAAGGCCAAAGGCCAGAGGGAAACCAAGAGGTTGCCTTTGCACTTCCAAATCCTCTAGGGGAGTTTCAGGGTTGCAAAGGAACTTTCCCATCAGTCAGATCTGCAGAGTGTGAACAGGGCATTTAATGATGCCAGATACAACTTCTCCTCTTTGCCTGCTCTCAAGACCTTTAGAATTCTTGACTGAACCTTACAGAACCCCTGACAAAAAATATTTTGCTCACCCTTGAACAGCAATTCTCTATCTCACAGCAGACTTGGACTAATTATCTGTACTTGCATGTGAATCCTAGCAAACATACCTTTGATTTCAGGGTCATCATTAGGAGTCCCAGTTTCCCTCTGTTCAAATGAGTCTGCTGAAATGCTCCTCTCTCTCTTCCCCTTCCCCTTGGCACCATTTCCAGAGCCATTCTTCAGCCCCATGCTCCCACCTGGGCCAGGGAGCACTTTGGGAGGGTGACCTCCACTTTTAGGGTCACAGGGAGAGGGCTGGGATTGGCTGGTGGAGCCCCCTTGTTTGCCCTGGTTAGAAAATTTGGAATCCAGCTGAGGGTTGCCAGACGGGGACATCACTGTAGGGGGACGGACCATCACCTCCTGCTTTGATTTGGGGCTACTGGGAACACAGAGAGAAGTAAGAGAAAAAGGGGAAAAAAAAGTGACAAATCACATCATGGATTCATCCAACCCTGTAGCAACAAATTAGAGAGAAGGAGCAATAATCACTGCCACCTTTGCAAGCTAAGACAATTGCTGACAGAAAAAAAATGCCTGCAAGCTTAGAGTCATGCAGCTGCTTTTTTGAACATGCCCTGAAAGGGTTATTAACCAAGATGGCATCTCATTGCTCAAGAAGGCACCAGGGCAAGCTACAGACCTGCCAGATCCCAGGAACTGCTGTCACATGAGGACCTACCTCTGGGGCTTCTGTCAATAAAGACAGTGGTTTCTATGTGCACAGAGAAGCGCCTCACACCAAGACCAGCTCAGAGTAAACAAACAAGGCACAATAAAACTTCACCTCACTGCTCTCCTGGACCCCAACTACATGCTGCAGCTCTGATGACAGCAGCCCCCCACTCTGCACCCTCCCTTGCACCTCCCTATCCAGTTTTACAGGGAGCACAAGGAAAACCCAGCATTACTGCAGCATTCATCATACATCGGGGCGAGCTGCCAGGAAAACACAAACCTCTGACCGTGAAAACAATTAAACCAGCTACAACCTGCCTCTGAATAAGGAAAGAGAAGGATATCATCTCACTGCACACTCCTGCAAAATGGGGCAGATGAAGCTTCTTTAATTTGCCAAACAAGATTAAGAGCATTTCGTTCCCTCTTCCATTCTGCAAATTGCAACCCGAAAAATATTTTACCCTTCTTGGTTTTGCAGATGTATTAGCTACCTTTTCCTCTTCACCCTCAAGTTAATCCACTGCTATTGGAGCTCATGCATTGCATTTTCCCATCGTCACCTCCAACAGCCAGCACTTGCTACCATCCTCACTGGGACTCGCAAAAGCTATTTCCTCTTATTTCCTATTTCCTTCTCTCCTTTGGACAGACATATGATTCAGAAGCATTCCCTGTAAATTACTCTTAAGCACCAGATGACCTCTAGGAGTAAATAATCATGCTCAAGAATGCTGTCAGTCAGACTACCAAGTGCCTGGACAGTGCTTTCCTTCCAAGTTTTTCCCTTTCCAAATTAGTGGAGGAGAGATGCTGACCTGCTGCAATGGCAGGTAAATGATGCAGAAGATCTCAGCACACAACTGATCAGTTCTTCAGACTGCTCAGGCCAGTATTTGGAGGAAGCATTTTGTGTGAAAGTACAGACAGAGACCTTCTGCAGCCCCACTACCTCTTGGGGAAACAGGGGAAAGGGGAAAAAACAATCCCAAACATGAAATAGCATGTTTGCTTTCCTACAGCTTATTCAGACACCTGATGGGAGGGAGGAGGGTGTGAGGAACGGAGAATCTGCACCTCATGGGTTTACAGCTTTCAGCTTATCCTGAGCCTAGCAAATGTGGAGGCTTGTCAGCACTCAGGTACTCAGCAGGTCTGATAGGAACGCAAATGAGGACCAGCAAGTCATATGCACCCACCCTTGCCTAATCCTGCAGCAGAGCAGGGACACTATCATACACCAATCCAGAGCGACTGACTGCAGGATGCTCTTCTTACCTCTGTGTGTTGCCTGACGGGGAGTTCCTCACTTTGGGGTTACTGGAATGCATTGACAGAAATCCTGAGCTCACAGTCTCACACACAGGCAGATGGGCTCCCGTCAAGTTCCCCTGGGGAGTGTGCCGCCAGAGGCAGCGTCGAAGCACTTTCTGCCGCCCGCTTCTCTCAGTGCTGGCTGTCTGCTTGCCTTTTTTCTCTTTGCTCCTCTCTGGGCTTGCACTGGGCGCTTCCCTCCTGCAGCTCCAGCATTCTCTAGACGCGTGCCTCCTGCTGCCCAGGGGAATTCTCGCATCTCCAGGGCACACTGTTAAAACCATCCCACAAGAGAACAGAAAACCAGTGACTTTCCAAGCAGAGGTTTCTGCTGCGTAGCAGTAAGTAGCCATTCTTCTCCCATTATCCATCAGACACAAGAGAATAGCTTTCAGATTGCTCAGTATTTCAAAACAGAGGCAGCCCCGGCTGGCCATTCAGTTTACAAGCAGTCAGACTAGCTTCCCTTTATTCAAAGCTAATCACTCTGGAGTCAACAGAACAGGGAAGTGCCTCCTATCTGGACACTTTGATTCTGCATCTGTTCCCAGCTTGAAGACATCTCACAGCAAGTCAATAGGAAGCCAAAATTATGAATCTCCAACATGACTTAGCTATCCAGAATTCCCCTGAGTGTCTGTAATCTGATATTTCTTAAGAACATACTCTGCTCAAATCTTCTCTGTCTCCTTGGTCCAATATAACCAGACATACGTTCAATGATGTCTGCTAAGGGCTCCACAAAAGGAGGAAAATAAAACAAAATGCCTTCCTGATGACCTGTAAGCACCCCTTACCGCTGTGATTACTCTGAAAATACCAGGTTAGCCACACAAATCTATGAGAAAGGCCAAAAGATCACTACAGAACTATCCTTCTAAATTTCAGCCCCCCGAACAAGCACTTTTTCAGCTTCTTTACTAGAAACAATATGCATGATGCATGCAATAAGGCATATAAAACTGTTTCTGGAGGAGGAAACTATTGAACATTACTGTTTACATCCTTTGGGCTAAATTATTTTGGAACAAATTTCTGTCTTGTTTATATTTCAACAAAATATCTCCTGTTCATCTCACCTACTCAGATGCAAATCCACTTAATTTAGAATCTAACCAAGATTTATTGTTAATGTATTAAGCATTGCTAGTTAAATATTATTCAAATGTAAATACTCCCTGTATTCCTTCCCGGCACCAAAGAAGCAGTTTCTTCCTGTGCATATCAAATGAAACATAATAAATCTCACTGGACAGGGAGCATCTACATTTTTTGAAGAAACTACTGTCAATTTGCTTTTAGAAAACAAAAATGGCTTGCTTATATGCTGACACCAGAGGATTAATAAACACAGGCACTACATGACCAGCTCTGGCCAAGGAGAGTTACCGGTAACTTGTATTGAGCACTACAGCTTTCCAGTTCCCCAAATTACTCTTGTTGTGAGGTTGTGCAATTACACTTTTTAGCAACTGCACTGCTGTACTTGAGCCTGATAGTGCTCCACACTGCAGTTGTGCACCTTGCATCATCTTCGAAAATTCTCCTCTCTACTAGATGTCTCCTCCGTTGTGACTCCCAGACACCATCCTGCTCCCTATTCCCATCTCCCCGTGCAATACAAACCAAATAATGTGAGGAAATGTTTCTGCCATAAAGGTCTCATTTTTAATGCCTCCTATTAGGCACAATTAGATGAACTCCAGTCAGGGCTACACACTCCAGAGGATACACAAGCCTCTCCGGGGCTATCAGCTGGTTATCCCACTGGTTTTGAGAATGATGTTCATGTTAATCTATTACTATTGTTACTACTGTCATGCTGTAATCTGAGCTGGTGCTATACAGATAGATTAAAGACAAGAGAGAACACTTTCAGAAGTTCCTAAATTGCACCACCTTTGCATGCAAATTTGGCTCCTGTATCTGTTTTGACAACAAAACTACATTATCAACAGCAACCAATTCCACCTTTCAAAAGAGATGTGTGCATCTGTAAAAGCCAGTAGAAGTACAGGGTATTTTGGACTCCTCACTTAAAATGAATGCGTGACTGAATATATAGCAAATTTCAGCATTAAACTTAGCAAAATTCAATGCTAAAAGGATATCTGTGTGAAGAATTTAAGTATTCTAGTTGTTTCCTCCTCTGCTTTTCCACTTCCAATACTTCTGTGTTATCAAGTTACCTTTTATTACAATAAAACTGTTTTCACAGATTCCCAGCCTTGCACAGTGCAATGAGAAAATACAAAAAATACAATCAGGACCACACTGCCAGCACAGTATTTCCAACATTACCAAACTTTTGAGTACTTTACAGGGAAAACAAAAAAAACCAAACAGAAAACCCCACACCACAAAAAAACCACAAACCCAACACCTCCAATTTTTTAACCCTAATTGTATATTATCCTATATACATTTATCCTCCATCTATTAGGATTGATACAGTCTGCAATGGAACTGTATTTTCCAATCTGAGTTTAAATTTCTTCTTACCAGAGAGAGCTGTAAAGCATACATAAATATACTCATTGGTGGAACAATAGGAACTCAACTTCCTCAGCGTCTCATTTCTGCACATTGGGAATGCACCATCTTTTATAATGGGAAATGGAATGCCTTGTGATTTTTCCAAATGCACTTCTGTATGTCTGAGAATCCAGGGTTAAATAATAGAAAAGCTCTAGAGAAATGTATTTTTGCAGTTGGAGTCCACCTGGCATAGCCAAGCCTTTATCATTGCTTTAAATTTGGAGGTAGGGTCACTGACAGTGAATGGCCAAGCCACATTCAAGCCATTTTGGCAAACCACATCCAAGTCTGTATTTTCAGTATTGCTTTAAGGTATGCTCGTCAACAGCTGCAGAGGAATGGGATGGTTCTACTGCCTGCTCTTTACCACCACCTCCCTCCTGATCACGTCAGGGCAAGATCTGAATGTGAACTAATCTAAGAGAAACAGCTGGAATCTCTTTCTAGCTGGAGTAGTCCCCTGATCTGTAACAACATCAACACCACTGCAAGCTCAAAGGAGGAGGTAAGAACAGTTGAAAAGTAGCCTCACACCACTTGGCTGCAGCTTAAAATTTGGATGGCTTAAAATAGCTTTAAACCTTAACTGCAGAAACAAGTCACGGACATGCATTTGTGGATGTGTCCTCGTCATTCCTTACCAAGAACTCTGGTGTCACGACACTGCAGTACTCATTGTGGAGGCCATGAGTCGCGAACTACTCCTCTCGCAAGAAAAGATCACCTAGATAAAGGAGAGAGAAGAATCTAATCAACAAGAATGCACAGCCAAACATGGGACCTCCCATGCATCCACACGCAGAAGCAGAGGAATCAAAACTTGCTCTGAGCCATTGAACAAGGGAATCCTCTGCTCAGATTGGCATGATTTGTCAGATTCAAAAGCGCCACCATCAAACTGGAAGAGTCTGAAAACATACTGCACATGGAGGGGAAATAGGTCAGACCTGCTTTAGCACTCCCATATTTGAGCTAGCTGGATTCCCAGGAGCTCATCTGTGCTCAGAGAAGCTGGCACAAAGCTCAAAAATGTAACCTCCCCTTTTCTGCACCCATCTTTCTTCAAAGGCTTGCCTTCCCCTCACTATGTGTCCAGCAACTTCTGCCAACCCCCCTGTGCTTTGTAGATATAACCTCCTCCACAACCAGACAACATATAAATAAAAACAGCAAGCACCAAGTAAAGCCCAGCAATAACATCTAGGGGAAAACCAGGCAGGTTTTAGAAGGAAGAAACACTATCTACTCTTCTGGCAGCTCCTACTTCACATCATTGTGCTACACCACAGGGAGAAGGGAATCCAACTGCAAACATTCCCAAGCAAGATACATTTGCAAGTCTGCTTGAAAT
Organism: Psilopogon haemacephalus; assembly: GCA_013396835.1. NCBI lineage: Eukaryota > Metazoa > Chordata > Aves > Piciformes > Megalaimidae > Psilopogon > Psilopogon haemacephalus. The sequence continues at coordinate 30,820 of VWZI01010201.1, forward strand.
AGAGGGGTTAGTCCCACTTTGCACTATGGTTATTTCCTATCAGGTAGAGAGTTAATAGCCTAAGAATTGATCACATCTTCAGTGATGGAGTCAGCCCTGTATCAATTAACATTCAGTTACATCTCAAAACAAGTTTAAATGCCTGAAAGTTCACTAATACAAGAAAACGTGGATTCCAAAGAATGGCTTCATGGTAAATTTGAGGTCAGGAAAGACAGGTAGAGCAGATACCTGCCAGCTTCTCATTTACTGTGAAATCTGGGGAGGCTGCAAAGACAGTAAGAATCCAAACAACATTTATATCATTGGGGGCAGCATGGTTTTTCAGAGCACACTCAGCCATTTACACAACATGGACAACCTTGAAGTTAAAAATACAACTGCTAACTTTCTGTGTAATCCCAACGCATTCTGCTGCCCAGATCTCCCAACAGGAACATAGGAGCTGTTGTGAGGCTCAATTAGTTACGCATTGTGAAACTACACATTCTCTTTCCTTCAACATTCTCCAACTCTTATCTACTGCAGCTTCACCTTAATAATGTAGCAATGCACTGTCATGTAATCTGCTTCAACAAAGCCAACCTACAAAGGTAGTCCCAAACAATGTAGCTACATTCTCCACCCAGTCCAGCCAAATCAAACAATGAAATCATCAATGTGATAGACCATCCTTATCTAGCCAAGTCACACCTGCAGACAGAAGCTGAAACAAACACCTATCGCAACAAGCTGCTTCATCCAGTAAAACCTACCACAGTAGCACAATCATTCCTGAATCCAATTACCCAGTTATGTCTCTTTTCCCCTTTCCCCCACCCCACCCAATGAAATAATACAAGCTAAGCTATGCCAGTGCCAATACTGACACACCTGTACTAAAGTAGCGACAGAAATCACCTTTTCCCTTGAAAGGGAAAAACGTGTGAACACCAGCACACAATAGGATGGAGAGAATCTGTCACAGCAAACAGTCAGAGCTTGAAATGTTCTAGCCCAACTTGGCAAAGAACCTGAACATGACAGCTTTAGAGCCCACAGCTGAGAACTGCAAGAGGGACACAAATGAGCATCTTTAAGATTACCCAGACAATTATTGCAATGGACTCCATTCCCTAGCTTACTGTTTCTGCTGCTCACCTGATCTTAAGCAAGACGCACAGCGCAAGACAGATTGCTGCACAGTGAATTTCAAAGCAAAAGAGTGAGAGCAAGTACTCAAGCAGCTATCATGGAGTAATTAAAGACAACTGCTCATCTCAGTTTACTTTTTGGTAAAGTATTAATGAATCACCCCCATACCTCTATGAAATAGCCACCACATTACAAAACAAACAAACAAACAAAAACCAGCAACAAATTATAAACAAACAAGCAAATCACCAACCCATCCAAACTAGCTTATTCCTACCTCATGCCTTTAAAATGCAGAAGCTTGATAGTGACAAGTGGTAAGGTACTTGAAGGTATATAGTATTATGGCTACTGCTGCAGGAACAGCTGCAGTTATCACTGAGTCACTTCAGTCTTTTGTCCCTCTGAGAGGGAGAATGTGAAGAGATGAAATAAAGGCATACCAAATAGATAAAAGTATGAAACTTGTGGCCTTACTGTGACATGAAGCATTAAAGGCAAGAAACCTTTCTCTGTGTACAAGAAAGAGTCCACTTCTTTTTCCCCTGTGGTCTTTCTGAGACTCAGTCCATGCTGGACTGAGGGTGGAAAGAGACCAAAATCAGCATGGAAAAAGAAAAAAAGGCTAGAGATCTGCTGCTACAGAAAACAAATGGTAACTTTGAATGCAAGCTGAGCCAGCACCCTGACTCCTAGCTGTGACAGTGGAGTGGGCAAGAAAGGACAGAGAGAGAGCGGAGGAAGAGACTGCTCTGGGAAGAGCAACAGCTTTAGGAGGGACTGAGAACATCAGTAGCAGGAGCAGTCTGAGCAACTGCTTATCCTGACAGCCACCAGGAAGCAAACCTCTGCATAGAATATTTAGGTTGGAAGGGACATCAAAGATCATCTAGTTCCAACCCCCTGCCATAGGCAGGGACACCTCCCACTAGAACAGGTTGCTCAAGGCCTCATCCAGCCTAGCCTTGAACACCTCCAGGGAGGGAGCATCCACAACCTCCCCAGGCAACCTGTTCTAGTATTTCACCACCCTCACTGTAAAGAACTTCTTCCTAACATCTAGTCTAAATCTCTCCTCTTCCAGTTTAAACTCCTCATCCTGTCATTACAAGTCCTTGTAAATAGTCCCTTCGCAGCCACCAGTGGGTTCCCCATGAAACCTGAGAGGTGAAGTAAGGCAATGAATCAGCCAACACACTTCTTCAGTGCAGTTCTACTGGGAAGGTCACATCCTATTACTCTGACCCTCATTCAACCACACACCCAGGACAGCCCAAGAGTTACCACTGGCTTTCATGACATGCTGCAGTTACCAGTTTTGCTTAGCATTTGCTTATTTTGTGCACCTGCAGGCGAACAGCACATTTTACATTTTAATAAGCTGCTGCTTAATAAAGTATTTGATTACACACCTCATCAATAAGGAGTGCAACTGGGAAACAAGGAGGATGCAGGAAGTGTTATTCAATGCTTTTATTGAACCATCAGCCTCCCTTAAGACTGCATAAAAACGAATAGATAAATTAACAAGTATATTGTACACCCCACACACTTCCCCACGATACTTGAGGATACAAGGGCACAGGACACTCTTCAATCCCCTGAGCCAGTCCTGCTAGAAAGAGACCATACCATGGGCTTTGAAATACCTTTTAATTTGTCCCTACCTTTTAGCAAATGCTATCCTCCTCATCCTTTCCCATAAATGCATAAAGCATGTGCCTGCAACATAGCTAGTATTGGAACCACCAGCATTCAATTAGGTATGTAAAAAATGCCACCTTATCTTCTGCACACCAAGAACATGCTGGACCCTGGAAAGCAACTTCACCACCCTAAGTCTCTGTCACTTCTAGTCATCACTAGCATTTGTGATCCTGGTGAAAACTAACTCTAGATTAAAGATACCATTAATTTTCAGGAGTCAAGCTTCCTGTTTCAGCCAACCAGGTGACCACATGCTTACTAACACAAAGGAAGCTGCAGAGACTGATGGCACAGGCAGACTTACACTGGCTGTTCACACTTGTGTCCTGACAGATCTCTGCTCTTTTTTCATAAAAAAAGAAGTGCTGGAGTTAAATACACAGTACCAATATGCAAGTCATCTGGACATATTACAACTCTGCTTGTCCAAGATGCCATCAGTAGATGGCCTGACTACATACTGTCCCAGATCTTTCCATTGCAGTGTTTGCACCTAACCTCATCTTTTGGTCAAAATACACAATTATCACACAGCAGACTTTCAGCTCACTTGCTCACCTTGCTCGATCTTCCAGAAAGGCAATGACCCCTTGCACTTCCTGTGATACACAGACCATTCTGTACCCAAAACATCTGATATGGGAGGAAAAGTACCCTTCTGACCATTCTGTAATTCCTTAGCAAGCCCCTGATTCTGTTTACTTATAAAGTTTCTTGACATCTAGAGCTAACTTGTTAGTAGTGAGCTGATCAGAGAGCAAATCACCTACTTTCAGATAGCCCTAACTTATTCTGAAACAGCATGGACTTCTCTACGTTTATGTATTGGCAAAAAATACTCAGTGGTGTATACAAGGTCCTCAGTTTCTCTATGCCAAAAATTCCTTATGCACATCAGAGAAATAACTGCTAATTCCATATTTGCACAGCATTACCTCTTTGCTCATGGTCTCATACAATAAGTGACTCTCAAACAAAAAGTATAATTCAGAGCTTGTCACCTAAACTAATTTTGTTACATGAATGTGAGGACTACACAATCTTCACCAGGCTCATTACAACCTCCACTGAGAAACTAACTCCTCTTGTACACGTGGTGTGCATACATCTCTCTGTTAACTTCCAAAACACAGGCAGGTTATTGCCTATAACTTCTTCCGTGCCTTGAAGCACAGAGAAAGTGGCTGAGCAAAGACAGGCTCACTTAAAATTAACACATTCATGACCTACAAGCACATTGACAGGGAATGATCGGGCAAGGAAGAGATGTTCCTTCAAGCAGCTTAGATTAAATTAAGGATAAGGCTCCCAGAAACTGTAATAAAATACTGAGCTGCTCCTGTGCAAATTCAGTATGCACCATCATATAAATTTAGCTCTGTTGAGCCTACCCATGCCTGCCCATTCACGTATCTTGAGTAAGACAGTTCATACTCTTTCTTCCACTCTTTCCCATCTTCAGCTCCTATCACCACAGGCATGGACACTTCCTGAAGAACCAGTCTCTCCTGAACTTCATTCAGAACAGAAAGTCTGGCTTTTTCCCATTTATCCTTACAAAGTGTAGTCAAGACAATCACTGACAAATCACAATACAATCCCAAAGATCAGAGAATAAAGTGGTTTAGAACATTTCTCATGTAACCATCACTTTGCTCTCAGGCAACGATATATCCACTGACTACTTTCTTTCTTCCTCCTTTTGACAAGCACATGGATAAACAACAGTAGCCATGATATAAAGGTCATTTAATTATTCTTTTTAGCTATTTACAGAACTCATTCTAAAATAATCTTTTTTCATCGGGTCAGTTGCTCACTACACACCTACCACTTTAAAGAGCCGTTAGTAACACTGTCAAAAAGACAACTATATGGTCATTGAACTGTTTTTAGTGCATCTACCACTTCAGTGTGTTTTTAATACAATAGGGATGAATAGCTGTCCCAGACAGTTTCTGATTCTGTACAAGTCTTTCCACAACTCCTTCCTCCAAGTAATGGAGGAGACACATGCTTGTGAACGCTGCTGAGTAGATTTGAGGTGTATGTAGACAGACATTTGAAGTCCCTTTCAATTTCCCAGTTATTACATTAAAAAGCCCACAACCCTTGACCTACTTGGTCCACCTAGGACTCAAATCACCTCATGGCAAAGTCTGACATGGTTCCCGGAATCCATCTGGAAAACATCCAAAGAAAAACCCCAACAAACCCCAAAGCCTAAGCTACAGCTATCAGCTTCTGTACAGGTATGCCATGAACACTTTCCCCCTTGCTGCCCACACTACTGCCACTAACACTGGCAAAGCTGAATTTACAGGTGCAGGCTGGCCAGACTGCTGCCAAAGTATTAGACGCTGTCACATAACCCATAGTGTGCCATGACGTTCTGCTGACCTCCACTCAGTCTCAGCATACTCCGGTACAGCAGCCAACATCAGTTCAGCTCCACCTATGCTCGCAGTGCTGGGAGCAGTTTTATGTACATTACAACTGGAGAGGTAAGTACTTGACGTGGAGCTTACCTTAGCAGCAGCCAGTCTGCTCCAGAGTTCCTGCTATTGTTAACACTGATAAAAAGATCAAAAGCTCTACCAATAACAGATTTTTCAAGAAATGTTTCAGCAGTGTTTCCCTAATATTTGACAGGCTTCTGCAGTGTAATATATCACTTCGATAGTTTACAGGCCCAGCATCAGTCAGTATTACATGCAGGAGTCCAGTGGATAACAACAGGGTTTTCTGTGAGCTGCTTTTGTAGGTTTACCTTCTGTCAAAACTTCCTCTACTTTTCAGGAATTAGTTAATGTGTTAGAGGTGATCTAGTTTGACCTCTCTGGGTTTATTTTTTCTAAAATTTAAATGCGATCATCAACATGAACCACTATAGGTAAAACACACTTGTATCAAGCTTGCCAGTAACCCATTATTTAGAAACCAATCAGCAGAGGGAGGGGGAAGGATGTGGAAATAATGGATGGGAAGGCAGGAACGAGAAGACAGTTTGTTCTTCAACACGTAGTAACAATATACTGTTTAAACAAAAGGCTTGGGAAAAATAAGCCACCTATTAGCTCAGCATAGGAAAAAAACAAGTCCTTTTTCTTTTAATTTCAGCACTCCTTCACTAGGCTTCTAGAAAAAAAGGTAAGAAACCATCCTCAGGCATAACTCCGCAGGCTAGAAGCTTGTCACTTTTTATAAGCTAAGTAAGGCCGGAATGGGTCAGTACTGGACAGACATCTTCCACAGAAAACGCAGTGCTGCAGCAAGCAGCTATTCCCCAATATACTGCATGGCAACATCACACACTAAGTCTATTAGAATTGCTGGGGGTAACCCACACACCTGCCTTCATCTTAACCTTCACCTTAAGAGGTGTCTGGTCTCTCTCATCCCAAACAAGCAGTTTTCCAAAGCTCCCCCAAGCACTGCTATCCTCCAGCACTGCCTGTGAGACCAGTTTTCATTCAGGACTGTCACCCCCAGCTATTCCTTCTGCTCCTCTTCCTTACATGAGTCCTCCTGCTATTTTATAGCACCAGGTGTTTACACCTGGGGAGCTCAGCACTGCAAAGCAGGCATTCACATGGAGTAAACAGCTGAAGAATTACATTCCATGCAACTTACTGCTGGGGAAGATGCTGTCAAGGAATATGGTGCTCCTGGTGCACTGAATCTCTCATTTCTTTGATTTTAGGTTAACGTTAGACATGTTAGATACAGCACAACCTTCAGCAACACAGTGCAGTTCTTCCATATACTGGTTCCTAGTCATTAAATGTAGGATCTTCAATAAGGCAATGACTCTTCTAAAGAGTAAGGCACTTCAAAGAACTCCAGCAAGCAAAGACTGCATGTACACTACTTCACAATGCTACATGATTATATCAAAGCTGCTGTGATGAAAAACTGACATTTGATAAATAACATGAGGTCACCTAAAAGATCTCAAAACATTGCATCTAAAACTGTGATTTTGACAAGAAATTAAGCAATTGTATAACCAGGTCTATCATCAAACTACTGCTTTGACATGATCCTATGAAAGTAAGAAGAGCATGCAATCCAAATGGCTGCGGGATCCTCCCTAGCTCAACTCCAGACGTACACATTTAACATCCTTCTAGTTAGCCATGCATGTACAGCAAATCCAAACGTACTTCCAAGTATTTACTGTATGGTATAAACAGAGCACTATTTTCAAAGACTCGTAACTGTCAAATGAAAGCTAACTTTCACAAGAACATTCAGAAGCATTTTTGCTGGATGGGGGCTATTTGCCTGACAGTTTCAACTTTCCATCCATGACCACAAGAAGGTTTGGGTGGTTTTTTTTTTTTGTTTTTTTTTTTTTTTTTTTTTTTTTTTTTTTTTTTTNTTGTTTTGTTTTGTTTTGTTTTGTTTTGTTTTTTGAGACAGAAGAAAGCATTTTCTTGTTAACAAGCTGTCAAGCCATTGTGGCCTGAAGTTCTTTACTGCCTTCTCATACATACATATAAAAAATGGTGGAAAGCTTCACTTTCACTAGGAAAACTTCCAAGCGTTTCTCCATGAGTAAGATCACCTACACTCTGCATTGTAACAGCTCTCACTGTAGAAGCTATGGCTGCTCACCTTGGCAGGCTACAGCTTTGCTTTACATTACACTGCAACTAACACACATTTCCAATCAATCATCAAACAAAACCAGAATGATACGTAGGTGAAATACTGTAATTTCACCAGGCAGTGCAACAGTGATATCGAGACACCTGAAGAAGTCCTTTTAGTAAGATGCGAAAGCATAGGCATGAGAAACTTGAAGAAAGGTCTACAGCTTTATCTTACTCAGCGTTTTTGGCAGTGACCACTATACCAGAATTTTCCTTCAGGTTTTGCATAACTGTACTCATTGCAAAGGTGGGAAGGAAAGCTTTGTGCAACACACACAAGCAGACTCACAGATTTAACACGATTTGTAGAGAGTAAGTAACATGGTCAAGTAGATAAATATCAGGCGAATTAAGAGCCAGGTCCTGTTCTCAAGTTCACTACCAGATCAAACTTAACCTTGTTTTAAAAGAGCCCATGGGCACCAGCCACCCTACTGATAAAGTGAAACAGGTATCTGCACCCTTTGTTCAAAATGCGTGGACAACTAACAACAGGCACATGAAGACCATCAGGTGACAAGACAGGTCAGCAATTTAAAACTCCCCTTTTTTGCTACTATTAAGGCAGCCCCACCAGAAAGCTAAGTAGTAAGAACACAGTGGCACTGCCTTCTTAAGAGGCCTAATGGCCACACAAACAGGACAACCAGCTCAGAGTAATTGCACATGATAGACGTTGAGCAGGCAGCTGTGTGGCTATCCGTGCCATACACAGAGACACAACTGCTCTGAACTCAATACAGGAAGTAGAAAGCTCTCCCTCAGTTCTACATGCAGTTACATTATTGCACGTATCCTAACACTTCTTTATCATGTATTGTACCACTAGGAAGCACTTGAGTATTGTTCTCAAGACTACAGCACCCAATTTTCAGTGAACTCTCAGAGGATGCTGCTCTACCATCTCTCAGCCCTGGTTTGTTGAAAGAAATTATGTGACTGCTAAAGCATACTTTCAGTTTTCCTTCCTGCAAACAGATTTCATTGATTGTGCCCAAGTTTTTATAAACAAGCATACGACCTCACAGTTCTACTTTTCATCTCCCTTCCCTTCTTGTTTGTCTTCTTCTTAGGAGCCAAACAAGAAGAGGTCACCTCTGCTTCCAAGCCTTTCAGGAAATAAAAGAAAACAAAAAAAAGGGGTGGGGGGGGGGAAGAAGAGGATTCTGCGAGCATGTCTATCTACTCTAAAGAGATAACCTTCATTCTTCAAATACAGTAAACTGCAATTTCAGAAGTCTTTAAAATAAATCCAACTAGTGCTGAAATCTGACTGCTGAAGAGCAAGTAAGAACAACCCACAGAAGAGCGAGCAAAACAAATGTAAAAAGTCAGGTAGCAGCAGTTCACAAACTTCAGTTTGGTAGCTCAGACCAGATTTCAGGATGGGTCACCAGGAGGCAACAAAAAGCCTATGCACTTTAAGAGCACGGCTCACACAGTGGTCTCAGCCAAGTTTTCAGAGAAGTGTGAGAGAACCCTGCAAGCAAGCCCAAGAAAAATAAGGCATTCTCTCCCTCTCTTTCCCAATATAGAAGCACATCTGCTAGAGCACAATAAAAATCAAAGTTTAGACCACAAGCTTCATACCTCTTCCAAATTTTCTACTGTCACTGATTATGATAATAATATTCTTCCTATTCTTACAGACATATGATCCTTTTTAACTCTTGTTGAATTCTTGCTCCTGATGATTCTCACAGCATGAATTTCACTGCTTAATTGCAACCGTACTAAATAGTCTATCATCAATTTACACTACATGTTCTGTATAATCAGGCAGTCCTGAGACAGCGAAAACTTTTCCATAGCTAAACCACTATACTCTTTCTGTTGCCCCGTTTAAAGCTTCTTAGGGAGGGCTTGCCTTTATATACATTGCATGTGTGTTCAGAGATGAGAAACATTTTGGCAGAAACAAACAGGTAAGCTGAAGGAAGTGTTCTCAGGCAAGGGAAGCTGCAACAAATAGGTGTAAATCACATTTAGCAAGCTTAGCAGACTCCTAGAGGTATAACTAGATGAGCATTGCTTTGGCAGCAATGCCAGCTTGAAAAACTGCTGCTACCAATACTTACTTACACCCCTGCACCACGCTGTGATGTGCCTCTTACAACTGTTTGTGTGGCCAAACAGTGAACCAGCTTGGCAAACTGATGCAGCCCAAGTAGAACGATTTTTTTTGCCAGATCAGTTCCTTGATCTGCTTTAGCATACAGCTGCTCCAGCAACAGTACCAGCACACACAGAGGGGTGGTGCAGAATCAAAATGGGCAAGCATCAAGGACTCCTTAAAAGTCAAATCTAGCACAGAAAAGAAATGCTCACAGGAATACTAACAAATGGCAGATAGGCCTATAGGTACAGGTATAGTAACAAAGTAAAGCCCCATTTCTTAAAAAATATAAAGTCAACATTGGCATAGCTCATTTGGATTCAGCACACATTAAAATATCACCTTACGTTTTGCTATTGTTAATCTCGAGTTTTAAAGACTTTACACTCTTAAAAGCAACTCTTCAGAAATTGCCCAGTAGTAGGGTCGGATTTTTCTATTTGATTTCTTCAAGATTATCCAGAAGTCCTAATTATGAATAAGGTCTCTCTTCTTCTGTACTTGTATAGTCCCTGTTACATAGGAGGTCCAGCTCCAAAATGTTTAAACTCTTGAAATGGAAAAAGAAAAATCCTAAAAGACAAGCAAAGGCACAAGAAGAAAACTAATACATAGCAGAGGCAGAGCAGTGCTCAGACAAAAACTCAACAATGAAATCTCCTTCCATTCACAAATTGCTCTGACAACCTGAGTTAACACCTTCATTTTGCAAGCTGGAAGACTAGAGGGACTCCAGCAGACTTGTGAGCAGGAATTCCAAGCCTATAGCAAACCTTGCTGGGTTAAAGGACTTCATGTCTGTGTAAACAGAACACAGACCTTACCAAGGCATGGAGATTTCTGTGAAGTTCAAGGCCAAGCGAACTAAATAGAAGGATTTTATGAAAGCTGCCTGCATTGCTCTGAAGAAATTCTGGTAAGCGGAAGAGATCATACCCTACCAGGTAACGCAGCTGACATTTAAGATGGGAATTCGCTTGAATACTGACTCGAGTGTAAATGGCTCCACAGGTTCAAGTTCTTGTGTTGCGGCTTTTTTCCATTGAATTTATAAAAGACCAACAAAATTCCTAAGCCATAGGCACAGCTCGCAAGGGAACAGAATTGACACATCACATCAGAATCTCAAAGAAGAAAAAAAAAAATCTGAAGCATGTAGAAATAGGTATGGGAAGTCAACACATTACAGAGTAGCAAGCCTTTGAATCGCTAGTGAATATGGATCAAAGGTACTCCGTTCCACCACAAACATAAAAACTGTTCAGAAAAGATGTTGTATATTAATATTTTAGCATTGTGGCTTATAGTTGCCTTTGTTTCTATATTTGGATATTTTGTGACAAATGTCATCTCTCTGGCTGTGGACTAACCTCAACTGAAAACAATCCAAGTACACGAACTGTAAAGATAAAATGCAAGATGGGGTGAGGAGAAAGGGAAGCACAAGGAAGAAAGAGTCCACACCCTTTGTATTCCTAACACACTGAAGAAGAAATCTACAAAGTTTCTGGTTGTATGAACAGAAACCTATTTATTTTCTTTCACATTAAAATTCAGGGCCTGTCTCGCTTAGGAGACTGTGTTGACCAATAAACAAACTGATCACAAGAGGAAAGCAAAACACCAGCCCAAACCCACAAAAACCTAGAAAGGTACCTATACACACACCCCTAGTCCACAAAATAGACAGTTTCAACAGTACTGCCACAATCTAGCTACTTCCTTCACACCAGAGTAGATCAGTTTCTCCTGAAACATCTGTATTACATCTATGAGCTAAATAATCTGTATTGGAAAAACTATACTGAAAAGTCAGCAACAGAACTTTTACCAAACATCGTCAAAATGAAGTATATATACACATAAAATACTTCCCCAAAACTAATTTCTACTGTTAACCTGACCAAAGATGAGCAGCTGAATGGGAGGGGGACTTAGACAAAAACTTGTTTAGGGTGGGATTTTTTTTGTTTGGTTTTGTTCACACTTATTTAACGTCAATGATTGATTAACATTTTGGATAAAGGAGGCTTTGTTAGTGATTCAGCATCTCCACCCCTTCAATTAAGGTGTTAAGAGTTCACAACAGTGCAGTGAGACCCAAGATCCCCAGACCTCTAGTCACAAACCCCCCCCCCCAAAAAAAAAAACAAACAAACAAAAAANTATCAACAGAAAAACTCACCCACCCCACTGGGAAAATTCCAAAATCCCAAAACTGACATCGCTGCTAACTCCATCTTAGAAAAAGAAAGCTGCCATTCTTTTGTTGTTTGAGGAGGGGCCAGCAAGGGAGACAAGGAAAGAATATAAGCCCTTGAGACATTTTTATGCTTCGAGAAAAAAAAAAAAAAGGACACATTCATTACAAATAATCTCTTCGGAGATCACCGGTAAAAACAAAACAAAACCAAAAACACAACAACCCACCATTCAACAACCCACACAACACAGCCATCATGCCAACTTGTCCAAAATGGCTATAGCTCACCAAAGCAACTCCTGTGATTCCAGGAGAAAATAGATCAATCTGCTACAGGATATGGGCATGTGCACTTCTGCTAGCACACCTCTGCTGTAAGCATAGGATGAACACGAAAGTACGTTAGCCTCTATTTAAATTCACCAGTTCAACACCTGTAACACCCCATTGTAGGGAGCAATCCGGCATTGCAGACTAAATATTAAACAGGAGAGGTAAACAAAAAGAGAGGAATAAAGCTGCTTAGATATGTTAATTTTTCCATTCCATATGCTGCAATTATTTTTGTTATTTGATTTCATGTGATGCCTTCCCTAGCTTTCCAACATTTGTTTTTATAATATTTTGAGCAATCACTTAGCAAACACTATCTTCCAACAAAACAGAAGACACAAAAAAAGATTAAAATAATCTACATCATATTTTTCCTCCTGCTTTTAAAGCTTGATACATTTAAAAATGCTTCAGAGCACCCTGATGTCTGTGTATGCTTTTCACAAAGAAGAGAACAAAACACTTTCAAGGAAAACAAATATTACTGAAACCCCACAAAACTGAAAGAACTGTCTTCCACATTTTCTCAAACTGTCCTTTGACAGTAAAGCAACTGGTCACCAAAAGAAAGGCTTAATGAGACAAACCTGACTTGGCACAATGTTTTCTTCTCTGCACTAACACCCAAGCTAAGGAGATGTTGCTTTGCAAGGCAAGAGCTACAAGATTTTATGCTTCTCTCACAGAAAGTGGGGTTTGTGGTTACTTCCCAGACAGTTTCAAGCCCTAAATCAGGTTTGGCACCTGGAGAGTAAAACATCTTCCCTTTCACGTTGGTGCGATTTGAACTGTTCCACAATCAGCTCCCTACTGCCAATTATTATTCCATACTTTCTTTGCTGCATGACTATTTTCCAATTCCTCAATTTGTTTAGTTAAACCATTAATCATGTAATCATCCCACTTTAGTATTTTATATCCAAATAACAATCCACGATTGACTGTCACATCAGATCCTTTCCATCTGCATCCTCATGCTTTGTATACCCTCCTAGAGCAACATGCACCTTCCACATCCCAAAGATTGAATTGTCAGCTCATTTTAGTCCCATGACTCAGGCACCTACAGTGGTCCAAGGAACAGAAAGTTGGGCAACAAATACAGCATGCTGTCATCCTAGAAGTCAAACCTCATCACTTGCATTCATCCACCTGTTCCATCATTTCCCTAAAAAAAACACATTTCCCCTGCCTTGTTAGGTGCTGCTCTTCCCCACAATTCCTATATAGACGGTTCCTTCCCACACTCTTAGTATCCCACAAACTCTTCTTGCACAACTATTTCACATTCCAGTTCCACACTACTTGCTTAGCTTCCCTAGACGTCTGCTCCCTTAAATTATCTACACTGGACACCTACAGTTCCCTTTACAACCACATGCACCACCACTTCTCTGCTGAAAGCACTTAGCACCCCATATTCTGGCTCACAGTGCTTCCCTATACTGTAGTTCCACTCTCATATCCCTTTCTCCCAAGCACTCATGTCCCAGCTCCTTACAACCTCTCATCACTCTGACCATCCTCTTGCGTATCAACTTATTTCTTCCTTGCTTACCTCATACTCCACACTTCTTCATCCACCTCTCCACATCCCTTCCTGAAGACAGTTCTTCCTGCAACAAAGCCCCCCATCCCTTCCTCACAGCACATCCCAAATGACCTAACATCTCACCTCCCATGTCCCACTGCCTGTTTCACCTCACACTCCATCTCCTACATCCCTAGTGTAGACCTTTGTGCCTCATCCCCTTACTTCAGCTTCACCACGGAGTTCACGTGCCTAGTTCTCACCCCACTTGCACCAGCTTTTCTCTCCCAGGACAGCCCACGCCCCCAAATCCCAACATCACAGGCAGCTCCTGCTACCCAATGTCCCAGTTACACTCTGGGATTAAAAACCTCTCTAATCCACCCAACACAGTCCTCTCCATACAGCATATCCCCCGCCAAGCACATCAGTGCACCTAAACACGGTGCAGAGCACTCCACTCACCTACTTATAGATCATGCCCTCCAAAGCACCCCAATGCTGCAGCTCACCTCAGCCCACACAACACAGCCACGTGGCCACCCCGCGCACCCCAGCGCAACTCGCTGCGCCCCACACATCCCTCCCCACTGCAGACGCCCTAGTGCATGCCCCAAACCATAGGGCATCCCACATACACATCCCTGTACCACAGCTCTTAAGGCATGCTACGCACCACAAATGCGGGCAAGGACACCCCAACACATTCGTCCACACATCGCGACCTCCACGGCACCCCCGACAAGCCACAGTAATCCATATACCCCCGGGGCACCCCCGGCACCACAACGCGATGCAAAGCACTCCATATGTCCCCCCATACAGCACAATCTCCAGGGCTTCCCGTGCACCCCAAAGCACCTCACTTGGTCCTCCACAGAGCACAGTCCCCAGGGCGACCCCTGCATCCCTCCGTAAAGCACAGCCCTAGAGAATCGCCTGCACTCCACATACCTCCCCAGAGAGCAGTGCCCCTAGAGCATCCCCTACACACCACACATCCCTCCAAGGAGTGCAGCCCCCAGGGCATCCTCCGCACCGCGGAGCACCACCCCCTCCCCCCACTCCCCCTTTCACTTGGGGCACAGCTTCTACAGGGCCCTCCACGGAGCGCAGCTTCGGGGCACCTCGCGCACCTCAGAGCATCCTCCACCTCCCGCCACGCAGCACACCCTCAGGGCACCCCACACCCCTCCGCGCAGCCAGCGCGGCACGCCGTGCAGTCGAGCAGAATCTCGGGCGCCCAGGGACCGCCAGCAAAGCCGCCGGGGCGCCGCAGTCCCGGGGGCAGCGCTCTCCTCAACCGTCGGCGGCGTCCCCTCCGGCCCCTGAGCC
>VWZI01010201.1:46750-67744 GCA_013396835.1 Psilopogon haemacephalus
CGTGGGACCCTGTCAGCGCCGGGCGCGGGAGCCCACGGTCCCCCGGAGGCGGCGCGCGGGGCCAACCCCCTAGCGGCACCCCTAAAGGAAACGGTGCGGGGCCCGAGGGGGGGCGGCGCCCGACACTAAGCCCCGAGGCGTTGCGCCGTTGCCGGGGGGCTGCTGCCCGGCTCAGAGTGGGTCCCCTGCCAGTCCTCCTCCTTAGCACCAGAGGTGCCCAGAGGCACCTCGGCTGGTAGGGTGGTTCACACCGTGGCACCTTCGCTGGGTGCCCCTTGCAAAGGCTTCGACGCGCCGGGGAAATCATCAGCGTGGGCACTGTGCATTGCGATCACCAACGCTGGGTCATCATCCTGAAAGCCATCATCCCGAAAGAGGCACAATCCTGAGGTGCCGGCTGGTGGGTGGGCAGGAGCACATGGAGCTGCGCACTCAGTCCGCTCACACCAAGCATGGAATTTCCCTTCCACGTATTTCTGAAGAAGAAAGAGGATGGTTGTCCATTGACAAGGCAGGAGGGAGCTTCTGGAGCAGAAGCATGTTTCTGCTACCCAGTGACTGCCCACCAGCTGCCAGCGGGTTAACGGAGCTGCTCTGAGAAAGCTGAGGGCCTTTTCTAAGGGGAGAAAACACTGGGCTAAGCACCAGCTTGCAGCTAAACAGGGAAGAACCAGACGATAATGACAGACACAACCTATCAACTCTTACATATGCTCAAGGGCCCTATCCTGAACAAATGCTCCATGTTTGGGGGATTAAACGTCAATGCAGTTTGAAACCAGCCGAGAGCTAAGAGTTTTGAAGATCTGTAGCAATGCTCTGCCCTTTTCAGACTTTGACTTACTCTGTGAAAAGAGCATTTTCAACATCCACTAATCCTTTTTCACTTCCACAAAACATTCTTCAATTGAGTGATCTTGTGGGTTGTAAGGAAGAGCTTTCCAAATCACCAGTGGCATGCAGATGCACAGAACTGCTGCAGTCTAATGAGAGAAAGCAGGCTGATCATTTTTGCATATCTGCGATGCCTGAATAACCTGTTTTGCCAATACAACATAAGTGTTCTCCCTCTCCCTTTGACTTCAAAGGACCAACTCTTTACTCCGTCAAATTTCCACTTTAAAATAACCCAACTATTTGTATTTCAGCACTGAGCATTCACACGGGACAGCCCCCTGAGCAATTAAACCACCTCCCCTCTTCACATAGCCCTCAGTCCCTAAGAGGCTTTACCTCTCTTCTCCCCTGGTCCTTGCCCATTTGGTAAGATCCTTAAAGAACTCTACGGTTTCCTGAGCACTGCAACAGTAGTTATTTCAGGCCACCTACCCTAGATAGATACTCTTCCTTCAGGAGGATACTTCTTAACAGCCAGTTTCAATGCCTTCTAATTTGCAGACCAGACCCCTTATGCATTCCCCTGTGTGCAGACTTCCAGCCCACTGATGCCTCTTGCTTGCTTCTCTCATCACCAATCTCTCAGTCTTCAAGTTCTCAGAATCCACAACCCAAAAGTAGAAAACACTGGTCTCCAGACAGTCCTTCCAACTTGTCCGCCAACACTAGCCCTACTTGTACCTTTCCTCAGATCACAGCAGCACTTTCTAAAGCTGAAATGTTAGCGAAACCTGACTGATTACCTCCATTTGAACCACCACAACTGCTGTTCCCTTGGACACCACAGACTAGGATTTTACTAAAGAGCGTAAGGGAGGCAGGCACCCAGTTTCCATTTCCTGAAGGTACCTTTGAAAACCCCACCGTGTGCTTCAGTCTTCACACAAGCAACGGCAGTGATAAAATATGAGGTGTTAGCAGTCTGCTTTTCTGTTCTCCTCCTTCCTCTGACCCAGTGCTTCATTGTCTTGTCCCTAGAGAAGTTAGATCAGGGAAAAGGAGCATAAAACACTTAAAACACTACCAGTTTGCAGATGCTGTGGTGCTTCCAACTTTTCTCCCATCCCCCCGACCCCATCCCCCCGCATTTCAAACAGTTATAAATGACTGTGCAACTCTGCAGGCAGCAGTCTCAAATAACCACACCAAGCCTCTCCCCTCCAACGGCTTTATGTCTCTTCCTTCCTCCGTTTGGGGCTCCGGATAGCAACTATGAAGGTGTTACGCTTCACTCTCAAGAGTTAAGTTGCTACTTCACCCACCACCTTTGGGAATACACCACAGCAAACTGCCACAAGCAGTGCATTCCCAAGGCAGGGGTTCTCATCTGAGAAATCCCTCCTGTTGTCCTTGAAATGTTTTACCATGGGAACTGACAACAGGCTTTCAAATGATCTTAACTGCAATGGCAGGTTGCAAGGCAGGATTTCAGGTAGTGGAGCACCAGACCATGGGCTTGCCACTGCCAATGTAGAGAGCACCCCTGTACTGAGGCTTGTTCTTCAGCCAAGCTTGTAAAAGCTGCCCCAGAAAAGCCAGATGTCCCAGCTCTTTGCAGCACTCCAGCAAATCCCAAGAACATCTTGGAAATATTACTGCATATGATCTCCTCACAACTCCCTGGCTGTGGCAGAGACAGAAGATCAGACCCTCTTTTCAAAAGCAGGATCTTCTTCCATTAAGGGCAAACCAAGCCTAAGAAAAGTTGCTATATGGACTCCAGTTCTGCAGAGCAGAGCAGACAAGATAGACCAGCAAGCAAAAATCATTTGCATTACACTTCTCACAAATGCCTCAGAGCATGGCACATCCCAATTGTAGCTTTTATTCCCTTTAAGGACCTGGCCCTGCAAACAATTATACATTTATCTGTAGAGTCCAACTGAAACACAATGGAACTACTCATGCAAACAACGTTAAGAACAGGTAGGGCTGTGGCTCTGTTTCACTACCCCATTTGCTGCAAACCCACTTTAAGGGGTTTTTGCTATGCTCTCTCACAGTTAGTGCTGCTCACTTGTTCCAGTTAAACTATTTATGTAGCCACATTCATAGGTGAGCTGTTTAGAAGAACTAACTTTAAAAAAAATCCCTACTAACAAGAGTAAATCTTAACGACAGATCAGCTCCAATGTAGATTTCACCCCTACAAGCAGCTGAACTGGCAAAACTGGAGGAGATGGAAACATCTGAGGAGCAGGACTTTTGAAGATGGGACTGAGGGCAGGCAAAATGGCGACACAGAACCTTAGCATGTGAAGGCTGGAGGCATTAACCTCTTCTGAAGTTACACCTTGCTCCCCATCATCCACTCGCTCCCTGAAGCAGAGCTTCTTCCTCAATCACAGTCTTTCCACATGAAACAAGTTTCACCTCAAACACAACAGCAGGTTAAGCCTTTTCAGTTATTAATGCTTAAAATCTTCCCTCAAGAAAATCCGTAACCATTAAGAAGGTTCTGTCAACAGGCACTACACTTAGGATCAGCAATGTACTCTCCTCCTTGCATGTAAAGGATATATATGCATCTGTAGTCAGTACACCACTGCTTCTGCAGTCAAAGGATCCCTCTCTAGTAGCTTTGACATGGCACATTTGGGCCATGCAAAATGTTCTCTTTTTAATTTTTTCCTTTCTTTTCTCTTTTCTCCTTTTCTTTCCTTTCCTTTCAGAGAACATTTGTAACTTAGTTTGGGGGAACAGCCCCTCTGCACCTTGACTTCCATGGGATTTTAGATTCAAGAGAGGGGAGAAATTCTTGCTTACCTATGTCAACATCATGTAGATCCCCAAAAAAAAAAAAAAAAAAAGGCATACATCCCTACTCTGTCCCCACTGCTGGCATAAGACAACCTGTAGCTCACCTATACTGATTACTACTGCCTCACTGGTTGCACAGTGCACAGAGCTCTGTTAGAAAGAGGAACAGCTGATGGATCTGACCAGCACTGGCTGCATAACATCACCCTACAGCAACAGCAGATGGGTAATGGCAAATTCAGCTAGAGAAGAAAGGCTTTACCCTTCTCACTCCTCCCATCTATACTGGGAAGGAAAATCTGACTGATCTTGCACTTTTCTATTCAGATGTGAACATGGGATAGGGCTCAGTGATAGGTTGGACTGGATGATCTTGGACGTCTCTTCCAACCTGGCTTATTCTATTCTATTCTATTCTATTCTATTCTATTCTATTCTATTCTATTCTATTCTATTCTATTCTATTCTATTCTATTCTATTCTATTCTATCAAATCCAAACAATCCTGAGCCTTAATTAAGCTTGGGCTGGAGCATGGAACCAAGCCTATGATTAAAATACTCTTCTGGATTTCCAGAGAGTTATCTGTCTTCCTTCAAGACATTATCCTACATCAAAACTCTGACAAATTCCATGTATTATAACATCCCAGTTACAGGAAGCTCCTCTAATTTAGAAAGTCAACAAGGAGGTATGAGGCAAATGCCACATGGACATAAAGATAAATGCTCACCTTTATCTCCTGTGATTAAAAGAGAGAGGAGGAGAGAAGAGATACTGAATCAGAAGGGAAATCAAGTAAACAGAATCAGGGAAATCATGTGCTCATGCAACACCAAAAATTCATATAATAGAATTGCAGAATCATAGAATCACAGAATGACAGGGATTGAAAGTGACCTCTGGAGATCACTTAGTCCAGTCTTGCTAACACAGGTATACCTAAATCAGGTTGCACAGGAACACCTGAGTTGGTGCAATCCTAAGCACAAATCCAGACTGGGTGGTGAATGGCTGGAGAGCAGCCCTGAGGAAAAGGACCTGGGGGGTCTGGGTGGATGAAATGTTCAACATGAGCCTGCAGTGTGAGCACACAGCCCAGACAGCAACTGTGTCCTGGGCTGCATTAAGATCAGTGTTGCCAGCAGGGCAAGGGAGGTGATTCTTCCCCTTCACTCTGCTCTCGTCAGACCCCACCTGGAGTACTGTGTGCAGTTCTGGAGCCCCCAGTACAAGAAGGACATGGAACTGCTGGAGAGAGTCCAGAGGATGGCCACAAAGATTCTCAGAGGGCTGGAGCACCTCTGCTAGGAGGCCAGGCTACGAGAGTTGGGGCTCTTCAGCCTGGAGAAGAGAAGACTTCAAGGAGACATTGTAGTGGCCTTCCAGTATCTGAAGGGCCTACAGGAAGGCTGGGGAGGGGCAATTTACAAGGTTTTGTAATGACAGCAATGAGTAATCAGTCTAAACAGGAAGAGGGGAGATTTAGACTAGATGTTAGGAAGAAGTTCTTTTCAGTAAGGGTGGTGAGATACTGGAACAGGTTGCCATGGGAGGTTGTAGATGCTCCCTCCCTGGAGGTGTTCAAGGCCAGGTTGGATGAGGCCTTGAGTGACCTGATCTAGTGGGAGGAGTCTCTGTCTATGGCAGGGGGTTGGAACTGGATGATCTTTGATGTCCCTTCCAACCTAAACCATTCTATGATTCTATGTCCAGGCAGGTTTTCAAAATCTCTAGAGAACAAGATTCCACACCCTCCTCTCTGGGCAGTCTGTTCCATTGCACTGTCACCCTCAAAGTAAAAGTGTTTCTCCTTAAGTCCAAGTGAGACCTCCTATGTTCTAGCTTCCACCTGTTGCTCCTCATGCCTATCACTGACCACAGCTGAGAAGAGCCCAGGCATCCTTATTACCTCCACCCTTTAGATATTTATATGCATTGATAAAATTCCCTCCCCGTCATCTCTTTTCCAGAATGAAGAGCCCTAGGTCTCTTCTTTTGGCCTCCTTTGGCCTCCTTGTAAGAGAGATCTTCCAGTCCCTTAAATCATACTTGTGGCCTCGCACTGGGCTCTCCAGTCGTTCCTGTTTCCCTCTTTAACTGGGGAGCCCAGAACTGGATACAGTACTCCAGGTTCAGTCTCATCAGGGCAAAGTACAGGGGGAGAAGAAACAATACCACCACCACCCCGCCTCAACCTGCTGGCTACACTCTTCCTAATGGACCCCAGAATACCTCTGGTCTTGGCCACAAGGCACCAGCACTCTCAGGTTCTTCTCCACATTGTTGCTTTTTTCAGCAGGTAATCCCCAACCTGTACTGACACACCAGGTTATTCCTCCTCATGTGCAGGGCTCTACATTTGCCCGTGCTGAACTTCATGAGGTTCACCACTGCTCAACTCTCCAGACTATCCAGGTCTCACTGAATGGCAGCACAGCCTTCTGGGGTGTCAGCTACTCCTCCCAGTTTTGTATCATCAGAAAACTTGCTGAGTGTACACTCTGTCCCTTCATCCAGGTTGTTGATGAACATGTTGAACAAGACTGGTACCAGTACTGACCCCTGGGGAATACCATTAGCTACAAGCCTCCAACTGGACCCTGCACTGTTGATCACAAACCTCTGTGGTCTGTCTTTCAGCCAGTTAACCCACCTCACTGTCCACTCATTTAAATCCATCCTTCCTAAGCTTAACTATGAAGATGTTATGTGAGACAGCATCAGAAGCCTTGCTGAAGTCAAAGCAGACAATATCCACTGCTCTCCCCTCATCTACCCAGCTTCTATAATGATCACACCATTGTAGAAGGGTATCAAACTGGTCGAGCATGGTTTCCCCTTTCTGAATCCACACTGACTATTCCTGAAAAATCTTTGTTTCCACGGGCTTAAAGGTGACCTTCAGAATAAATTGTTCCATCACCTTTCCAGGGATGGAGGTGAGCCAGGCTGGCCCATAGGTTCCTGTGTCCTGCTTCTTGCTCTTTTTGAAGATTGGAGTGACATTGGCTTTCTTCCAATCCTTGGTCACCTCCCCTGTTCCCTATGACCTTTCAAAGATGAAAGAAAGTGGCTTAGCAACAACCTTAGTCAGTTCCTTCAGCACTTGTTGGAGGCATCCAACTGGGGCCCATGTATTTTCTAGGTGATCTCTAACCCAGTCCTCCTTTACTAAGTGAAATTCTTTCTTCCTCCATAATTCCTCTCTCATATCTCTAGGGACTGCAGGACGGCCTTAGCAGTAAAGACTGAAGTAAACAAAGCAATATGAAGTAAATTAAACAATGAAAACTATGAAACAAAGGTGGGAAATTGTGGCATACAGATGAGACTGCAAAGTCTGTGTCTGCTCAGGAACACTACTTTCATTACACTGTTCTTGTGTTTTACAGAGAACTACTAACACACAGAGTGCTCTGGTGCTGCCAGGAGAATTTGGCTGTGGAACTGCCTGGCCCTTGAGCCTTTTAAGATTCTCAGACATGACTTTGAACTCCCCTTGTATGTATGTAATTATTATTAATCTTTTACTTCCACGAGGAAAGGCATGGTGGCAGCAGCTGAAAAATACACCAGACTCACTTCATGCTTCCATTTAGCCACCTGTGAGCCTAACCTAAGATAGTAAGCTTCCTTGCACAGCCACATAGCTATGTTCTCTGTAATGCCCACCCCACAGTGCCAGAGCTCACATGTGGCACTTTTATGGTATAAAACCAACCAAACGAAATATCATTCCCAAAGGAATATTTCTGAGAAAGCCATGATCAGATGAAGAAAGCACCTTTCATTAGAAGAATCCTCCTCATGATAAATAGAAGGAGGCTATGTCTGCCCGCAGACAGACAGAAGTCATCTGTTGCCAACACATACAACAGCTCTCTTGGTATAACAGACTTCTTGTGCCTTCCAGTGCTTCTTCTCCAGCATCCAGCTGCTCAGGGCACCCGCCTGCTGTAAAACAGGGCAGCAGCACAGACAGGTTACACTCATATACTACAGCTGCTCCTACAGTCAGCACACGGGTAAAATTTTGTTCATGTCTCTCCTGCAAGGCTACAATAAAATGAAAATAACTTCAGCATGATTTCCCCTCTAGATTGCACATGAAGAAGAAACCAAGCCCCTACTATACTGCAAACTGGCCCATTAAAGCAAATGGTTAAGTTCATGCTATGAAAAAGTAGGCGTTGTTGTCTGTTTTGTGAGGCAGAAATCAATATTCCCGCCCCCTCTCCTTCTGTTATTTCACCTTGAGATACTCATGCTCAGATAGATGAGATCTGAATCTTACTCACTGTTACTGCAACTTTTCTCTCTCCAGTATTTCACAGGGTCACAGATGTTCTTAGAGCCCCAACCTGCCTGTAATTTACCACTCAGCTCCCTAAACTGAACCCCACGGGTGACTGAAGTAGCTACTGATTTTCCTTCCAAATCAGACCACTGCAGCTATTTCTAACTATTTATCTATGCCCTATACCCTCTATCTCAGTCATTTTGCTCCCTGTGTCCTCCAGCAACAACCCTCTGTAAGCCACAGCCTCTTTCTTCTCTGGACCCCTATAAATAAAGCCCTGGTGCCAGCCTCTTCCATACCGTAGCCATCTCATATAAATGATGTTTTATTGTGAAATGCCCCTTCTCATGTCTGTCTTCCTTTAATCTAACTGTAGGGAGTAGCTTGAATGAGTCCATTAATTTGAGCAGAGGGAGCAAGGGAGGAAGGACCTGGGTGAGTGATGCTCAGCCCAGGTGAGCCTGAAGCAATCTTGGCCAGGCAGAGACAAGCTGGGCAATGTAAGTTAGCACCGTATCTCAACAGCTGCTCCTTCGATTAGGTCTCCCTTCAGCAGTTCAGATTCAGGGGGTCTGGACTGACTCCCACAGATCAGGTAGCAATAATGCCAGGCTGACTGGGCTGGTTCTGATGAATCCTCTTGGATGCAGCTCTGTCTACTATCATGCCTGCCTCTGTCACCTAAGGATTAGACAACTGCAATATGTTCTGTTTGGCACCATGCTTTAAATCCATTCATAAACTGAAGGCAGTGCAGGAATCAGCACTCTGTTAGATAAGCTGTGTCTCTCACCCACTATCATTCTCACATTTGTGCTCTGTTTTTATGCCATCTGACCACTGATTTCCAGACAGATTTTAAGATGTTCCTGCTGACCTCCAGTGCCTTGCATACCACAACCCTACGTGAGAAATAACCTCTTCTATTTCCTAGAAGCTGTAGAGAAGGCATTGGGTATTCTCACACATGTACCTAGGAGACTAGAGTTGAGGGCTGTTCAGTCTTTAATTTGCCATTGTTTGCTGGTGACAGTCTGATGAAATTGCTTGAGCTATAATGAAGACAGTTTTCATTATCTGTCATTTAAAAATGTCAAGGGATCTTAGACTGAATGGATAGGTGCTACCTGTTGTTTCAAATAGCTTTTGATGAAGGAAATACATTTCAAAAGTACCAGTCACTGATTTACAGGTGTTGTATAAAGATTACATAAAACAGTGAGATCCCTCCAAAGAAAACAAGCAATTTTCCCCCTTGCTCTTTAGTTTACGCCCTGGCTTATCAACAGCATGGTGCTGACTTTCTTCTGCAGTTATGAACAGCAGCTTTCCAATCTGCAAGATTCCAGATAATGGAGGACAAAACCAACAAAAAGAGGAGTAATTATTATGAGAGGCCACTCAAGAGTTCTGGCTCAGCCATATAAATGCTTCACTCTTCTTTTGCATTTTACTTGTGCATTTTTATGGTGCAAAGTCTGGAGTGCTTTAGCAACAGATGTCATGACTGGACACACTTCTGCCCAAACATTTCGCTAGTCCCTCTCCACTGCAGGTGTTGGCCTCTCACAGCTGAACTGCAGTAACAGACTGTGTCAATATTCCTTGTCAAACTGAGCACAAAATCTGCAGCTTATTTTAAGTCATATCTGTTTATTGCCTAGCATGAATACATCTGCTTACAATACCTGCCTCGTGGATCCTGAGGGACACCTAGGACAGCAGGTTTATAGCTGTACCTTTATATTTTAGAGCATGAGATGGTGCTGCATAGGCGATCTGCCTCGGTAATGTAACTCTGACGGGATACACTCCTGTTGCCTTGGCTTGTTTACAAGATGGGCTGCTCCTACACACAATCTGTACCTTTTGCCTGCCCTTTCTGTCAAACCAAAGGCAAAATTAATCCCACTAGTCTAGCTAGCATGGAAGGAATGCAGGTAACAGGCAGGACACTTAAGAATCATTTGCATTTTTGGTAATTGCTTTTATATGAGTATCCAGCATCAAAGACTGTAGCATGAACCTCTTGTAAATGTTTAAATGCTGAGGCACAGGTACCTTTCACTTAAAAACCAAATAACAAAGGTTGCTACTGGACTGATTGTCCAGTCACACAAACTCAGCCTGCCTGGGTCCCACGTGAGTCAGCTAGCTTCCTCATCCCTATTTCCACCACATGCAGAGACTGCAATGTCCTCTATTGTGTCCCAGCTCTTGGAGGAATATATAATCTTCAAAAACAATATTTGATGGCAATGAGGAAGGAGATAATAACTGAGCATTAGGATATCAGACTTTGAAATTCACAGATGTGTGAAAGAAACAAAATAATTTCCATGTCTTGTTTCCATTAGGAAAATGTCTCACAGGCACTTACTTGAGCCATCCTTAGAAAGCATCTCCCAAGGAAAAGGGTTCCTGGCACCATATTAAAAAAAAAAAAACATGTCCCAAGCTCCCTGGTGCCATAAGCAAGCACAACACCAATGATTTCAATAAAGCTGCACTTCCTGTGGCCATAAGGCTATAACACTAAACAAAGCCAAATACTGTAAACCAAATCCTTTAAGGTCTCTTCAATGCCTTACACATATGATCTGCCAAAAGATGGCTGAACCCACACCTTCAGCTGGCTGTCACAGAGCTTTTCACCCACCAGCAGAACATGGCTCCCTCTTCTTGAGGCAGTACAGTGGCTGGTAGACCTCAGCCTGCTCCTCACAGGCACTTGCCTTGAAAGGGCAAAGGTACCTCACTCCTTTAGGCTCTGTGCTTGCACTGGCACTCCCAGCCTCCCTGCTGAGTCCTCTGCCTTCTACAAAAAGACACCCAGCACCTCACTCTAATGGCCACAAGGATGAATTCAGACAATACAATGCTAATACCAAAACCAAATGACTTAACAATTTCAGTTGCTTACCACTCCAGTTTCTTCACTTCCCCATCATAGAGCTTTTATCTCTAAAACATCCAAACTAATACCACTCACTGCAAGCAAGTGAAAGCTCGAGATTTTTGCCAGACTAGGTTTGGGATTCACCAGCACATGCTGAAAGCATATTCACAGCTCAGTTAGATGACAACATACATCCTAGAGTACGGATGTAATGGTGGATAGCTGCTCAGAACAGAGTGAATACAGCAAACGAATGGTCTTTCCAGCTTCAGAAGTGGTCCCTGAAGGCCAGCAGTAAGGGACTTGGGCTTAATTATACAGTCTGGGGAACATACTGCACACAGATCCAGTGAGCAATGTTGAAAATCCATAGGCAAGGGAAATGTTTTAAAACAGAGGAAGAAAATCTACTTGAAATCAATACCGTGAAGGTCTCTAAGAAGAAAAACTGCAAAAAAAAAAGGACATGTTTGCCACATATAAATCTTTAATGATGTCCTGTAGTTATAAAAAAGTCTTTAAAAAAAAAACAAAAACAAAAAAACACAACAGGTACTGTAATACACCTGATAGAGCAATCATCCTCACGTGGCAAAACACAATTTTCACACCTGCTAAGTGAAATGACTCTGTTGCATCCCAAGGCCAGGGTTAGGGGCTAAGGTGAGCTGTTAATGGAAGGTTAGAGACCTCATAACGGCTCTTCAGGGAACACCTTTCAGATGCAGTTTTCATGTACAGTAGCACGCAGCGATCATAAGGCACTGGCAGCACAAACTAAAGTCACTGTCACTGACAGTGGTTCTAACTGTGTGGTCACCAGTTGATAGCTCGGGTTATGATAACCAGCTTGCACACCAGTGCTCCTCAGACTCAGGAGAAGGCTCAGCCTCTCATCAGAGCAATGCTGTATTCTCTCCTCTCCCTCCTGGCACACCAGAATTAACCACTCTCTCTCCTCACAGATTAAAAGTGTAGCTATATAGCTAAGACGACAAACTTTTAGAGCCTCTGAGCCATTAAAAGGAAAGCATGTGGTTAAAAAAAAAAAATAATAATCAAGGAAATTACTGATCACAGACCATGCTGGTAGGAACTCAATGGCATTAAGGACCTGTCCTGTGTCAGCATGTGAGACTACTACATTCAGGCAGGATGGCAACGCAAATAGAACTGAGACCTGCAGGGAGCCAGCAGGCCCTGGAGGTACAGGTATCCACATCAAAAAATCTGAGTCGAATCAGCAAGAGGAAGACACAAAGAAACAGAATACACATTCTAGCACTAAACAAGGCTTAACAAGGCGCTTTAGAGTATCTGGCTCTATAAATGAGACTGTGATTCCCAGTTCTTTAGCTCCCAGCTCCTGCTGATTTCTGAGGATAAAGGGAATGTTTGTCACTCCCAAGATCAGATACCAGACCGAATGCTTTTCAAGAAGTACACAGAAGAGTATCTTCCTAGGGAAGAACGAACTAGAGCTAAGCCTTCAAATGAGCACAAGGAGAACCTCCTGCCCACAGACAGGAAAGTGGTAACCTCCTTCACTTCCTTTGTGGCTTTAACCTAAACCACAACTCCTCCCTCTGGGTTAGGATTCTCTTCCACTCATTCAGATGTTTGTCAGCTTGTCTCTCTCCAATACCCAGCATCCACAGCTGCCACATAAGACAAGAAGCTTTCTTCTCTTTCCTCTCTCCCACACCGCTTTTGCAGTCTTTTTCTTAAACAAAAATGGCTACAATGCAGGGCAAAGCAAGTCTAAACTACAGCTCTTCAGGCACAGGCACAGAAATCAGTAATTGCAACATGAGAGACCAGGGAAAAAAGAGATGTTGGCATACAAACTACACCAACATTTGGGAATGCTGGCAATGAGGAAACTGCTGCCAGCAGGAAGAGTGATGCCAAACAAATTCCCAGGGCTTTTCCATGAGTGTGAACTTCTTCCCAGCTCTGGGCATAACATCCCTCCTTCTCCCTCAAGGAGCTTCACAGCATGGACAAGTTGCTGAAAGCAGGGAGTAGAGGGAAGCAAGTGCAAAGAAGAGCCGTTGCTGCCACAAAGGAGGTCCTTCCACAGTGCATATGGAGGTGAGAAGAACAGCTTCCAGCATCCCAGTCGGGCACATCAAAATTAGGCAGAGGTGGTGGCTCCCTCCCTTGCCGGGATCTCATCATCAACTGAAAGAAGGTTTAATGATGCGAGAGCTCCCACCCAAAACTGTTCTGGTTCAAAGGTTTAACCCTATGATACCCAGGCGATACTGCGGTTTTGTAGAGGGAACTGGGCCTTGTGAAAGATTTGAGCAGTACTGCACCGGCATTTTTATTTTACAACTACCTATACCAGGTAGGCAGAGAAATATTGGGCCAGTAATCTCTCCCACTGCTCTCACTGTGACTCATTGGGCACATGGTGTCAAGGCAAGCAGTTGCTGCCTCGCTGTCCCCCAACTCCCAGGACAGCTCAGGACCTTGTAGACTGAGAGGAAATGTTTTTTATTCCTTCAAGAGTTCCAGAGATTCCAAATCATTGTTTCACATCTCAGAAGAGGGGGGGAAAAAGCCATTCCAAAACTTATACCTAGAAACTATGACCAAGTGAATTAAACACAACATTTTATTTACTTTCTTGAAGCACTTCAATTTGACAGCTTAAGGACTTTTTTTTTTCTCCCCCAAAATGAGACACAAAACTGGAATCAATTTTTTCCAAAAATAGCAACTATTTTGGCAAATCAGCAATTTGCTAAGAAAAATGTATCACTGGAGGAAAATCCTAACAAAACCTAGTTCTATTATTTCCTCCCAGCACCACACAAGAATATGCCTCTGTGGTGTAATTCAGGCTTAAGCTTCACAGCAGCTCTGATTCAGACATATTGCACACACAGATATTAGAATATGCCTTTGACATCACGAGAGCAATGCAAAAGAGAGTATATACAATATGGCCAAGCAATGCTGCTATGGAAACCCTTGCTCTGAATTCCGTACATAGGGTGTTTAAATTCTTATCCCTAAGACTCTTTAACAAAATTTTATGTATTTTATTTCATTGTTTGACTCATCTTCTTCCTTCTGGACTTTCTCCCTTGGAAAAGAAAGATGTTTTTGTAGGTGAAGCAGAAGGTGACAAGATCCACACTGCATTCCTGGTGCTGCCATACACACTAGCTCTCTGAGCTGCAGTAAGAGTAGTAACTGATTTGTGCCTCTGTTTCTGCAGATGTAAAATGGAAATAAGCTGATGTTTTACTTTGTATACTAGTTGGATGTGCTTTGAAACCCTTTGTGACAGCCAGAAGATACATGCATCTTTTTCCTGTTTGTTACTTTCCATAGGCGAGGAGTTAGTGTCCTCTACAGACCCATGCTTATGATCTCTCTATATTGAAGAATCAAATCAGGAAGTACAGTCACCCACTCACGTAGCGAACAGAGAAGTAATAAAGCAGCACACTTGCCAGCTCCTAAGGAGGTGGCTTCTTAAAAAAAAATAGGAAGTGTTTGTGTTTTGAAGCTGACTAATTTCAGAAAGTTCCCACTTCACTCTCTTCTTCTTAAACTTCTTTTAAAAATAATCAGTTTACCTGCTCTTTTGAGGTGTCTCTGCTAGGAAGGGTCAGACTGGACAGAGTAAAGCTAGCAGAGCCAGAAGAAAAGAGGACACTTTATTTGTCCATCTCCTCCATTTGCAAAATGCTCCTGGTGACCCTAGTGGTACCTTTTGGGTTTCAGTCTGACAAGGGGAGGAGTGGCCAACAGAAACTACCAATTGCTTTGGGGTGTGACGAGTCCTGGGACACATGGCACCACCTCCTGCAAAATCTGAGCAGAATGTGCAACCTAATAATGATCACTCAGCAGCCAAACAAACTCACCCCTGCAATACAGTGATTGCAAACGCAGATTAAGTTACTTGCGTTTGTCTGATGGTGTAATTGCCAAACTGCACATTCAAATGAGTATTTGTTTAACTGTGTGATATACAGATAGAGCTTATGCACTTGAGGCCAAATTCACCCCTGCTGTAATTTCCCTCACTCCAGTAGCAATTACTCAAAGGATTAATTTGGCCCACAGTGTTTCCTAGTGTATGTGATTCATCATTTCTTTCCTATAACAAAGAATAATACACTGTTTCAATCAGTGGTGGTGTCCTGGCCTCCTTGAGGCTGCCGGACTCCCTGTTTAATCAGACATAAAACAAATCACTTGCAGAGGCAGAGGCGTATAAGCATGCTTTAATTACAATATTGTAACACCAATTAGAGATCTATCTAATCGAGGACTCAGTACTTCCTACTCGGGTATTACTCCCATGTTGGGATAATTACTGCTAATTAAGCTTGGAACTAATTAGGCCAAATGATCTCATTTATACCAACATGGATAACTTCTAGGAGTTCACACACAAGAAAAAAAAAAACCACCAGTAAGGGTGATTTTATCATTCCTGGGCACATCAGCACTTTGCTTTTGGAATGGACTGCCCCACCCCAATGGACAAGCCCTGTTAAAACCAAAGTCCCAAAGCTCAGATTATCTCAGATTCTCCTAAAGTAGAGAAACACCCTCTAAAGGCATTTCAGTTGGTTCTCCCAACTCACCTCCTGCTCACAAATTAACATCAGTGTTAACTGTCCCATTAATGCCCGATTCACCCAAAACCACAGTTATGGTTACAACTTCTCATGCACTTAGCATTACCTATACTGTTGCAACTGCTGTGCAGAGTGAGGAGGCTTGCTGTAGGGTGCTGTGCAGTGTTAAGACTCCTAATAACTTAGAAAAAAAATAATTCTTAAACACGCCAATAGCCATATGTACTTGTTGCATGAATCACATCAATGCTGCATAGAATTAGAAATTGTATCTCAACACTATTTAGTAGCAGTGGCTCAGCAGTGTTGTATGTGATGGCTGAGGGAAGAGGCTGATTCTAGCCAACAGAGTTCCTTGCAAAGTCCATCTGTGCTACAAGACTCCTCATGTTCACAGTCAGACTACATCAAACAAATTGGATTTACCCTACAGTCAGAAAAATAAAGGACAGCCCATGAAGCTGTATTTAGGGTGCATCTTCTCCCTCTTCCCTCCAACCATAAAATTTCTGCACCAGCTCAGATCTGAAATTCTCAGGTAAAGGAAGCACCAAAGTACTACCAGACTTGCCCTTGGCTTATGGGAACAGTTGCAGGCAGTTAGCAGGGTGTTTCCTGCCTAATGTTGACATAGCTGAACTGGTGGGTAAAATGAAGCTTGAAAATAAAAACTTGGAGCACTGCATTTTTGTCTAGTTATTTTGGGGACTATGAGTTGATCAGGATTTCAACAGTTGCTCCTCACCCAAAGACAGTTTGCAGCAGTAATGTAATTTCCTCCTGCAGTATTTACTGATTTCAGTTTCATGTCTATGTGAATGAAAAACACTACCTACCAAAACATGTCTCCCACCTCTCAAAGTGAACAGACATCTTTGAAGCACAAGGAAGGAAGGACTAGCATCCAAGAATTAGCTGAGAGCATTCATCCTTTCACCCATCTGTCTGCACTACAAACTTTACAAACTGACAAGGCCTCTGGTCCTTGGGAAGTCGGAACACCTGAACACCTATGCTTAGTCTATAATATCTGTTGTGACTGCAGACTGGAGGGTTCATACTACCAGACAGTACAGGTAAGTCAAGAAAGCTTCAGTCACATTCACTGCACACAGGCCATCTCTTTCTGCAAATCTCTTCTTCCCAAACTGCCTCAAATTCAAGCTTTCCAGGATCTGCTTCAAGGCACAGCATGTAATAAAACCTGCTTTCTCTTTTGGCTTTCTCTCACCAGCTGCCTTTTTACTTCTAAAGCTTCCTCCTAAACACTTAATTTTCTCACGCTTTCTCATACTTCAGGCTGGAATCCTGAAGCCGCTGAACCCTGGAATTCACCATTGTCTCCAGGTCTTCTCCCAGCCTGCCCCTTTATCCTCGAAGTGATCATTGTTTCCTGGTGAGTCACAGACACCCCCCCCTTCTACCCTCCAAATGCCTCCTGAACAATCTTCTCTTTTCCAAAGACCATCAAAACTGAGCACAGCAGGATTTCCTACACCAACCTGACCTGGTTACAATACCTCCTGGAAATGATCCTCCAGCTGTCTGTGAAATTTCTGTGGAAGTGCCCCTTCTTTATGCAGTACCATTAGCAGAACATTAATAAATAATGCACAGGAATAACACAACCCCAATGAACATAGTACTACTTCTGTTAATCTTCAGTGAGCAACATGGATCCTAAATCTGATCTCCCCCTACGGTTGTTACCCAATCTTCACCTCAACTACTAGATTCTCCCTTCCCTCCCTGGCAAGCCTGTCATTCCTTTCTTCCCAGCTGCCAAGGCCTTTGCTGCTACCTCATCCAGACCAAACACATTAGCAGACACAAATGCAAGCAACTATGCATGTATCAGGTTGCATGTTGAAAATGCATGTGCCAACACAGTAGTCCATGGCTCACTGAATTGTATTTATTTGACTATCTGCTGGAACCTCTGCAGGAAAAGGTGAGTTGAAGGAGATCTTCTAACAGACACTGAACCCCAAGTCTGAGCAACACAGCGGTAGATAAACAACCAGGGCAGTGTTCAGCAGCAACACACATTGAGCCCAAGGGGTGTCTCTGAATGGCATCTCTAGTGTTAAAAGGGAAGAATTCAAGAGCTTTAGATCAGAAGTGCATCCCAAACAGGCATTACACTCCAGTAATATGCTTTACACTGATAGAGTGCCAGAATCCTCTTAACATCTTCCTGAACTCTGCATATAGATGTCCCTTCAGCTGATGTTGGTTTGGATGACAGAAACCAAGCAAACAAGCTCCCTACGTAAAAGAGAAAGAAAGAAAAGCAATATCCTGGTGGAGGAATACCATGTCACAACCACTACAAAAAGCACTCTAAATGCTCTAATTTGGGACTAAAGTAAGCCTTTTAGGACAGGGACTGTATTTCTGGTGTCTGGACAGTACAGTGCACACTCCTATATTAGCACTTCAGTGTGCAGTGTACAAATACCTGCTGTCATCAGCAGCCTGCAAAAAGATGCCACCTCAGAAGGACCTCCCCAGGGACACCTGCAGGGAATGATGGAGGTTTGAGTCAGTGACCTAAGACCTAGACCTGGAGAGCTCACAGTGAGGTACAGTTCAGTATGTCCTCCTTCCAGACAGGAAGGTTCCCTCAGTTATTTTCAAGCACGCACTGCTTGGAGTGGTTTAGTAATTTTTTTTTTCGAAGCAAATGACATAGCCTTATTCAAGGTTTGCCTACATGCATAGATCCAGCTGGTGGCCAGCCCTGTATGGCCCATAATGGCCAACCCTATATGTGAAAAGAAGAAGCATTAAATACAAGAAAACAGACATGGAACAGAAATAATCCAACTCTTGTTCTCCTAGAGTGCTAGCAACAGGGAAACGTTCAGAGCCCCAGCAGCAAGATAGCAGGAAAGTGGGGACACTGGCCTTGACCCCTCCTGAATATCTGGGTTGGTACCAGCTGCACTTCCAAAAGGAAAGCAAGAGAGCTGCTGCTTACTGCAGGCAGCTGCCAGGTTCATATCTTCAACCGTCCCAAAAGCCCTGGCTCAAGTTTTTGTTGCATAAGGCAGGGACATATCCCTGAGTCTGAAGTTTAGAAACGAGATGTATTTATTTGTTATTATTTTCAGTTATCTGAATGCAGTGAAGGTTAGAACACATCTTCTGGAGCTGGTTCCTGCTCCCACTCATGCGATTCAAAACCAACCAAAGGATTTTTTTTTCCAGATTTCTCAGACAGAAAAAAATCCAGTGGGAATGAAACTTGATACGGGGTACTTTCTAAAGCGGATCTGTGGTAAACGAGGATTCACTGCAATGGGAGAAAGAGGAGGTCTATGGGCATTCCTGAATACCTCCTTCCTACTGGGTACAATGAAACATGAATAAAGAGGGGTGGAGAGGCCATAGCTTTTTACCTGTTTTAAGCTATGCCAATGCATTTTGGGTGACATGGCTCAAGAACACAGCTGCACAACCCGTGCCCTGTACAGGGCTGCGCCACAGTCTCCGACATTAATTTATGCAAAACATGGGAAGACCTGCCTTCTCCTTTGGCAGTGAGTGACTTTAATAAGCTTTCAGGAGCTTGCCAACAGTGAAGGAGAAGCAATGGGAAAATCACTCTTCTACAGGGAAAGAGAATTCTGCAATGCTGCTAACAGCAGATACCTAGGAGAGACCAAAGACACCAGCACAATGGACCCTGGTCTTCCCCTCTCCGCTCTCACAGACATCCTCCAGTCTCTGCCCTGCTCTCACAATGGTCCATTTCTTCTAGCTGCTGGCAGCTCACGGCAAGAAAAGAGAGACGAGGAAACCAGATGCAAAGGCAAACAAGGGAGACGAGCACAATTTTGCAAAGAGTCTGGAAAGAGACCTGGCCCAGAGGCAGAGCATGACGGACACAGCAGGTAAAACAAGTGAAGCAGGTATGGAGACAGGGAGAAATGGCTGTGGGAAAAATGGAAAAGCTGCATGCCACCTTGCATAGAGTGCAAGGGATGCCATCTCAGCATGCTAAGGAAGGCTTGGTCTGTTACAGAGACAGAAAGGAGGAATCACAAACCGTCTGGTCAGAAGAGCTGGAGCTCACAAATTTTATGAGCCTGGGACTGAGTCATACTTGGCAGGGGCAAATCTGGTGCTACCCAGAAATGCAGCCAAATTCCACTGGAAGCCAGAAAGTCACTGTGCCCATGTCCTGTAGGACACTGGGTGAACTTCAACACATGGTCATCTGTGTGATCTCTTCATGCCTTGCTGCCAGGAACACACGGTGTCTCACATCACCCCACCTGCAGTCATCTCTCCCTGCCCTGGGGAAAGGACTTCTCCACACCACATCTCCTCACTATGGGAGGCAAAAGAGAGTCTATGAAGGGATATAAAAAAATCCACCACCTTTCAACTGTAACTGCTGGCCAGGATTCTTGCAGCCAAAATTCTTCCCTGTAGGGAGGTGCTTAAAAAGGCTGCATCCACTCTGGCTTGGAGAAACTCTATCCCACATTGGATAGTGGGATGGCCTCTTTGCAGGATCAGGTGGCTTTCTTGGCAGATAGGAGAGGGGCTCCTAGCACAGGAACCACCCAATGAACAACTCTTACCCTCTGCTAAGCACAGGTCTCCCAGGAACAGAGTGCAGCTGTCCTGACTTGCTGTGTGCTGGCTTGCTCGCTCAGTCCAATTCCCAGCAAGATGCAGGGGTCTCCCTAGATGTTTGGTGCTAGTTCCCTCCTTCTTCCATCATGACCTTCCCTGACACAACATAGGACCCTGAACTCAACTGGAAGTTCATGTGGGTACAGTCATCCTCTTCTTGACAACCACCAAATAGAACAAAATCCAGGTTTTCAGGGTAGAGTGTCTAGAGCCACAGGGAAGTTAGGGGAATGAGAGAAGAACAATGGGGCAGGACCATAAGAGGTCAGGAGGCTATGTCAGAGGAGATGAGGTGATGTCAGGAGACCAAATTTAAGACTACAGACCATGTCAGGCTCCCAGGCAGAAATAAATGTACTTGGAAACTGATGTGACAACCATGTTGCAGCTCAGAACAAGACTTAAGGTGGCCACACACACCTACGTACATATGCAGAGGGAGTCTCACCTTGCTCTGTCAGAAGGCAAGTTCCACTCCACCTGACCATCATCTGGACTATGGCCACAGTGGGGGTTGTCTGGAAAATCCCATGCCCTGGTTTTTTTTGCTAGGACTTTGATGAGCCAGCCCCACCAGCACCTCCCATGTGGTCAGGCTGCAAAGATACACAACCAGGGACAACAAAAGAGGTCCACACTAGAGAGACATGGAAAGGAGGATAAACTAGAGAGAGGCGATAGGAAAACTGTGCAGAGTATGAATAGTGGGGGAGGGGAGAAGATACAGGGTGAGAGAAGAAAATTACATGAACAGAAGGAAGGGAGCTGCAAATAGAAAGGGATGTGGAAACAGAAGAGAGACAGATTGCAAGAGCAGTGGAAGTAGAGGAGACAGAGGGACAAATATAATCAGAACTCTTAAAATGAAAGGGGAG
>VWZI01010201.1:75773-104231 GCA_013396835.1 Psilopogon haemacephalus
GGGCGGCGGGGCCGGCGCTTACCTGCCTCAGGCGGCGAAGGCTCGGAGCAGCATGTCGGGGGGCGGCGGGGAGCAGGACCCTGCCGGCGGCGCGGCCTGCGCTCGCCGGGCACTAGGGCAGCATCAAGGCAACTTAGGGGGAACCCTTTCGGGGCCTATTGTCTGCGCGGGGCGGCAGGGCGGCGGGGCGGCCTCCCCCCGCGGGCGCCGCGGCGCTTGGTACGGCCCAGGCATTCATGCCAAGCGGCTTTCACACATGGAGGCTTGTCTCCAGCGGCTGCTGACAAGCCACAAACAAGACGTCCCCCTCCCTCCTCCTCCTTCTGCCTCCTCCCTCCTCCTCCTCCTCCTCCGGCCTCCTCCATGCGAACTCCAACTCCGCTGACAGGCAGGCGGCCAGGCCTCGCCGCCACCTCTCCTCGCACCCGTACTCGCCGGTGTGCGGGAGCAGGGAGAAGGCCACCGGCCACCTCTCCGGGAAAATGGCAGCCGCCGGTCCCGGTTTTTCCCGAGTCGGGGATGGGGCAGAGGGACCCAGGGCCTCGCCAGGAGGGTTGGGGGTTTCTAGCCTCCCTCAGACAGCATGCCAGGCTCCCGTGGAAAAGCGAACGTTAAACCTGCAAAGTAAAAAGCGCAGGTCTCCCCCATCGGCCACTGACTGCCTTCCAGCGCCACGGGTCCTGAAGGGTCATTATCAAGAGAGGAGCCTTTGCCCCATTTCCCCCAGGGCCATCCAAATAAGCATGCACGTCAAATGGTGGAGACCCAGCCCTAGGGGCCTCGGGGTCAACTTCATCCTGCAGCCGCCGGCCCACTTCACAGCAGTATGGTGGCAGGAGGCAGGGGGGAAAGGCAAGCAGAGGGCTCTAACGATAAACAGACTCTCCTGGTCTCCTGAATATTTCGTTTGCCAACACCGTAACAGTGGGTATGAGGGAGCCTAGTTTTCCAAAGGGAAAGTCTTAAGTGTCTCCAGGCATGGCCAGCTTTGTCAGCCTGAGACACTCAGGAAGGGTCCGAGAGCAGGGCCATGTTTGGGCTAATCTCCCAGAGATTTGGACAAAGGTTTTTTGATTCTTCAGCTGAGAGGGTTCCTTGGACATCTGGGTTTGTATGTCCCCAGTCCAGCAAAACCAAAATATAGCCAGCGTGAATCATTAAACTCTGTGCTGCCTTGGGTATGGGTTCATCAGGGTTCAGTCAGCCCAGAAAGCAAACCACATGACTGACTGTCATACATTTCATAACAAAACCACAAAACTCAATCTCAAAAAACACATCTCTGTCCAGGGACAACAAAAGGTTTTTTGGGTTTTTTTGTTGTTCTTTTTTTTTTTTTTCTCTGTGAATCACAGCAGAAAATATCTGTGGACTCCAGAAGAGTGTTGCACAAGCATCAGACGTTTTCATTTAATAAAAATAATTACAACAATCACCACGTGGACAGAGTTCTTTTGTCCAATGATATCACAGACATTTTACTAATCCTGGCAAGTACTTTTATCTAAATTTAACAAGTGGTTAAACAAATTCAGGCAGATAAACTGATGTAAACAAGGTCATCTGGGCTTGTAGCAGAAGAAGAGAATGGACATTTTTTTAACTCAAGTGCTCAATAGCAAAGCTGCTTCCCAAAAACAGAGTTCCTACAATACCCCGAAACTCTAAAGTTTTAGACAAGTGATGGTTTCACTGTGAGAAATTTTAGCCAGGTCTAATTTGTAGCTGGGATACTAAGACAGATGCAAATGAAGAACTTACCAGGAAAGAGGAATAGAGGTCATGCAGGGAAGGAAGACTACAACCAAGAATGACTGCAAAGAGAGAAGAGCAAAGCCAGGTGAAAAGGCTGGAAAATGAGAGGCAGCCTTGAAAGAGATCTGGGTGAAAGGGCTGAAGGCCATGTGAAGTATAAAAAAGGTGGAAGAACATACAGCCTAGAATTTGACAGGCAGGAAAACTAAATCAAACTGTTGGCTGTCAGGCAGTTGGGAGTCTGCAGAATGTTCTGTGAACTGAAGGCTTGGGCAAAGGCGTCAGTCACTCCTCTTGAGTAGGCTGCCCAAGTGCTGTCCTCAACAGGCCTCTCACCTTGGTGAGTGCTGGGAACTGGCATTCCAGGAGCTCAGAAGAGGATGGCTGCCACACTCAACCCGCTTCAAGCAAAGCCAGATTATATGGCGTGGTCATCACATCCAGCTTCATCTCCCACTGTCTCTGCAAGGGGACATACTGCAGCAGCTGTGCCTACTGGAGCACAGGGTCTTCAGAAAGGTTCTGACACATCTTCTGAGTCCATCAGCTCAAGTTCTCTGAGTATTTTAAGGGAAAGCAAAAGCCTCTTGGCATTCTAATTGAAGCCTGATCATTTCTAGTACCCACATTCTGCTAACAGAGAAAAAAAACCTCAAGGCTAAACTTACCTTCTCTGGGAATAGCTGCACCCAATAGCCTTTCTCCACTGCTCAAAATCTCACTCTGGTCATTTTTTCAACATTGATGAAGACTACTTGGTCTTCTTTTCCCATCCCTGGACTTCCTAATGCCTAATCAGCTCTGGGTAAGGCCATATCTTCTTGCAACTGATGAGAGCTGCTGCTCTTGACAGCATGGATTTTCCCCCTTCCTTCATTTCCATAATTTCTCTTCTGTTTACTTTCCCATTGCTCTCTCATGGCCTCAGTTCAGGATAGCATGTAAGCACATGTTTAATCTCATTGATCTCATGGTACTTCATGTACAAAGGAAAACATGGATCTCTTTGCCCGGTACCTGGTTTTGAATTTTATGTTAAAGAGACATGAGATAAAAATCATAAGTGGTTGCCCAAGAGTGGACTGGAGCATAAGCTTTCTCCTTCTCTGCTGAAACCTCAAATAGCCAGGCCGGTGATTCCTGCACATGCTTGCTTTCCAGGGTGTGTGTATGGCCAAGGAAGCCACAACTCTTTTAAGAAAATCACAATGCCTTTGGCAGAAGAGGTGAGCATGCCCTCTCTCTCTGAAGCAGTGGCAGCTCAGGAGCTGGAGCACATCCATGGGAGATGCAGAGAGGAAAGCCCTGGGGCGGAGGAGTCAGGCAGGGTCTTCGATATTCTCCATGGGTGCTTTAACCGTTTTGGACACTGCATCATAAAAAGAAGCATCATCCTGTTTGGGGGCTTGCACTGAGCCCATCTTGCTTTAGGCTCATGTCTAGCTTAGTGTCAAAACTAGTAGGCCTGAGGTGTCAGGGCATCTCCCGCACCACGCACAAGCTGATCAAGTGTTTGCAGAATCATAACTTGCACTCAGATGTCTAAAATTCACCTGCTTTAGGAAACTTAATTTATTCCTTTTAATTGGCTCATTGACAAGTAGGAATTACAATGCCCCTTTCTTGCTCTTCTATGAATTTAGATTATGTACAGGGGAATTTTTGAGGGGAGCAAGGAAATATCACTTTTTCACTATGTGCATATAAAATATCATATATAATAGCACCCCCAGCCCCGACGGTGTTGTTTAGGTGGCTGCTTTAACAGGATAGCCTTAGCCTCCATACATAGGAATGTGCCCAGGTTTCCTTGTCTACTGCATTGAAGCATTCAGCTGTTCTCTCCTCAACAAATACCTCAAGAATGTATTAAAAAGCCCCTATGTTTGTCCTGTTCCCTAAATGAGCATGCGTATATCTGCACCATGTAGATGTTCTAAGTATGAAAGGTGGACTGAACACCTTTAGAGCATGTTGGACATTCTGTACATATGCAGATCATTTACACAGCCTATGTGTAGCAGGGATGACAGTTTTTTAAAATTTATTAGACATAATGTATGCATGGGAGACATTTCACATCCACAGTATGCTGTTGACCTATCCTGAATTCCTAAAGTTCAGCAGCCTGGCTATCTGAAAGGCTTGATGAGCATGTGGAAATTCTGGTTACATGTATGCAGTATTGAGATTTAATACAAATAAAATTCCCAGGTGGAGAAAGATTAACTGTCCATGAAAATATGTCCACATGGAAGCTCACAGTGCTGAAAAAGAAGAGGTGATTCGTCTGTATCTATACAGCAGTCACTTCTCAGCTGAGTGCCCAGGTTGTTCTGAATGCTGGAAGTTTTGTGCTCACTCTGATACTCTGACCTTGCTTGGCTCCCTCTGGTTGCTCATACACACACATCCCATCTCATCATGTGTTGGCTGGTTGTGACTGGTCATACACACACAACCCATCTCATCATGTGTTGGTTGACTGTGACTGCTGCTTTCAGCCCTTGGAGCACGTTCCGAAATGCTATACTCGGTCACGCTTATACTTTCAGCACTTTGGAGAGACTTTCAGGCCTCCAGTTTTTCCTATTGTCCTATTAGTTTTTCCTATTGTCTAATTCCCTTTCCATGGATGCTTCTTTCACAGTAAGATCTTACAGAAAATATTCACAAGAAAACCTCGGGAATCCCATTATTGCCAATTATCAATCCATCTGTTGCGTTTCTTGAAGTCCCTTATCTCGGATTCATGGGCTTATGCAAGAATCTTAGTGCTCACTATAAAAAGAGAAGAGTGGCTTTTCTAGTTCATGAAAGGCTCAGACACGGCAGTAGAAGAAAAGGATCCTGGAGTGACTGTGCATGTATTTTCAAGCTAGGTTACTGATTTGCAGGTCCTGCCTCTCAGCGTTGGTTTCTGGAGATGACACTGCACTGCCCAGCTGGGTTTAGACCTCTTTACTGGAGGCCGAAGATGCGCTGTGGAGTGTGGTGAGAGAAGAATGGCTCTGGAGCCGTGCACTAGAGTGGTATCTTGAAGTCTTCTCAGCCAGAGAGGGGACTGTTGCTCTTACAGTTGCATTGTTTTATGGTGGTGTCACGCAATAAGATGGTGTTGATTGTGGTTGTAACCAGCAGGCGGAGCTGGGCTGAATAAACAAGAACGAGCTATTCATAGCCACGAAGAGGGCAGAGTACTTCTCTCCTAGCAACACAACCAGAAGAGCAGGAGAGCTTTGCCCAAATGGTGAAAAAACTGTGTGTACAAAATGTTGATATTCCTCCCTTCCTGAGCAGTTCCCACTCTGTCACTGTACACTGCCTGGAAACCTCTCACCTTTCCCACTGCATTGCTTCAAAACCTCTGTTCGATTTCAGAGATGTGCAGGTGGTAGCAAGGTCTGTTTTCTGAGGTTTGATTAGTGAAAATGTCCTATTTTAAAAAGACAGGCAAATGAGAAGTGAAAGGCAGGGTGTAAACCTGTGCCATGGGCATACAGCAGCTGGAGCTTCTCTCAAGGGTAAGAGAAGCAGGGATGTACAATGCCATGCTGCCTTTCCCAGGGTGGGTGTTGGACCATCCTTGTCCAGAGTACCCAAAACCATCTGGAGGGCTGCTGTGTCATGCCATTTCTCTGCTCACTTCTCCTTATCAGAAGGCCAGTTACATCAATATCTGGATGCAGAGTATGATTTGGGTTTGGATTTGGTTGCCTGTTTTGGGGTTTGGGTTTTTGTTTGTTTGGGGTTTTTTGGGGGGTTTTTTTGGTGGGTTTTTTTGTTTGTTTGGGGTTTTTTTGGAGTGGGGGGTTTGGTTGGTTGGTTGGTTTGGTTTGGTTTGGTTTAGTTTAGTTTGGGGTGTTTTGGAAGGGGGTTGGAAATCCCAGGGCATATCTATGGAACCTCTGGGTGCAGGTATACGATAAAGCCCCCATTAGTGGAATAATACCAGGTAAATGTGCAGGGATGTTTTGCAAAGGAAGTTAGCACACCCAGCCGTTTGAAAAATTAGGCATGTAGTAGCAAGGTACTGACAAGTGTTCCACACACCTATAACACTGCCAGTAAATCAGGCAAAGGCATTTGTCAGATCATCATTAGGAGAGTAATGAGCTAAGTCCGACAGAATTTAGGGCAAGCAAAGAGGCCAGCATCCCTCTTCAGTAGTTATTGTCAGAGACAAAGAAGAGTCCAAGTTCAAAAGAGAACACATAGGGTCAAAGCAGAGGGAACCCAGCCCCTAGTGTAGAGCGCCTCTTACTCTGACCTCTGCATAGTACGGACATACAGTTGCACCTCTGGAAAGGACCAAGGCTGCCTTGGTCCTGCTACTGCCACTTAACAGTAGACACAGGTTTCTCAGCCCTCAAGACCATGTATTTCTGATTTCACTGGTGTGTATGTTTAACAAGTGTCCCCAAATCAGCAAACAGGTATTCTAATCTCCGGCACACAACAATGAGCAGATTGTTGACAGACATTATAGTTTCCAAGCAAGTTTTCAATGTGCAAATTTAATAAATTGTTGGGAACAAAAAAGGAGGGGGGATAATCATAGGTGCAATTATAACGTCTGTCTGAAAGCTGCATACTAGGCTTCCAGATCTCTGACAAAACATGCCACCACTTGAACTCCAGGAGTAATTATCTTTTATGGAGTTTGAAGAGGAGAGAGGGCCTCCACTGGTAGTTTGCCATTTGGTTACAAAGTATTTGCTAAACAGCTGAATGATCAAGCCCAGAAATCCTGTGTTCCTCTTGGAGGACTCAGAGGCCAAAGGGGCCAACTCCATCTCATAGACTTAGTCTATCCAGCTGAAAGGCAGCATAGTGGTCTTGTTTCAATGAATGCTTTGCTCTGCAGCTTTTTTTCTTTATTTTTGCTTTATGGGATGGTTAGGTGTGCAAAGAGTCACAGACTGAAGGCTCCGCCAGCAAATAAGGTCAAGAAGTGCCCTCAAATGTAAGTGAAGCAGCAGCGAGGGAAAGTCAGTGATGTAAAGCATGCCTCCTTAGAGCATGCTCCATGAGTCTTCAAGAAATTCAGCCTGGGACTCTCAGTGTACCTGATTCAGCCAAAAACGCAAAAGCCAGGTACAGCTAAGAGTATGTGATAGAAGCAATGATAAGAGAGAGCAAAGAAAAAGGAACAATTGATTTAATGCCCTCTTCATTTATATTTAAATAAAGATGCCAATAGAAGGCTGTAGGCATCTTACCACACAATTAACACAACCAAAGAGAAACCAAAATGCGCACCACTCCCAAGCAGCATGAAATTATTATCCAGAATGTGCACTGCCACTTCCCAGAGGGGAAAAAAAAGCCACAACTCACTCCAGCCTCTCTTTCCAAAAGGTGCCACTTGCAGTGTGCTTGCCCTGCGGACTTCTACTGGGAAAGAGACAGCATGCCCTGAGAGCTGCTGCTACCCTGCCAAGGACCCCTCTGCCTGCCTCACAGATCAAGGAGATGAGTGATCCTCCTAGTGACTATCACATGCAGAGGTAACAATGTGCTGCTCCGTTCTCTGGTAGTGATTAGCAAGAAAAATGTTGGCTTGCCCAAGACCCTGTTGACACTAAAGCATATTATTGGCCCGGTGTAACAAGCCGAGAAACTGTCCTAATGAAAAAAAGAAAAGGAAAAAGCAGTTAT
The DNA here is from genome assembly GCA_013396835.1 of Psilopogon haemacephalus. Lineage (NCBI taxonomy): Eukaryota > Metazoa > Chordata > Aves > Piciformes > Megalaimidae > Psilopogon > Psilopogon haemacephalus. The sequence goes on from VWZI01010201.1 coordinate 83,190, forward strand.
TTCACTAGCAGGACTGTTACAAGCTCCAAGCTCATAATGTTGTTAGTGTTTCCACCACCACCACGCAGTTTGAATTGTTTCTGTTTCCCATTAGCATCTCTTGCCCAATGCTGCAGCTGCACACACCCCCCTCTCCCCACTGTTGAGGCCAAGGCTGGAGCTGACAGTCCTTCCACTCTCAGCCCTCTGCTCAGCAGGGACAATCAGCTGCCTTCCCCCTGCCTACATCCACCACTTGCAGCAGGTGACCAGCACCAAAACCACTGACCACGTCAGGCTCCACAAGGCAGGAGGAGTCGAATGGGGGTTTGGGCAGGGCTGTGCACGTTTCAGGTGTGATGCTTGGGTGCTTGTAGCATGCCAGCTGCTTGTCCTGCACAACAGCAGTTACACAATGGGCAGAAATCTGTGCTTCAGTTCAGGTGGATGAACCTAGATTACTGCTGGTAACCACAGATGAGTTTTCCAGCAGTCACTCTCAAGTGCTTAGCCAATTGCTCTCAAAGCTGGGGCAGAGTACTCCAAAGTCACCGGTGAGTGAACAGTTTATGCACTCAGGGTTGCCTTGTGTCCTTTCTTATCAAACCAAGTGATCCCCAGCCCACCCTTTCACCCTGGAGCACCTAAGATGGCACAATGCTGCAGGGTGAGGTCAGGGCACGCATCAGGCCAGGACAACAGATCAGAGACTAGGAGGAGACAGAGGAAAGGCATGTACCTCTGTGTATGATGGTCCAATGAAACATATCAAAGCTGGGGCATACAGCTAGGACCCAGAGTAAAAATAGCACAGAAGCTGGGTGCCATGAGTGGGTGCAGCTGGGAAATTAAATCTTTAAACTACTAACTGGTGTTTTATTGCTGATTTTTTTGCTGCCTAATATCTCTTGCAAATTAACGACCACAGTTGCTGGAAAAAAAAACTCTGCTGAAGTAACGCTTCTCTGCTGTTGTTAGCCTGAGCTACCTGCTCCAGATAAAGCATGAGCTGGTATCTAGACTGTCTAGGTGGCTGCAGAGGCAAGCCCAGACTGGCATAATTACAGTGCTGAGCACTGTCAGGTCAAAAGAAAGAGTCTACATATGGGCATAGTAAAGAGAGTAGCTGGTTCTCCAGATCTCTGGCAGATCCTGTGAAACAGAGCACAGCCTCTTGAGTCATGTACAAGCCAGGTACAGGAGATTGACATTACCTCCAGCCTTGGCAGCCTGGCGGAACTTGAAAGCACAAGTGGTCTTGAACCACAGATAATGGTTCTGCTGTGTTACACCTTACATCTCAGCTCTGGCTCTGCCCTTGTAGTTGACCTGGAACCACCTGCTCTGACAAACGTCTGAAGTCCTGCAGGACAAAATTACAAAGAGGACAAGGCTTTCAACAGTCCAGTTACACCCATTTGTCTTTGGGTTCTCTACAGATTGAGATCATAGCAGTAACTGGAGGAATTCTTAGAAGCCAGGCAGGGTTAACAAACCAGAAGCAGATCCAAAGGTACACAGGAATCACAGTGGGATACATCTCTACAGTGATCCATGTGAAAGCTACCTGTCACACATCTGGCAGGTCAGCCAATGCCCTGAAGAGACAATATGCATGGTTGGGCAGCATTTGCCACCTTGGTGACACTGACACCTATGCAGTACAGAGTTGACTCTACTGCTGCCCTGTACCGGAGACATAGCAGAGCTGATGAAACATGGATCAGCTTGGTTCCAATACTTATCCTGCTTCCTCAGTTCAGCAGTGTGCCTTCTGTAACAAATCTTACACTTACTTTGTGGATAGGTTTTAAAAGGTACCATGGCTACAGGGGCTCAAGGGCAGAGCTTTGAAGTCTATGGGGCTTCATGGATGGGCATCATGACTTCGATGGTTTGGACATCTTTGCACCACCTTTTGCATCGTGGTGTCAAGGTGCTTGCAAGATCCATGGGGAGCAAAAAGAGCTAGGAGTGGCATCAGATTTTTTTCTGATGGGGGAATCCAGAAGGCTAATCTTAAAGTGATCTCAGGTACCATTTGTCACCTGTCCCCATCCTAAGTATGCCTCAGCACACACATTTGTGTAGTTCCAGCCTGACAGTCATTGTTGTGCATGCTGCCTCACATACTGGATGTGGTCCCAGTGGTGCTCAGCCCAGTATGTCAGCTGGGAGCATATGCAGCTGCAACATGAGGCATGGTCCTTGATCCCAAACAGCACCAACTGTCACCGCCTCAACCCAATGGGACTTGGTGGAATAGTTTCTGTAGTTCACACATCTGGCCACCCTGAGCCTCAGAAACCCATCCGAGCTGTGCATTACTCAAGTTGCAGTCTAGCAAGGAAAAGCCACAGTTACTGTGCTGTCTGCTCAGGGCGGGTGACAGGCAGAAGGAGGGGGGTCACCCTCCCACGGGTCAGGGAAGCTCCTGGTAGTATTTCAGCAAGCCTCTGCTGGAAATTGCTGCACAGGTGCCCAGCAGAGCTCCCCAGGGAGCTCCAATAGCGTGAATTGAAGGGCAGGTAGCATGGAGGTACTGAACCCTCATAGGAGGATGCATGAAGGGAAACTTCTTCCATTAAATACCTAGCCTTGAAATAGTGTGGGTGACCTTGCCTGGCTCCCAGTGTACTCTAAACGCTGATGAGTTGATGTCAAAATTATGCTCCTTAGGGCAGAAGAGCCTGGTCCACTTCCAATGTATTTCCAGAACAATCTCTTTGCCAGCTCCAGGGAGGATTTGGTTAGGGCCTGAGGAAAGCAGAAGAGATGGGATGCAGTGCCACCACAGAAGAACCTGCCCTTGTCAAAGCCGTGTGGTCATTCTTCTGAAGGCAGAAGTAGCAAAGGAAGGAAAACCAGAAAGGGACAAACTGATATCTGGAGCTATCTGACTCCGTAGTTCTTTGTGTCTCCAGTTGTGGTTAGTGCCCTAATAATGCCAGGGCCTTCCTGTACAAGGCACTGAATAGGCATAATGAGAAACAGCCCTTACTCTGACTGGCTCTACTAAAGAAGAGAGTGAGGGCATGGGGAAGGGTCAAAAGGGATGGGAAATGACTGGCTTACAGTGGTAGAGGTTGGGGGAAAAGTTAGGATCACAGGCATGTGTCTCCCCACCTCCCTTCTCTCCCTCTCCCCCAGCCCAGTGCCCTTGGCAATGAAACCACACTGACACTCCTCCACAGCTCTGCACGGCTGCAGAGTTAATTAGTTAGGTCTGTGAATTAGTTAATTTCCAGGAGCGGTTCTTTCATTACAAACACCACACAGCAGGCATTTTACATCTACAGCTACAAGAGCAGTCTCTAAGCCCACAACCCTTTGTCAGGAGTAAAAATAGAAAACAGTCACAGTAGATGGGAAGAGAGTCAGGAATAAAGCAAGGGCAAAGAAAGATGGAAGCACAAGTTCTGCAGAGGAATGGAGGCTTTGAAAATATCCATTGTCTTCAGAGCCTGAGTGTGCTGCACACTTGTTTTGGCATAGCAAAATGGTAAAGTGGGTGGCTCAGGGTTACACAAAGCCACCTCTAACAGTTATCTGGATTCAGGTACCTTAGACTCATTGCAAAATAATTAGGCAGCCCACCCTAGCCCAGAAGTCACACCTCTCTACATTAACTTAAGCAGAACAAGGCCCTTGCATTCTCATCCCACTAGAGACCAGAGGACCAGTAGCACGAGGGTTCTAGCAGGGCTCGTCTGGACCTCAGAAGCAAGGAGCAGGCAAGGCAGAGAAAGGCAGCTGTGGGCAGGAGCATTGGAGAGAGGCAATAACACAGCCCCAGGAGCCCTTGTGAATGAGCAACAGGGAATACCAGGGAAAATACATCCTTGGGGAAGGCCTCCTGTGGGAGATGAAAAGCTGCAAGAAGGAAACTCAAGGAAGATGGCAGATCCACCGGTAAGCATAGATATGCTGAGCCTCAAAGCTCAGGGCAGCCTAGTAGCCTAACTGACTGCTACAGGCAGGAAATGCTGGAGGGTGAACAATTACAGAGTCGGGGGAGCAGCCTTCACACTGCTCATCAGCCTGAGCCAGGGCTGCTTGCCGTGAACAGAGATGGCAGTGGGTTCACAGGCTGTTCATGCAGGGCACTGAGTGAACATGAGCAGGGCTGAAATGCTGCAGAAGGGAATGTTGTGGCACAGTCATGGCCTACAACAGGCATGGAGCAACTGTGAGTTCAACGTGGGGAACATTTCTATGACAGACAGCTGGAAAGCGATGGCTAAGCCATAAGCAAGTGTTGGTCAGTGGGGAGATGGAGAAGTATTTTAGAAAACAGAGGAAGGGGGAGATTAGGAATGGAGAGAGGAGATTGATTGGTCTCTGGAAGATAATGTGGTAGGGAAGGAAGAGGCTTTGGTGACAGGTGGTGGTGGAAGAACAAAGCAGAATAAAAGAGAGGTGGTGTGAGAAAGAGAGCTTGAACAGAGTCAGGCTGGAATGAGAGACTAAAATAATGGCAGGGAGAGAACCCCTCAGACATCCTTCAGAAAGGAAGTGACAAAGAGGAAAAACAAAAAAAGGAAAGAAGTGGATATGATTTTGTCATTGAATGTAAGGTGATACTGGTGTGCAAGAATCTAATGATTGAAAACAACAGGCAGAACAGCGGAATCTGTCAACATGTGCTTCCAGACGGCAGACAGAAATAACCAAGGGATGCAAGGACAGTGTATTAAATTAGGGTGATCCCCAGAAGAATGGCCCACCATCTTTTCTACTGTGTTTTTGTCCTGGGCCTAGAGCAGTGATCACACAGCGATTCACCCCAGGCAAGAAACCCTGTCAGTGGCCCTGTAGCACTGCAGCCTGCTGAGGGGGATGCTGCTGCTCCGCATCTCAGGATGCCAGCCTTGAAAGTGCAGCTGTCCTGCCAGCAGGGAGCCAGAGAACTGAAAACGTTGGGCTGTTTTGAACTTCTGTCTTCCCACCTTGGGTACTCTGCCTTTTGCCTACAATGAAAGATTAAAACAGCTCCAGGGAGATGATGTGAGCACTGCTCACAGTCTGCCTGGGCTCCCCAGAGTAAGTGTGAGGTAGGACTCAACACATAAAGAGAGGAATCCAAATATTACATGTATATGGTCCCTGCTCCACTGGTCCTGAGAGGGTATTAAAATCAATTTCCTTCTATAACTACCCTTTTAGTATTGCTAGTTGTTTGTGCTGGAAAATGTGACTCAGGAAGAGTCTGTGAACATCTCACTGAGCAGAGAGAGGAGCCACAAACATCAGAGACAGAATTCACATCCCTTGTCATATAGACACCACCCAAGAAGACCAACCTTGCTCCTGCTCTGGAGGAGGGCTTGGGCAGAGGAGAGGGTTTGTGTGCTCTACCACATGCAGTGGGCTTTTTCACTGAGGGGATCAAATGCATCATTTACAGCTGTGATTACCAAAGCAAATCTTTCATCTTATTGGTCAAACTGGGGAAATCTTCCAAGTCCTTGTACTGCTAAAATAAGATCTTGTTCACTGGAGACTGTGCAGATCCATCTCCTTCCAGACGTATTTTGTTAGCAGGGGATTAAGTAGGAATGTTGACATTTAAATTGTTGTCACTATATATTTCAGACTGAGTGTACATTAATTACAGGGCAGCATGGTTCCCAGTCTCAAAGCTTCTTTTTACCAGGAGCAAGGACACAGGACTCTGCATCACCCCATGCTTGGGAGGGGTCAGACTGGTGGGGCACTCTGGAAGGGTTTCAAGGGGGCAGATCATGGAACAAAAGCAAAGTTGTGTGCAGAGCTGTGCTACAAAGGCAGCCCCTGCTAAAACCACATTAAGGTGAGTGGGGCAGTGTTCACTGATCACAGCTACTGTCACTGTAGGCACTTTGCAGATGAAGGCAAACATCATCCTTTCACATTTAAGGAATTGGGCAATTACTGGAAGTTTTTTGATTGCAGGACTACATCTATGTCGAAAAGGAAAGAAAAAAAAGAGAGAGAAAAAAAAAAAAGGATGATGCCACTTCAGTGACTTAGTGTGTCCTCTTGCTTGTCAGACGTCTGGAGACATTCAGGGGCTTGTTCTCCTTTCCTCCTTAAAGGTCCTCCCATCAGTATCCAGCCTGAGCATCTCAGCGACTCTGAACTAAATCAGCTCAAAATATCAGTACAGCTATCCATCAAATCTCATTCACACTGGATTTCAAATCTCATTACAGTCCAAAAAGGCACAGGCAGAAATTCACAGTTTTGTTACTGCCCTGGTATTTCCAGCACCAATACTTCCAAAATATAGCAAGAGAAATGGTGCCTCGGCACACGGACATATGGCAGGAACAGAAAAAAGCTGCTCCGATGCAATTGTTCAGATCCATTTCATGGAGAGAGCTGCACAGAGGGAGGGCTGCGTGGCGAGGAGAGAAACAGAGAAAGACGCCAGGCTACACAGAGCTAACAAGGGAGAGCGGGAGGAAATGGAGAGGCGGGCAGAGAGAGAAGAATGCAACCCGAGGGGAAAGGCAGCAACGACCATGCCCTTCGAAGGGAAGGGAAAGAAGAAAAAAGAAGAAGGGGAAAAAAGAGGGAAAATTGGAAAGCAAGAAACAGGAAGAACCAGGAGAAAAATCTAAAAGGGAAGAGAAATGCGTGGAGGGATGAGGTGAGGAAGCGAGCCAGGTGCGCTCGCCCGGCCTCAGAGAGCCGAGCGCGGACATCCCACTCCCGCCTCTGTCCCAGCTGAGGACGGCAGCACTGGGGGCGGGGCCCCGCCTGCCCCTGCCCAGCCCTGGTGCGCCGGGAGAGGGCCCCCCCTGCAGGGCTGCAGGCTCGTCCGGGTGGCACCGCCGAGCGCCCCCCACCGAGGCCAGGGGAGCTCTTCCGCCCGTACCCAAAGGCCTCGGCCTAGCCCCCCGCCTCCCGTCCTCCTCCCGTGGTGTGGGGCCCCGCTGCCGTCAGCCGCTTCTCTCAGTCTTGCCGACCTGCCTTACCTGCATCTTCTTGACTTCTCCGAGCCAAGGGCTGATATCCGCTCTCCTGCTGCAATTGCCACAGGAGGACCTCCGCCTATCTTTTCTGATAGCAGTTGCTGCAGACTGCTGCCCAAATCTGGGAAGGAGCCCTCCTTACCCGGTGAGGGGAACCCGGTGGATTCAGAAGCTCTGGTTACTTAACAAGGGGAACTTTTTTGATAGTTAAGACCTTTCTCAAGGACAGTGACATAGAAAAATATTTTTTTTCTGGAAGATGTGGAGACAGCTAATGGATCTCCCATCCACTCTGCACTCGCTGGCACCACCGCCACGGTCTGAGGAAGATAGACACAAGCTTGCAGCCCACATCAGTGTCAGACCTCTGTCTGCCTTGTACCTTTACTCTGAACGTACATTACACAAGGACAGTGCATGGGATCATCGAGGGGATAAGGGCTATGAAGCTCTAGACCTGAGCAGCTCATACTCCTGCTGTGCTGGAGAGAGGCGTCTTCACTTGCAGACATAACAAGAGGCGTCCAAGGCATCTCGAATTATTAACTGTGTGTTACATACTTCGTGCATTTTTTCTTCTTGTTTCCCTCTCCCCCTGTGTAAGGGCTCCCTCGCTTCTCCTCGGTTGCCCCTGGCTGGGTGCTGGGAGCCCTTGTGCTTAGCTCTGGGCTGGGCGGCAGCAGCATAGTTAACCGCCCCCTGAGGCCCTCCTGCCTGGGTGCAAAGTGGAGAAGGCAGCTGCCTGTTTACAGTGGGAGGGTGCAAATTAGCCTTCTGGGAGAGCTGCGCTACTTATTTCCCTGCAGCTTGGGGTTGGGAAGGAGGAGACCTCCAGCTGTGGAAAACAACCTCGAAGGCTAGTATCTGCCATTTCCTAGGGGGAAAGGATTCAGAGGAGAACTGTCTGAGTCTATTAGCTGATGCTGGTTCCTGTGGAGAGATGGTGGCACACCAGTTTAGTTCAAATAGTCTGTTTCCATTTCTAATACCACCTTCCAGCATTCAAACCCAGCCACATAAAACTCCCTTCCTGCTACCTTCTACAGTGTGTCTCTCACTGATGATTTTATTTTCATAACAGGAGACCCGAAGCAGAGTTTGCAGTAAACGAAAAGAACTGTGTCCATTTGCATGGTTGCATAATCATGTTATACAGGGATCTTTCAGACACTGGAGAGCAGGGCAAGAGAGAGAGAGAAAAGTGGGACGTCTTGAGCGGGAGCTAAAAGCCAGATCTCTCGATGAGATCAAGGAATAGATGTGAAGTCAGTCAGATGGAGAAATGTCTGGATAGCTCTTACGAACAGTGAGAATCACAGGCTTAGCTCGGAACATAAACAAAGCAAGATGTTTCTGGGGGTTGGGCTAGGTTTTGTATAAACTCTGTTTCCTCCTCCGTCATTGAAACCGGATGAGAAGAACAGCCTGTAGCCAGGATCCTTTGCCTCTGCTGAGGGCTTCCACAGGGCTCACTTCTCACCACGGTCACGCCAGGACCTTTCACCAATATCATATTCACTGCAGAGTGAAAGAAAAATCACTCATGTCAGTGCTGCACAATGAGAAGCTGAAGCTGAGCATCACCAAGGAGCAGTATTATGCATTCCAGAATACATTTTCCTCTTACCAAATGATAATTTACCAGCACTGGCATTTTGCCCTTTTGAATTCCCTCGTGACTGTTGGTTAGCCCAAACCTCAGCCTGGGGTCACCGGGATTGCAGCCCTCTGTGGGGGAAAGCATCACTCAAAATATAAATGCTACTGAACTGAGAAGGCAAATTTTCACAGGAATGAAATACTCTCTGAAGCAAGGGAAACAAAAAACAAGTGTAGCATGTCCTTTCTAAGGATGAGAAATTAATTTTGAAATCTAGCACCACCCATTTATTTTCCTGTTACCCTACCATTCCCACCTCCCCTCCCTTATTCCATTTTTTTTGTTCTGATGTCAGTAGCTGGAGGGTAAGAACATCTCTGCAAACATTTCATGGTCCACTTTGCCACTCAAGTGCCGCTGCAAATTTTTTTTTTTTTTAATCTAGGACATTTACCCATCCAAACAGTTGAAATGTTTAACCATCTGAAGGATTTCTCAGCTGCTTCCTCGAGTGTGAAGTCAAACATCGCCTATCCTGCAGAAAAGGGAGAGTGGGAGGACATGTTTTTTACATGTTGTACCTCCTCGCCTCCTTTGCAGAGTCTGATTTCTTGCTCATGGAGTGGGTAATGAACACAGTATTTAAAGGAGATCTATCCTAAGCCAGAGAGGACAAGGGAGCCACAGGTGCCCAATCTAAATTAATTGGTTTACCCCCAGGAGCGAAGCTGTCATCACCAACCCCAAACCTGCTACACAGAATGAAAGGCTAACACGAGAGGCACAAGAGAGCCTTCACTCCCCAGGCAACCTGCAGCATATGGCAGCAGGAGCCTGAAGGATTTCCACTGGCACAAGGCATGACTGCAAGGTGCTGCCATCCATTTGATGCTTGATACTTGGACCTTTTTGCAGCATTTGGGAAGTGTGAAGAGGCAACAGGCAAAATGCAAACTTGGCCCACTGTGCTCACATTAAATTCCTTGACATGTGGTGTTTCATACAAGAAGGATAGCTGTCAGACATTCCTCTTGAGGACACTTTCCTCGGTGGGCTTAGGCTGCTCAGAAAATCCTGGATTCCTCTACCAAGCCAGGCAGTTCCCAGTTACCCATCTCTTCACTGCTGTGCCAGGTTCTGCCTACTAAAGTGGATCATAAAAATTGGGACATTTACCTGTACCTCTGTGCTCAATGTAGATGCAGCTTAGCTAAGTTTCACCACAGCTATGAACTTCCAAGAGAAGTATTGAAACCTCCCAGGCGCTATGAATCACCCCAAGAGTAAGGATTAAAAGTAAGCTGAGAAGGGTATGTCCACAGTGTGCACTGCTGTGGAGGGAAGGGATACCTGAGTTACCTTCAGATGGACTTGTTCAGGCTCTGGAAGCAGTCTTGGAGCTCTGGAGGTACATACAGATGCCGCTAGCAGCTGCAAGCCACATGACATAAATGTGATGCATCTAGTGCTAAAAAGGATGGGTGAAAAGGGAGAGCAGACAGACACACATACACAAAAAAAAATGTCTTTAGCAACAGGAAGGTCCTAAGGGAAGCCCTCTGAGTCTTTGCTGTGAGACCAGGCTTTCTGATAAAGAAAGTGACTGTAGCAACCACAAACTACTAGTTTGTTAACTTGTGTGCACACAGGTGAGGATTTGTCTGTCCCTTTCATGTGCCTGCTCCAAAAGCTTTGAATTTGCCTACTGACTTCAGCGAGGCAGTTTTACGTGCCTCTATACCCACACACAGAGAGCAGGGAGATGTTAGGGGTCCCCAAAGGCAGGAGGAACTTCAGTCCAAGGGGACTGTGAGTCAGCATCCAAGAGTCCATTTGGGACAGTCTGGGGGGAAATGCTCTCTCCTAATTGCCCCTCATTTTGTAGGTCCTGTGCTTGTTCTCACCTAGTACATGGTCCTCGGATATACTTGACAACCACTGCAGGTCTGAACTTCACAGCCATGGGCATTGGCAAGGTGTTCCCATAGCTAGCTAATCCCATGTATAAGAAGGCTTATCATGAGTGTTTAACTCCACTGTTTAACAGGTTTTAATCAACACCAAAGCATTGTCAGTCTTACACACATCCACTCACAGGACCTGTGCTTTGATGGGACTACAACAGCTATGTGGAAAAGTTGCATTTGCACTAAGTTCTAATTCCCTCCTCCAAGACCCTATTATGTACTTATTTGTGAACCACAAATGTTTTTAAAAGTTTAGATTTTACATCCACACGGACAGGCATATGTGGTGTTTTTTGTGCCAAGCCCCAAACCCCAGAAGATAATTCTCCAGATGCAGATATCAGTCTGCCTTTGTTGTGTTATGGCAAAAGCCATGTGCATGTACACCAAGGAGGTTCTGAGTGCTTGGAGCTGGGGCATGCCTGCAACTCTGACAAGTCTGTGATGCCCTCCAAGAGAAGAGCTGTGAGAGTTCAGCCTTGGCTTTGGAGAGCAACACAAAGATGGAGGCTGCTTCAGGAATGTCTCCAGTCTCAGGTTGGTAGAAACAGAAATACCTTCAGACTTTGTACATCACATCCTGGGCTTCATCAAAAGATGAGTTGCCAGCAGATCCAGAGAGGTGATTCTGCCACTTTGCTCTGGTGAGACCTCACCTAGAGTACTGTATCCAGGTCTGGAGCTCTCAATATAGGAAGAACATGGACCTGATGGACCAGGTCCAGAGGAGGGCGTGGTCACAAAAGTTATCAGGGCATTGGAGCACCTCTGCTATGAGGACAGGCTGAGGGAGCTGAGGTTGTTCAGCCTGGACAAGAGGAGGCTCTGGGGAGACCTAATAGCAGTCTTCAAGTACCTGAAGAGGGCCTACAAGAAGGATGGAGAGAGACTGTTTACAAAGGCCTGCAGTGACAGGATGAGGGGCAATGGCTTCAAACTAGAGTGTGGTGGAACACTGGAACAAGTTGCCCAGGGAGGTGGTTGAGGCCTGTTCCCTGAAAATATTCGAGGTGAGGCTTGACAGGTCTCTGGGCAACCTGGTCTAGTTGAGGATGTTCCTGCTGACAGGGAGGGGGCTGGACGAGATGACCTTTGGAGGTCCCTTCCAGCCCAGACTATTCTGTGATTCTATGATTCTATGTAACAGCCTTACAGATTTTGCAGGAAGTAGTATTTTGCAAACCCATTGCTTGAGTTGTGAGTGGCCAAGTTGTCTGCAACATAAAGATGAATGAGACCTTTGCATCAGATGTCTTACAAGTTTTCTGGCTGGGATGTCAAGAGGAGGAGCAAGGCAGGTTTTTTTGTTTGTTTGTTTTGTTATGAGAACATTTCTTTTGGGCCTGGACTGTACCACATACACCTTACACACTGAAACAGGGATCAGGTACCAAGTAGGGGAAAGCTCTGAACAGGACTTATTGTGAGACCTTTTGAAGCTGCTGTAGAGAGCTAACATCCTAGCAAGCTCATACCATGTCCCAGGCAAAGAGACTGAAGCCTGAAGCTCTGAAGGAACAGAAGTGGGGAGTTAAGGTGTCCTGCTTTGCCTTTAATGCTCAGAGGCTTCTGCTCTACTTATGTCTGACCGTGTCTTCTGGATGGCACCTATGAACTGGTACAGGAGAGCACAAGGAACAGGCTCACTCCAATTGAAGCACAATCCACATGAAGAGTAACTTTTGCGGCAGGAGCACTCCAAGCAGGAGAGCTTTGGTAGCAATGGAACAACCTGAAAGTGCTGCGTTCTTAGGATTAGCTGATGGGTAAGGCTGGTACTAGGAGAGCACATACCAGAGAACTTACCAAGCCCCAGAGCCACAGAAATCCTTTGCAGTGCGAACTAGTTGTGCTGTTCGTGATACATAGGTGGTGTAAACACTAGCAGAAAGCTACAAAACTGTTGCAAGCTACAACAGCCTGCACAACAGACTCCATGACAGGGTAAGCCACAGTGAATCAGAGCTGCATGATGCAGCCAGCGTAGGAAACGGTTTTCCTGTTTCATGAAGGTTTGCCAGTGTAGCTGAAACAGTGGTAGGCAAACATCAAATGTATATGAGAAAAAATGCCAAATGAGTAACACTGGGGTGTACTGGATCAGCCCTAAAATTGAAACTTCTATCAACAGTGTCACTGACAAGATGACCAAAATAACCAGGCAGAGTTAATACCTGAAGAAACAGATGGTGTGGGAAGCCTAGGAAAATTAATGTTTAGTTTCCCATTTCTGCAAAAATAGAAATATATTTTTTATTTACTGGCAAAAAAGGATGCAAAAACAGTGTGTAGACAGTGGGAGTATCCTGTGGAACAAAGCTGAGCTTTTCTGAAGAAGTTTCCAAACAATAGGCCAAATCTCCTTCAAAGTGACATTTAATCAGAAGAAAGAAATGGAGCTACTCAGATGTAGTAAGGAAGTGATCCTATTGTTCTAATGTTATTTTGTTTTACTGATGGTATGATAAATTGGTTCCCTGTGGTTTGGATTTTTTCAGACTGGCACAGAAGAGATACAACAAATGAAGAACACAAGCACTTCACACAACGGAACTGTAATTTCTACACTTGGCTCTGCCTGTATCTCACATATCAGAACAAGGGGGGAAAATAAAGGGGGAAAAAAATGTGGAGGGGACCTATGTTGACATGGAGTAAGAGCTGAGAGTTTGTGTTTGTAAATTTAAGGTCAGATACGTCCCAGAGCACTGAAAGCTCTCAGAGCTTAATGTTAACTTGGAAAAAACCCCAGCCAAACAAAAAAACATAGCTCTGGAAATGGAGAGTGAAGGACACCCAAAAGAGTGTGATTTTGTTGTGCAGGGCCACTGTTGAACAAGAACATGATTACAGTTATTCTGATGTTTGAAATCAAGCACCCTACCCTCTCTCACAAGCCAGTGTGGGTAATTCCCCATGGCAGTGAGAATCCATCTCTGCATTTTCGGACATCTCCATCTTTGGTTCAAAGTTGAGCTCGAAATGCAAAATTTCTTTCTGTAGCCCATAAAATAGTTACATCCATCCACCCACAACAGTTTTCTATCCAGTTTACATTACCATCTCCATCAATATATTTTACAAATCTCTCCCATAATTTGAATATTCCCAGAGATGTGCGTTTCATATGAGATGAGTTCTGCTACATCAAAGATCTCGCGCTCACCTATTCCAACCTATCTCAGTAAATACTCACATGGGTATTTATTTTACTTAACCTTAAAGCAAAGCAGCTCCATTTTGTTGTGTGGACAATCCCTCTATTTTCTTGTTTTTGTGGATTTGTATACAGATAAACAACATTCAGGATCTGACATTTCACTTTGATTGCAAGTTGCTGTAATTAAGAACCAAAGCCTTATGAATTTTAATCATCAGCTGTAAGTGGTACATTATCTCTAGTTCACAATGAAAGCAATCAAGTGGACAAGATATTTTTAGAGACATTACTGTGGTAATATTACATTAAGTAGTGTTTAGTACACTATTTTCACACCCAGTGATTTCACACATTAATGCAGCTATAGATCAGCGTTAATGACAAGAGAAAGTTATTTTTCAAGTAGTATGAGAAGGGTGGTTAAAACAGCAACTGAGGATTTACACTCCAGCATCTCAGCAGGGCTACAACTGAAGAGTCTCCAGCAGCAGGAGCTGCTTCTGCTTCTGGAGACTGAGGCAGAAGATCATGTTCTGTGAGTAGACATGGGTTAACAACAGGGGCAGCATTTTCTCCCCGCTTCTTGGGAGGTAAAAATGGACAAGAGAGAAACTGCCCTGATGTTGGCAATCATCCCCAGGGCTGGTGACAGAAATTACGTACCACATCTTGTCTGAGGCTGCCACTTCATCAACACACTCCCCCCTTTCAAGAAGGGAACAATAAATAAGATGAGAAACACCTTACAGCTTTAAGGAAAAAGCAGCAAGAAGCCTGGCACATTTTAAAGCTTTAGCGTATGCTGCTCCACATGGATATTGCAATATTGTCGAGGTACACCTGTAAATACAGACATGTCTTCTTTCAGGGCAGGAGGGACTAATGCAAAGCATTTGGCCCTAAAAGGAGCATGTTTCCAGTACTGTTGTGCCATTGAAGAATACCAGTTCATCCAAAAATTGTTTGCCTGAAACTGGGGCTGATGAGAAACCCTGTTCTGGGAAGGATAAATTCTTCCTGGTTCCTGGAGTCTCAGATGTGGGATAACAGAAGTACCTCTAGCAGCCTCACCCCAGGCCATTTTCTTTTACTGCTGAAGTCCTCTGAGAATCACAGGGCTGAGATTCAGAGAACTCCATATATACTTGTACCAGAGAGATTGTATGCTACATCGTCTGGGCGTCACAGTGGCAGACAGCTGTTACCACAGCATCTGGGACTCTATCAGAAAAGCCACTTCAGCTACAGAAAATGTGGCAATTAGAGGCTGACACCTCTGCATCCAGAACTTGCTGATACCATCATCATGGCAGCACTTTGCAATTCCAGTTCAAACCACCTGTTTAAGCAGTTTGGGTGTTGATGACGGCTCATGGAGAAAATGCACATGGCATCCAGATGTAGTAATATAATAGCCTCTTTTGGTACTCTCCCTTCTCACGCAGCATCACTTACATCCCAGCAACAGGACAGGACTCAAATTTGGTCCAGAATTATTGGATGTCAGTATAGAAAGATTGGACCCTACTGCTCTGTGATACAGAGAAGCAATATGGAAGTACTGATCAGACTTTACATACATATTAAAATCTTCCTCACAATGTTTGCCTTCTAACTTTTGTTACAGGGTAACCTAAGCAGCTCTGTCACAGAAAAATCTGAAAATGGTGCACAAGCAGAGCTTCAGATTCTGCACTCCAAAGTCTGAGAGAAATCCTATATTTGTGCAATAGATAATACTCTCTGACTACTCCTAAACTGGAACGTTATTTCTTCTCAGGATCCTATAGATCCTTCAGAAAGCAGCATTTAACAGGCTGGCACCTTGTATTGGGGTCCTGTCAGACAGACTATATTCATAGAATCATAGACTGTTTTGGGTTGGAAGGGACCTTAAAGAGCATCTAGTTCCAACCCCCCTGCCATGGCCAAGGACACCCTCTCTATTAAGTTGCTCAAGGCCACATCCATCCTGTCCTTGAACACTTGCAGGGAGAGAACATATGCAGCTTCCCTGGGCAACCTGTTCCCTCACTGCTAAGAATTTGTTTTTAATATCCAGTCTAAATCTACCTTATTCCAACTTAAAGCCATCCTCCCTTGTCCTATCACTACAAGGCCTTGTAAAAACTAAGTCCCTCCCTAGCTTTCTTGTAATTACCACTACCTATAGTGGTAGTGGCCACTATAAAGAGCCTTCTCCAGGCTGAACAACCCTAACTCTTGTAGCCTGTCCCCACAGGGGAGGTGCTCTAGCCCTCTGATCATCTTTGTGTCCCTCCTCTGGTCCTACTGCAACAGGTCAATGTCCTCCTTGTGTTGGGGCCTCAAGCAGGGTCTCAAAACAGCAGAGTTGAAGGGGAGAGTCACCTGTGGGCCTATATTGACAGAACATCTCTGCAGTGTGTACAGAGTCTGTGCAACCTGGAGAAGAAGGAAAAGAAAGAAAGAAAGAAAGAGAAAGAAAGAAAGAAATAGAGCAGGAAAAGGTTACCTGAGAAGCTGAGAAAAATACATCTTCTTAATATGCCTATACAGAAAAATCCAACATGCTGTTTTCTTATTGCCTAGCTTTTGAGGCTTTCCCAGGTTGTTTCCATGTACAGAAGAAATCAGTTGCACGAGCAAAGCATTTCTTGATAAAACAGCCTCTGTCTTTTGCTCCAGTCCCGCTTCCCTGCCCATTGTAGAAATGCACAAAGGCAGGTAGACCTTGCCCTGAGACTCTGCCCTTGGAATAAGCAATATTTTGTGTCCCTTGCCAGACCATGCTCCCAGCTATTCCTGTGACTGTTACTGGCAGCAGCTCCCTGTCTACTGTTTCCAGAGGAACTGCTGGAGGAACCGACTGCCTGGTGGGCATTGGGGAGCATGTTTAGCTGGGCGAGATCAACAAGAACAGTCTCCACAACATAAATGACCCAGACTTTGAGTGCAGAAAGAAGACATTTTTGTGGGCTTAAATTACCTGGGAGCCACCTGCTACACCAATACCTTCTTACAATTGTGGTTTCTGAATCTGGAGTGCGGACAAGCCCTCTACTTGTGTCCCAGCAAGTATGTGGCTATAGAAAGCATCTGCAAAGACTACAACCTCTGGATCATCTGTGAGCATCTGCAGTACCTGTTTGCCCTGCTGCAGAACAGCAAGAGGCAGTACATCAACCATCTGGGCTTCATCAAAGTGCTGGGCTTGGAGACAGGGCAGCAGCAGGATGCTCAGGGGTTCTCAAAACTGTTTGTGTCCCTTCTGGGAGATACTTTATCCAAGCAACAGTTTACCTTGTGCTTCTGGCTGTAGCCCGGGCCAATGGTTTCTTCTTTGTCCTCTCCCACTATGGGAAAAAATTACAATTGCTTCGTCATTAGGTCAGATTTGGGATCACAGGACCACAGGGGTTGGAAGTGACCCAAAGAGATCATAAAGTCCAATCCCCTGGCCAGAGCAGGACTATACAATCTAGCTCAGGTCACAGACAAACGCATCCAGACAGGCCTTGAAAGTCTCCAGAGAAGGAGACTCCACAACCTCCCTGGGGAGCCTGTTCCAGTACTCTGTGACCCTTACAGTAAAGAAGTTCCCCCTTGTGTTGAGGTGGAACCTCCTGTGCTGCAGCTTACACCCACTGCTCCTTGTTCTATCACAGGGAGCAAGTGAGAAGAGCCTGTGCCCCTCCTCCTGACACCCAGCCCTCAGATATTTATAAACATTTATTAAATCCCCTCTCAGTCTTCTCTTCTCCAGACTAAAAAGCTCCAGGTCCCTCAGCCTCTCCTCATCAGGCAGTGCTCCAGTGCCCTTATCATCCTTGTAGCTCTCTGTTGGACTGGGGAGCCCAAAACTGAATGCAGTACTCAAGACAAGGTCTTACCAGGTCAGAGTAGAGGCAGAGGAGAGCCTCCCTTGATCTGCTGGACATATTCTTTTTAATGCATCCCACAATCCCATTGACTCTCTTGGCCACAAGGGCACTTTGCTGCCCCATGGACAACTTGTTATCCACCATGATGATTTACATATCCATCTTTGCCTGTAATTACAAAAAGATAATGATAGAAAAACAATAATAATAAGCAATAATAACAGATAAAATGTATGACTAAGAGCATTCTTAATTATGTATCCAGACTTGTACATGTAAAAAAGTCTGCACCTACATCACAAAGGGTTTTCTTCACCAATTCCTTTTCCATTTCCACAGTTAATCATGTATAAAATGCTAACTTGGTATCAGTTGGCACATGTAGAGGTGTCTCTGCTAAGTGTGAGATACATGGGAAACAGGCACCTTTCATTCTCTTACATTAAAATGCAAATTTCTCCTTTGGACTTCTTTACCACCTGAGACTCAAGTCAGTCTCCTGTTTCTGATGATTTCACACATGGATACTACAGAAGAGCATATAAGAATGTCCCAAAGAGTCACTAAGTCATTGAGATAGGAAGTGACCTCTGAAAATTGCCTGATCTGATCCTGCTCAAAGCAGGATTAACCAGGGCGGGTTGTGTAGGGCCACATCCAGTCAAAATTTTAATATCTTCATGGATGGAAACTCTGCAACATCTCTGGGCACTGCTTCCAGTGTTCAACCTCTTGTCACAGTAAAAAAGTGTGTTCTTACGTTCTTCTTGTCTTTTAGCTTGTGCCTCTTGCCTCTTGTACTTCCACTATACACCATGGAGTAGAGTATGGCTTTGTCCTCTTTACTGTCCCCATATTGGTCATTTATACACATTGATATGATCCCTCTGAGCCTTCCCTTTTCCTTGCTGGACAGTCTCAGCCTTCTGAGCACTTCCCCATATAAGAAATTATGCAAGCCTTTAACCATTTTTATGGCCCTTTGCTAGACTTGTTCCAGTAGATCATATCCATCTGGTATTGGGGAGCCAAGGACTGGACATCACTCCAGGTGTGTTTCACCACTGCTGAGCAGAGGAGAAGGATCACTTCCCTTGACCTGCTAGTGATGGTCTTCTTAATACAGCCTGGGAGCTTTGCCACAAAGGCATATTGCTGTCTGTGGTGGTTTGGCAGTTAACTGCCCCCCCTCCACACTCCACACTTTGAAATAACCCTGGCTAGGACTCAGTCAGCTGGAAGTTAAGGAATTAAGCTTTATATTTACAGCTACGTGCAATATACAAGCAGATATTTACAATATTGTGCTGGTTTGAACTCATTGGAGAATTGGAGTGAGAAATTAGACTATTGGCTGTGAGAGGAAAACAGATGATGCTACTTCCCTCAGAGGTCTATTGAGAAAGAAAAAAAATTGTTTTAGGAATTGTAACCCAAATATAGATAAGTCAGACGGTTTCAGACCGCTCTGGGCTGTAGCTGCTTTCTCTTGCATGGTTCCTTTCTCTCTGCCTTTGTAGCTAATTCTCAATAACTCCACTAACCTCTTTCCTACTGCTAACCCTCCGGCTGATCTACCTCTGCCTATCTGCTGCGTCAACAGATGGTGAGATAAGATTGGGGAAGGGGGGAAAGGTGGTAGGGGTGGTTGGTTACCCCTCTTGGGGATTTTGATCTCTGGGAGGGGTGTGGTGTTTCTGTATTACCTTTTCACTGTACATATCTGTAAATATCTGTTATATATTGTAAATATCTGCTTGTATATTGAGCATTGCTGTAAATATAAAGCTTCATTTACCAACTTCAAGCCGTTTGAGTCCTAGCCTGGGTTATATCAAAGGTGGGGGGGCAGGGGCAGGTAACTGCTTAAACCACCACAAATGTGTAACAGATATTTACAGATATATACAGTGAAAAGCTAATACAGAAACACCACACCCCTCCCAGAGATCAAAATCCCCAAGAGGGGTAACCAACCACCCCTACCACCTTCCCCACTCTTATCTCACCATCTGTTTTATGAAGAAGATAGGCGAAGGTAGATCAGCCAGGGGGATTAGCAGCAGGAAAGAAGTTAGTGGAATTATTCAGATTCAGCTACAAAAGGCAGGGAGAAAGAGCCATGCAAAAGCAGCCACAGCCCAAAGCAATCAGAAATGGTCTGACTTATCTATATTTGGGTTACAACTCTTAAAACATTTTTTTTCTTTCTCAGTAAACCTATGAGTGAAGTAGCATCATCAGTGTTTTCATTTCTCAGCCTATAGCCTAATTTCTCATTCAAATCCTCCAATTAGTTCAAACCAGCACACTGGCTCATAGTCAACTTGGTGTCCACCAGGATCCACATGTCCTTCCCTGAAAAGCTGCTTTGCAGCCTCTCAGCTCCCAGCTTGTAGTGGTGGCATGGGGTTTATTCCTGACCAGGGAAAGAGCTTGGCATTTCTCTTTGTTGAACTTCCTGAGAGTCTCATTGGCCTGTTTCTCCAGCCTCTTGAGATCCCTTAGAATGGCAGCAAATCAATTTGGAATAATCTGCCGTCTGCAGAATGCTCTTCCTCATACCAAAAAATTAGAGGTTGGCTTAAATTTTGAACGTACAAGGCACTCTTTTTGGTTATCTGAATGTCTAAGCACCCTTAGAATTATGTCTGAAAAGTACTTAGCTACATGCAGATCAATGTGCCATCAGTATGAGATCACTGTATGTCTCAAAAGGCAAACGTAGCAAATCATGAGAGCCTTTTTCAAAGAAATGAAACATTTAAGGGATTGCCAAACTTTCTGTAGAGGTCATACCTGTTCAAAAAGACTGAAATCCACTTCTCCTCCATCCCTCCAATGATCTGTTGAGACTGTTTCTGAAACACTCAAGCATTAAGGCCAGGATGTGTCTTGGCCTACTAGCTGTCTGGCAGGGTGACATAAATACTTAAATAATTTCCATGAGCAGATCATCTCCCTTTAAATGTTTATGGATTTTACAGCTAGAGCAAGGATCTTCTACAACCTATGAGTAAATTCTGCTGCTAGACATATTCTGTGCTTTCTCAGTCTTTAGAGACTTTTCTGTGCAAAAGATTTTAAAGTTGGAGCATTTCACAACCTGTGAAAGCAAACAGTTCTTGATTGCCAGTTGAGGGAGAGAGGAATTTCAAACCCAGTGAAGTTACTGCTACTTCTTCATCTAATTGGAGAGATGAATCAAGTTACACTTTTGTAGAGAATTCTCCCGGAACTTCTATTATTTGATGTTTTCATTAATTACAAGAATGAAGAAAAAGGCTGAGCTTATGTGGCGGGGCAGGGCACTGCCCCACTGGAGGTTTGAATGGGGTGCGAACTGTGGCAGGGCACACCCCAGTCCACTGCCCCACCAGAAGTGTGAATGGGGCAGGAAACAGTCTTCCTCCCTCCCCACCTCTGTCACCGGACGTTTGGAATAGGTGTGAAGTGCCTTCTCCCACCCTCTGTGGGCTTGAACAGGGAGGGAACAAATCGCCTCAGTATATAT
>VWZI01010201.1:104268-146421 GCA_013396835.1 Psilopogon haemacephalus
GTAGGAATACCATGGAGCACCCTGGCTCTCCCCTGCCTTGCTTTGCGATCGTGGCTTCGTGAAAGCCGTGCCTANAGCTGGACAGATTGCAGCAGGACCTTCACTGGGACCTTCACTTAGACCTGAACCGGGACTTGCACCAGGACCTGAACGGACCTGAACATGGACCTGGAGACACGAACCTCGCACGGACTTTGAGCCGGACCTTGAGGACATCCTGGCTTCTTGCTGCAGGACCTGTCTCTAACGGTAAACTGCAGCCATTCGTAGGAATACCATGGAGCACCCTGGCTCTCCCCTGCCTTGCTTTGCGATCGTGGCTTCGTGAAAGCCGTGCCTACAGTCATCTTGGACTTCGGTGGGCACTGGACTCTGGACGCTGCCGTGAAAGAGACAGTCTCCCATCTGTAAGTAGGGCAAAGCTCTTTCATGCCCAAACCTTTCCAAATTTTTTGATTTTTCCTGAATTACAAGAAAAGGCATCCTTGTGAAGACTTTTCCTGACCGAATTATAACCCAAACTTAAACTAATTTACACACATGTTGTGGGTGGGGCTTTTGGAAATTATAAAAGCTACATAACTTACAATTTCTGCCTCTTCAATTGCCCACAATCAATACAGCTTATTAAACTTTTAGATGGAAGCTTGCTGGGACAGACTGCAAGTATGTTGGAAAACAGGCAGTATTCAAAATAGCTTTGAATATCTGAGAAGGTCTGGGAGAAAAATATAGTTGTTATTCAGAAAAGACATGCAAAATTCTACATTCTATTCCAGTGTAGTAGACAGAGGTAGGACTAATGCAAGAGTGCTACAATGCCAGCATTGGAAGGCAGGATTTGTACTTACCATGGAAACTAGTCCCAAATGAGCCCAAAATTTCTAGAAGTCTCATCAGGCTGCATCACTGTATGTCTTCAAGAAAAGGGCAAATATTAGTTGAGAGTGACAGATAAAGCTAGCCAGGGTCTCAGGCAAAGAGGTGGACTAGAATGTGTTCCAATGAACTTTTCAGTCCTGTTTTCTGAGGTTTTGGTGATACTCCATTTGACAAGAAGAAAGGTTCAGTTTCAAACTGGTGAAAGACTCCAATCCACACCTTATCATCACTGAGTGATTAAGTCTCACCTTTAATATAGATCTAACCCTTTGCTGTTAAGAAGCAACATAAACCCCCACAACTACTGCTTTTGGAAGTCTCCCAGAAGCTCTCTTCTACTCTCTCATCAGTAAAAGCCTTCCTCAAATATTGTACCTAGTTAATTAGCACTTTTGCCCATGCTTCCTGCATCTCTTCTAGTCTTCACAATATATTTCAGTAACCAACAATGGTATCAGGATAGGAATTACCTTGCTTTGAGGACTGAATAAGGCAAGTGTTCATAGCCTTGTGGTACTCTGTACAACATAGCTGCTTGCAGCACATTGTCCAAGGGCCAGATTCATAGCTTGAGGATATTATTTTCCAGTCTTGTCACAAGAAGATGTCTCGGGTTGTTGTAGAAGAGTACAGGCTGTCTGTTGAACTCTGTGTCAATTGTTTCAAATCTCTTCTGGATACATGCATTTCTTGGTACTCAGATCTTCAATAGCTGATAGTTATTCATTCTTTATGAACTATAGAGTTTACCTGATAGGTAAAATACAACTATTATTTTTGTAGCACAGGCAGTGCAGGAGGCATTCTGAGATCATGTTTGGGTCGCTAGCTTAGTACCCACTACAAGTCGCTGATTAGTCTACAGCAAAACAAAGAGAGTAAGGAATGCACTTTATGGTCTGCAATGGCCTTTAAAGCTTTTGAAATCTCTGGTGTTTCTGATAACTCTTCTATACTTTCCTTATCCTTTCCCAATTTCCCACCATGTGCCTTACACTTTATTTTCCAAGTGCAGGTGGTGACTGATAAACTTTTTCTTCCCCTTTCCTGATGGTGATAGTTCATTCAAGGTAGCCAAGTGCCTGAACTGCTCTCTAACCATCTGCTCTATAAGCAAATCAGAGCAAGATGTGATACTGTGATGTTTCAGCCAATGCGATAGACATTTAAATAGTGTAGTGGGATGCAAAGCTGCAGTGGAAGAGAAGTTTAGCTCTGATAACTGTTTAAGTCCATGGGACTGTAATAGGGATTAAGCTAGCCTAAAGAATTTCTTCATAGCAAATTGTTCTCAGAAAGAAGACCACCACAGCAAACAATCTTTGTGAGAGAAATAATTTTTTAAACCCTAGAGAAGTTTTGAATGTGCTTCTTCTTGATTTTAATATAAGCTTTAGCTGAACCAGAAGGAACATTCTAGATGTCCAGCTAAGAGGACTGTTGCCATGAAGGGAATATTCTACTCCTGGTAAGATATGAACTAGCAATGCTTTGGAGACCTTCCTATCCTATTAGATATGCTGCCACTTGAGACCCAGCTCTTACAAAGTTTGAGGAAACTAAACTAATCACCATTAGAAACGAGGGTCTGTAAGTGATAATTAAGTAGCTCAGGGATCTATTAAAAAAACTTTAGAAATCAATGTTTACACTACGTAGTTACAAATTAGCTGCAATGGGCATTGTTAAGAAACAGTTTTTATAAGACAAACAGAGAACGTGTGCACAGCAGAAGAGTTGTCCCATGATTAGAAACTGCAGCACAACTCGTCTTATCCTGTCCCTAAATTAGAAACGTAATGCCTCCGTTTACTATCAGAAGGAAATTTTATTACATTCAAATAATGTCAAGATACAGAAAAGCACAAATTTTGTGCAGCTCTGCAAAAGGTGCAGTTGGAACAAAGCTGCTCACAATTACAGTTCAATGCTTCAACGATTTAGCAACTTGAATGAATTAACATCTACAGAGCCATAAACATCTAGGAATTCTCCAGTGATGACAATCTTCAGGAAACAAAGCAGCTGAAGCAATGACACTGGTAGTGACAAGCACTGGGACTTCAGGAAGAACTAGAGCCCTCCCAACACTCTGCACCTTGTAGACGAGCACACCATTTGTTGCCAGTTGAATTGGTGTGTAGGAGCTCCAGTACTCCATGTTGCTCAGGGGTCACTTCTAATGATGAGCACCAAAGTGCTTTACATTAATCACTCCGTGAGCTCTTGCTGATAGCCGCTGTTCAGCATGAGCCTCTTTACAATGGCACCTCCCCTGATAGCTTCTGAAAGGTACAGGTCCCCAAGGCCTTCCTGGGGAGCCAAGTTCAACTACACTCAACTAATGGACAATGGCAAAGACATGCGTAGTGTCCCCTCCCTCCGAGATATGTTTTGTTCCAGATGTCCTGTGATGTTGTGAGTGTCCTCTAGAAAACCCATACCATGGTTAGTAAAAACCCCACTACCTACAGCTGCCTGCCCTTCTGGACTACAGCCACTCTAGCCTGAGCCCACCACTACGAAAGGCAGCAATTTACACTCTCCCGCTAGCGGCACTCTGGTATTTGGGAAATGTGACTCTATTTCTCCACAGCACGCACTGCCTACAACAACCACTTCACATGATCACGAAGTCTCTGCAGAGCACACCCCATCTGTAATTGCTTCTTGCTGTTACTATGCATCTCTGTCACTTGTGAGACACTGCCAGTCACAGACTGCAAAATCGCACTACGTTTTTGTTCCACTTTCTCTGTTTACTTATCTCAAGCAACCCACCCGTACTATGATGTCAGTTTCTGCTAGCACAGATGTGACAATCCACTGCAACTGAGTCGTGCCAGCAGTGCCATGGATTGACACTGCCCTCTTTCTGGCAGTATTTTGACATTGTTTTCCACTAGCACAGTAGGTTTACACACGGGGAATTAGCTTTGATACACACAAGCTGCACTGCAGACCACTGATGGACATATTTTTGTTACGTACATGAAATCTGCTGTTAGCAGATACAAGTGACCCACTCCCTTATAATGCTGTAGCACCTTCTGGTAAAGACTGCCTGGTGATACAAAAATGGCTGCTCAGGACTCCCACATCAAGCTGATACAAGCTGACTTCACTAACTTCCTTGCAGAGGGTGAGTGTTTTCCACCAGCACATGCTCCTCCATTTAACATCACTTGTATTTCTGGCTATTGAGGGAGGCAGAAATGTCTAGCGCTGCCTTCAGGCTCTAAATGGCTTTCTGTATCTTTATTTTCCTGCAACACTTCAAGGATCAGTTTTCTTCGTGCCTCAGAGAAGTGGTATCTAAATCATTTTAAACTGAAACAGGGACAGTGTAAGCTGTGCAAATCATTTTCCAGTAGAACCTTAATTACATCCTGCAGTGTCTCGTCCTCAGCAAACCACTAGCAATAAAATTCTGCATTTCATTTGAGAACCGACAGGGCTGGGTTTTTCTGTTTTGTTTTCCCCAACTGACATATACATAATCTAGCCTGGGACTTTGTTCCACAGCATTTTTGTCAAAGGCTCTAGAGAGTATGCCTACAACTACTAAATCTTTCTCAGGTTCGCATTCAATTTGCAAGTTATACAACTGTAGCTAAAGAAAGAGACGTTCTGTTTGCAGGAAGGTGTTTGCCAGATCCCCACTGGCAATGGCAAAAAGTGATTTATGATCAGTTTTAGTTAACATGGCCTCTCAAACAGATTTTAAAGTCTTTACAGCCATAGCTTAATGCCAAGGCCTATTCTATAGGAATATAGTCAATTTTAGCTTGTGTTGGTTCCCTGTGACTCAAAAGCAGAGGGAAGCGAGTAGGAATATTAAATACATCCTCTTGGTGAGACAAAGGGCTTTTAACCTCCCAAATCTACCAGATCTCTCCATGCTCCACCATTACAAATCTACACCTTCTCCAGCCTGATGTTTCTGTGGGGGTGTTGATAACTTTTAAGCCCTCAGTTCATCCTTCTGGGAAGAATTTTCCCTTTTCATAACTCCTCCAGTAAAGACAGGTTTACCTGCTCCCCTTTCTAGGGGTACACAGAAAAGGGCTTAAATACATCCCTGGGCCATGCTGATTGTGCACTTACACATACAGCTCACACTAAACAGGTGTCCCTCCTCCCTTTTGGGGCTGCTACATTCTGTTGCTATTATGAAAAATTCTTTATAATACTATCATCTCTGTCATGAGTACAGACACTCTTCGGCATATGCAAATTTCTCAAGGGATGAACTTCTCTGCACTTCTTGTATCTTCTCACAAGCACCAAATATTGGTTTGTGTTGCTTCCACAGCATGAACAAGTACTTAAATTTTTACCTCAGGCTTGAGGTACGGACGCCTTGTCCACTTCTTCTTCTATTCCCCATTCTTCTCATCGCCTTCACAAACCCTCAGACTGAGCCAAGGGCTGGGTAACTGGGTAACTTCAGTGGCACACTTGGATGGAGTTTCATCATGACCAAACTCTGGGATTTTCTGTACTTGTTTTGCCTATTCCAGCTCAGCAGTTCTGCAGGACCTGTAGCATCTTAGTCGGAGCTTTAGTTCATGACCCCAAACCTTACTGAGAATCATAGTCTGATACTACACATCTCATGCAGTGCTCCAGTTGCATTAACAGTTTCATAATCAGCCTAATTTCTATAAAATAATTGCATATTCAATACCAAACATCCCCAAGCCACATACTGTAGATGTGGCCAGCTTTTCTGAATCCCAATAGCCACAGCCCAATGATTCCACAGGGCTGCACATTACAGGACACAGCTCAGAGCGGAAGGGGAAAAGAAGCTCCATGAGGAGCTCACCAGCAGGAAACAATCTTGATTCTCTGGAATCTGTGTGGCTTCTTATGGGAAAGACTGGGCTCAGCCCCAGAAGCCCCTGGTAACATCAATCACAGGTTTTGAACCTCCATAGCACGTGTAACTTCCTCCCTCTCTCCACTGAGCTTTGAGACTATCTAAGCCTTTTGCAGCAGCCTAGCCTCACTGCGGATCAAGTGTGGAAGCTATGAGCTATGAGGTCTCTCTCAGCTATTGGAAATTTCATTTATAATACCTGGGTATTTCCCCTCTTTTCCAGCTGCACATTAAACTTTTCTAGTTGTCCATACTTCTGGAGAACTTCAGTGCAGGAAGGATGGCTATTCTTCGTATGAAAAATTCACCACTATTCGAGGAGTGTTTTCCTCATGTGTGCTAGGACTTCCTTTCAGCACAAAAGAATGAATTAAAGGAGGAAAACCCATACTGCACTGCTGCATAGCAGAGAGTAGCAATCAGAAGAGTCAAACCACAGCTCTGAGAGTAACTCAAGACGTAGGAAACACTTTCTTTAGCTCAGTCTTACAATCAGCTTCCAGAACCAAACTCTTTCCCAAGCACCTTTCTTCTAACCTGTGTTGAATATGTAAAGCAAGGACACCAGACTTAGAGCTAAGTGATTTTCCACTCCAGGCATATGGAACATGATAAAAGTAAATTTGTGGGTGTTTGTGCTTGATTTGGCAGAGAAAAAAAAATGAGGGAGGGACTGTGTTTGAGGGAGGGTATCAAAGATCAGAGCCAGATGCTCCTGCACAGAGCTCTGGATTTGCAGGAAATTAAGAAGGTAGAGAAGGTGAGGCAAAGGCTTGTGTTTGAAGTGAGAGTCAAGAGGTTCTGAAGCTTACAACCATCCAAGATGCTTGGGGGGAACTACAGCACATGCCAAAACCACACCACAGTGGCCTGGGGTGCTTTCATTATACAAAGCCTGGGAGAGCAGAGGCTGTAAATGTAGCTTCAAAAGGAGCTTCATCTTAAAGTCTTAGCTCTCAGGGCCTATTAAACATTTATGCTGACTACCACTCCTACTCTTTGCTTCAGAGAAAGCACCCGAAATAACCTTTGCTACAGAGTGAACTACTACAGCTCTACCGGCTGTGTAGGAGACTAGTAAGGAGCTGTGAGAAACAACCAGAAATGGTGGCAGAACAGTGTGCTTATGTCTCTGTTCAGTCAGCTGGGAAAGAAGCAGAAAAGTCTGGCCTGAAACATGAGAGGGAAGACAGAAAACTGCTAAAAATAATGTGTGGGTTGGCCACGTAGAGATGGCAGAGACTGAGTGAGGCCAGTGGAGGCAAATATAAATATCTAAGGGTATAGGCGATTTCTGCTTTTATCTTACTTAAAGTTCACACTTTTGGGGGAGCTTTCAGATCCGGTTTTGGATCTATGACTATGGTAGCTGTGAGAGAGGCTGTAGAGGAAAAAAAGAAGAAAGCAGACCTTATGTGGGAATCAAAGGGAGCACAAAGGGACTCTGGGAGAGCATAGAAAGAAGGGATTAATTCCCCTGATCTGCTTAAAACTTCTTTGGCTGTGCAACTGGAATTTAGGATGAGGCAGAACTACTCAGAGTTTTTACTCCGGTAAGCTGTTACTACTAATGGAAGGTAATACACATAACATTCACTGTTCCCTCTTTGATTACACTATCACCCAGTTATCCAGCTGGAACAACGGTTGGAGGACAAGGCCGGCTGCATACTCATTAGGGGGTTCTGCTGACATACTGGCAGCTTCCAAGCAAGTGTTTGGGAAGTTCCTCAAAATAAATTATTTCACTGGATGCATACTTAATCCTGCAGCCTTCATCTGCTTGTAGGAGCCCCTGCGCTCCAGTCAGACAATCTGTGGTGGGTACCAGCCTTCACCTGTGGCTTTGAGCAGGGGCTGGGTGCCCAGAGTTTATCAGCTCTTGCAGGTTCGGCAGGACTGACGCTCTCCAGAATCTATCAATCCTTGGGAAACCTTCACGCTCCTCCTCAGCACAGGTTTTTCCCTCTTTGATCTGTTTCCCGGTAATTATTTCTGCACCTAAACCTACAGGACTGATTCAGTTTCACACAAAAGAGGCTTTTACGACAAGTTCAGTTGGTGGCTTGTGTGGCTAATCACTCTATAGGGAGAAACGGAATGTAAGTGTAGTTCCTTTCCAGTAACAAGCTGCCACAGCACCGCCTCCCGGAACCCAAAACCACCCAACTGGATCTGGACTAGGGAAGGTGAGGGTTTAGCGGTGACATTTGAATACATAGACCCCACGGAGAGGGGACAGGCCTTTCCGCACTGAACCTAGGGAAGAAATATTGATCGGCTGGATAGTGCCTGCTCAGCTCCAGCCCCTCTGATCTACATTAGTTTGACCACTTACCGGCATGGTTATTATACCTAACGCTAGGTTCATGAAGCCTGTTTCCTGGAGGCTGGCCGAATATGGCTGAGCTGACCCAAACACTGGAGGGTAGTTTTGAAGGTATTTGAGGGTATTCTAGAAACCATTTTGTAGAGAGGAGGCTCTACACATTACGTCAATTTGTAGCAGAGTCCTCCTGGTCTCCACGCCCCCTCCGCCCCGGCCTTCGCCTGTATTTCGGTAAGCTACAACACCCGCTGCGCTCATCACGCGGCCGGCCGCGGGGGGCTCCCCACACACAGCCCTTGAGCGGGGCGGGGCGGGGCAGCACCGCCAGGGCGCAGCCCCTGGAACTACAGCTCCCAGACAGCGCCGCGGCACAACGCCCTCTGCTAGCGCCGCCATCTTTGCGTGGGGCTGGCGACAGCAGGCGCTGCCATCTTTAGTCGGGGCATTACCGCCCGCTCACCTTCGCCCGCCGGCAGCGGGTCGCGCATGCGCAGAGCCGTGGCGTCGGCGGTGTCGGCATGGGGCGGGCGGCGCTGGTCCTGTGGGCGTTGGTGGCGAGTGCTGTGTGGAGGCTGGAGCCTGCCGCGGCGGGCGGCCAGGCAGGTGAGCGACGCTCGTTGTTCCTCCTCGTGTTGCCCAGGCATGGGGAGCGGGACGCCGCTTCGCGCCTACAGGGGAGGGTTGGTGGCTCGGGCGGCAGCCCGCGCGTCCCGTGAGCCTGCCGAGGGGCTCTCGCCGCTTCCTCGTCCTGGCCGCGCAGCTCCTCCGGCACCTCGTGATGGCCCCTGGGCTCAAAGGGAAGCCGTGTGTGTGTGTGTGTGTGTGTGTGTGTGTGCGCGAGTGTGAGAGAGAGGGAGAGAGAAAGACAGCGAGCTGGGGGCCGTCAGGGGGTGCCCGACCCACTGCCCTGTCCCCGGCAGCCTTCACTTAGGTGGCTCCTCCGCTTGCCCGCCACCGCTTTTCATTGTTCCGTTTGCTTTAGGCAGGCTCTCGTTCGAGCCATATGGACTGGAGCAGTACTGGAGTGTCCTGTGGGACCCTGGTGTATTGCTGTTGCCAGCTGGATCAGAAATGCTGTTCACCTCCTGATGGTTGTTGTGGTACTTTAATGGATTCATTCCTATGAGTTTTCCTTCCTGTGTGTTTTAGATGCAAAATGGAAAACATTAACTGACCAAATTAAGAAAGCCGTGGAAGCCTATAAGCCATGTGTAAAGGAGAATTGCAGCTGCCACCAAAGGTGAGACTTTAGATAGCACAGCTGTCTGGCCGGGAGAGGGAATACTTTCGCCAGCACAGGTGGTTGGGAATTAGCTAGAGAATATTTGGACTCCAAAGCGACACACAGACAGCCATCACAGGTCACTGTTCTTGTAAGGAGGAGGTTGTTAATGACATTGTGTGAAGCAGGTTGACTTCCATCGGTCCAACAGAAAGTATGTCCACCTGTAAACTGCTCATACTCCTTGTCCACCGTTACTGAAGACAGGCTATGTCAGCATTTCTTATATGATCATGCAATAAACCCTACACAGACCTGGAGACAATCCACTTCTTCCTTTCCTCTCAGTGCTGTGTTGCTAATAAGTCTTTCTCACAGACTTTTAAAAGGAGAAGTTATGTGCAAAATGTTTTAAATAGTTAGATTAATAAATATTGCTGTAGAACACAATAATTTGGTATGATAGTGTGCTTTTTTTTTAGTGTTCTTTCTAAGGAGTTTAGTTCACTGTTTGTGAGAATTGGAATGATGGTAGATATTTAACTACCTGACTTTCACACAGCTAAAGCATGATCCAAGAGGCGCTTGTTCAGGAAGACACTAGTCCTGTTTATTTTTTTATACCTGTGGAGCATTATGCATAATGGCAGCACTCTGTCTTGAAATGCTGTTCTAATCTTCTTACAACAAATTCAGTGCTGGAGTAGAGGCTTATATGTGGTGCAAGACCTCTGTAAGCTGTACAAGTACAGGCTGATCTGTCTTGCAGACCGAGCCAAACCAAACTTCCTTTCTGTTCTCACTAACGGTGCGTGGCTGCAACAAACATTACAGGTGGGTAAATCCTAACTGCTATATGGACAGGCATTATAATACTGGGGTTTTTTTATACCATTAGACAGCATTTTTGTTTAAATGTGAAGGAATTCAGAGAAGAGTTAACATACTCTTCTGCTTTTAGGCAAGTGCTCAAACACAGATGCCAAACTTCAAGCCTTCCATATAAAGGTACTACATGTGCTTACTTATTTTGTGGGTGAGACTGAGAACTGTATTTAATATTGGATGAGTCATATCAGGCAACTGTGTGCTCTCTTTAGAGTTTTTGATCTTCAATGCTCTTAAAATATTGATGAGAAAAAGTCTCTTATAGTTTAGCCTTCCAGTCTTTTTCCTAAGTTCCAGTTTAGATACAGCCTAAAGACATGTGCTAATCTTTAAGCATACATTCCATCATCTCCTGCCCACTTCTGGGAATAAAACCTTCCCAACTAGTTACAACCTCTGAATCTACTTCAGAACATGATAGTTGATAGTTACATGAAATTATGATTGCTGCCTTCTGGGCAGGCTTTCATGGCACCCAGCGTTGTTAGGTTCTTTGCAACTAGACTCTTACCTTATTTTTTTAATGCCTAAATAAAATGGCACTTTGTGAGGAATTTGGTCTTGGTGCAGCCCATCATTCATGGAAGGTCAGAGCACAAGCTTCACAACTCAAAGTTTAAGTAACCTGGAGGCTTTTACCCATAAGTATCTAAGGTGCTTTCTAGGAGAGCAAATTGAATTGTCAGTGCTGATTTAGCCACAGAACCCTGTGCTGGGCTTTTTGTTTGAGCTGACAGCACACAGATAGTCAAAGTGAAGCTTGGGCCTTTGAGTCTCCGAGTAACAACTCTTCCAAGTGACTTAAACTAAATGGTGCGGTATGCCACGTGTAGCAGAGCTGGAAGCTGCATGGAGCTTGTTTTAGCTAGAAGTCTATTCTGTAGTAATTTATGCAGAATGTCCTCCCTGTTGTACATGATAATGAGTAATTGTTTTGTTTCAGTGTCTGGAAGCAGGACCTGGCTCCTTTTCGAGGTGGCATTTCCAAGGAGATGATATCAGATGCGGTGAGCCGTAAGCTCGGAACACACTACCAAATCATTAAGAACAAATTGTACCGTGAGCAGGACTGCATGTTCCCTGCAAGGTAAGAGATGTGCAGTAGATCTTTTCTCTCTAGCAGGGACACAGAAGTATTTCAAACTCTGCCTAGTTGAAACTCATTGAGCACAACTATACTTCAAAGGTCCAAACTCCTTATCAGAGCAGGAGCCTAGAAAATTTCTGTATGAGAGTTAAATGTAGCAAGAGATAAGTTTCACTTCACTTAGTGTTGCACTTCAGTGTACAAAAGGTTGATTGAGTGTGGGATTCTAGAGAAAGCTGTGAATCGGCCCAGATTTAACAGGATGAGTTGTCTTGTTGGTGCTTGTACTGTCTTGGGCCTTAGAGGCTTATAGGGCGGTTCTCAGCATACATTGTGGTGTGACACAGGCTCATTATTTCTGCTGCTGTGCAGAGAAAGGCCTGGAAAAGGACTGCAGGTTTCTACCTTGTTAGAGTTCTTTGTCATATGTCATTTCTCTATAGATGCAGTGGAGTTGAGCACTTCCTTCTGGGCATCATCAACCTCCTCCCTGACATGGAAATGGTGATCAATGTGCGAGACTACCCCCAGGTTCCCAAGTGGATGAAACCTATTATCCCGGTCTTCTCCTTCAGTAAGGTGTGCACACCTTTCAAAAGCTGAGCATCTCTGAGACATGCATGCCCTCCTTTCTTTAGGGAATGTATTTTCCAGGAGGGTTCTCCATAAATTCTCTGTGTCAAAATTACTTCCGCTTTTTTTCCCCTCTTTGTTTCCTTTCATTTCCAGTTTCCTGGCAGACAGACTTGTTCTATTTGTTTAATAGAACAGTTTTTCCCCTGATTAGCTCCTCTTCCAGGTCAAAAAAATGTACCTCTTCTAGAGCAGAATGATGCACAGCTGGATGGGATATGTGCCAGCATCCCTGTAATTTGCTACAAAATGTCTCTTAAAATTGTAGCTGCAGTTTAGCAGCATTGCAGAGGATTTTTGATCATCAAGCAGCTGTCATACAATTAATCTCATTTAATGTGAATATTTTAGTACTCTCTTTTGGTACCACAGATAAGTGTTTCTTGCTTTCTTTTCTGGAATATTCCTGTCTGCTGTGAACCCTTTCTCTCTGGATTCACTTTTCCGTCTGCAGACATGCACACACATGCAAAGGAACACACATGCGGAGAGGCACATTTGCTTTCTGTTTCTCTGTTCCCAGACTCAACAGCCCTCTTACGTATTTTCCTGCCTCTCTCATTGTTAAACCTGTCCATAGCATCCTATTCTTTCCAACACAGTATTACTACATCTCAAATTTCACCTGATCTTGCTTTGCTTTAATATGTGTCCAATGTGACTAAATCCTGCATCCTTGCTACCTCATCCTGTCCTTGCTTAAAGCCCAGCAGACAGTAAGATGCAAAGAGAAGCAATACACCTTTTAGTCTTCCTAGTTTAGGCCATACTATGTTCTGGCCTAGGTCTTCAACTCAAGCAATCTGAACCTTGCTGTATTGCCTAGTTCCCCATCTATTGCCCAGTCCTCAGCTATCCTAAAACTTTCTAGAATTCTGGTACAGTGTTGCAAGCACTGGCATTCAAGGGCTGTGTTTGCTGCCAGGTGCTGTAGTAAAGCTAGCTGTCTTGCCCCATGATTGTCACAATGAATGCAGCCACACTCATCATCCTGCCCATGGGTGACTTGCAGGGCCCTGCAATAAACAGTTTCTCAGTCACTGTTGTTCAGTGTTTAAACTGTAATCTCAGCCCTATCTTTAACTGAAACCCAGTAATCCAAGCACAGCTCACACTTAACCAGATAGTGTTAGAATCACTCTGCCAGAATAAAGGAAGTTTCTGGGATGCTGGTCCAGGGTGCTTTCTAAGGCTGAAAGCATAAGGGATTGTAGGATTGTCCAGTTTTGCATCATGTCGAGGCTGACCCTGGACTGCTGGTGGAGCTGTCATGATTTGTTATCAATACCTATTACTGTTTATAGGAATATGGAGAAGGAGCAGATCATGAAAGCATGCACTCATTTAAGTTAGAAGGGACCTCAAACACCACGCCATTTAGCACCTTGCTCAAAGCAGGAGCAACTAGATCAGGATGCTGCAACCTGCGTCCTGCCCAGATGTGAGCATCCCCAAAGACAAAGCATCCACAGTGACCTGATAAAATGAAAACATATTTCCACTATCTAATTGGTATCAGTTTTTCTTCTTGTGACCAAAGCCTGTTGCCTTCCATTCTGTCTCTGCACCTCTGAAAAGAGTCCATCTCCATTTTCTCTGAACTGTACCATTATGTAGTACAAGATGGCATTTAAATTCCCCTAAGCCTTCCTGTGTATGAACAATCCAATTCCTCAGCTCTGGTTTATATATCATGGAATCATAGAGTCACCTGTGTTGGAAGGGACCTCTAAAGGTCATCTAGTCCAAGCCCCTGCTGTGAGGAGGGACATCTTCAACTATATCAGGTTGCCCATTGAGCCTCACCTTGAATATCTCCATGTATGGGGCCTTAAACCTCTCTGGGCAACCTGTTCCAGTGCTCAACTACCCTCATTGGGCCTTAAACCTCTCTGGGCAACCTGTTCCAGTGCTCAACTACCCTCATTGTAAATCCAATCTATATCTGTTCTCTAATTTCAAACCTTTATCCCTTGTCCCATCACTGAAGGCCTTCAGAAATAGTCCTTCTACAGCCTTCTTGCACACCACCTTCAGGTACGGGAAGGTGGCAATTAGTTCTCCCCAGAGCTTTCTTTTCTCCAGGCTGAACAACCCCAGCTCCCTCAGCCTGTCCTTGTGTCATGTACACCAACCTCCTAAGTACTCAGTATCTCCTTGTGACAGAGAGATGGAGAACTGTGTAGGAATTTTATTACTAATGCAAGGAAGTGGCCTATGGTATGATTTCATGCAAGGGTTTAGTCTTAGATGGTGGTCTTCCCTCCAATTATATGGGGGCAAGATACTGAAATTCTTGCGTGGTCTGGATGTTTGTTGCAGTGAACTGCTAGGTGATCTCAGGGAAGGCTGAAACGAACTGAAGTGTTGGAAACCTAAATGTCAAAGTGTCTTTAAGTGCCATTTGTAACTACATGTAGGCACAAATCTCTAAAAAGGTAAGTGGACCTGAGGTCTTCTGCTGTTTACTATGGAGCTAATTCATGGACTTCTTCTGTTATTTTCTAACATGTAAGTCCCATGCTGCCATGAAGCAATACATAGCCTTTTAAAAATAATTGAAACTTTTCAATATTGGGTTGTCTTCATGTGAACCCCTGTGACAGTGTGGTGACTGCAAAACTCTTGTGGCTGCTTATGGATCAGTAGGGGAGAAAGCTGACAGAACTGCCAGAAGGAATGTTCGTTACTGGTGGGCTCAGTCAGTAAACTGAAGTAAGTAGTGTTCTTACTACTTGCATTGCTCTTTTTCCTTAAGACACCCGAATACCATGATATCATGTACCCTGCCTGGACATTTTGGGAAGGAGGACCAGCTGTTTGGCCAATTTACCCAACGGGCTTAGGACGCTGGGATCTCATGAGGGAGGACCTCAGAAGGTATGCTTAAGAAATGATTATGTGTGGGAGGAGGTTTAGTGGAAGACAAAATCACCATCTAGCAGTGGGCAGCATTAGGCCAATGTTGAAGTCCAGGGCCATAGATCTCTTTGCCTGCAGTCTGTCCTGCTGCCTACATGCAGCCTAACTGCTGTATAAGAATGATACATGGAACCCTTGGATGATGCAACTAGAAGTTATAATTAGCTTCTGTGTTCCCAGCACTTTGGTAAGGAATGCAGAGGACAAAATAATACATATTCTTCATGCTTCAGGGCTAGATTACTATCATTTTTGGTGCAATAGAGTTTGTCAGTAAAGTAGCAGTTATCTTTTGCTTGCAGAAATCTCCCCTGGCATATGGAAATATTTCTCTTTGTTTCCAACTACTTCTCTAGGAGCTATGATTTTTTATTTTTTCACTGCAGGGATGTTCCAGGATGTTTATATAAGCCTCTGGAAGGGTAAAGGAAAGCCTTCTGTAGATCTGCTTTTACCCAAGTATTATTGTGCAACAGAGAAACCTGGAACTGTTCCCAAGAATTAAGTGTTATTACTGGGCTGAGAGTAAGACAGAAGGCAGTTCTGACTGGGAGTCTTTCTTTGGCAGCATCTTTGACTATTAGCAGAATAAGAGGCTGTTTCCCATGGAGAGTGACAAAATGTGCAACAGTGACAAATCTGAAGGTCTGAAGCCTAATGTGGTACTGCGTTACAATCAGGTTCTAAGCTTGACCTGGACAGGTCATTTTGGTGGTCAGGATTCGCATGTCAAGCTGGGTGCAACAGAAAAGTATAACAGAGAGTTCCCCACTGGAAAGCAGGCAATACATATGGTAGAGCGGTGGATGTGGTGTATCTTGATTTCAGTAAAGCATTTGATACTGTCTGCTGCAGCATCCTTGCAGCTAAGCTGAGGCAGTGTGGTCTGGGTGATCAGGTAGTGAGGTGGATGTGAACTGGTTGAAGGAAGGAAGTCAGAGAGCTGTGATCAATGGGGCAGAGTCTAGTTGGAGGCCTTTAACTAGTGGAGTCACTCAGGGGTCAGTACTGGGACCAGTAGTATTCAATATGTTCATCAGCGACTTGGATGAGGGAACAGAGCACTGTCAGCAAGTTTGATGATGATTCAAAACTGGGAGGAGTGACTGACACATCTGAAGGCTGTGCTGCCATTCAGCAAGACCTGGACAGGCTGGAGAGTTGGGTAGGGATATCCTGGGATGTATTAGAAAGGGTGTGGTTAGTAGGTTCAGAGAGATTCTCCTCCCCGTCTACTGAACGCTTGTGAGATCACATCTGGAATATTGTGCCCAATGCTAGGCCCCTCAGTTCACGTGGGAGAGGGAACTGCTTGAAGGAATCCACTGCAGAGGCACAAAGATAACTGAGGCAGTGGAACATCTCCCTTATGAGGAAAGGCTGAGGGAGCTGACACTTTTTAGCTTGGAGAAGAGGAGACTCATTGATGTTTATAAATACATGAAGGGCAAGTGTCAGGAGGATGAAGCCAGGCTCTTCTTAGTGATGTCCAATGATAGGAGAAGGGTCAGTGAGTGCAAGCTGGAGCATACGAGGTTCCACGTGAGCATAAGAAAAAACTTTTTCACTGTGAGGGTGACAAAACCCTGCAACAGGCTGCCAAGAGAGGCTGTGGTGTCTCCTTATCTGGAGACATTCAAAACCTGCCTGGACATGTTCCTGTGTGGCCTGCTCTGGGTGATCCTGCTTTGGCAGGACGTTTGGACTAGATCTCTCAAGGTCCTTCCCAACCCCTAATATTCTGTGATACTGTGATATGAACAGCTGTTTTGAAGGACTTGCTTAGATTTAAAATGAAAGTTTTTTGGGAAGACAGTGAAGTGTTTCAAGTGCAATACACTAGATGAGTTTTTTTGGTTTGTTTTTTTAATGGGGAATTACAGTGGTTAGAAATCCTGTAGGCATTCTGTACTATTCATCGCGGCACGGGAGAGCAACAATGCAAAAAGTGAATTCAAATATCAGGTAAATTTTAATACCCTTGAAGGTTTGGTGAGGATGCTGTGTGCCATTCATTGTTCTGACTGAATGGTATTCTAAAAAGCAGCCTGTATGATGTTGCCTTCTGCACAGTATTCACAGGAAAACCTTTTTCTCTGGACCTGGCTGTGAGGTTTTTTTTCTGCTGTAGTGAAGAAACTTATTTCCATCAAAAATGAAGAAAAATAAAAAGAGATCATGCTGTGAAATCTGAAGGGAGTGCTGTTTTGTGGTTACATTGAATCATTTATTTCCATGTGTAAACAATATTTTCAGATCTGCAGAAAAATGGCCATGGGTGAAAAAAATCTCTAAAGGATATTTCCGAGGATCCAGGTGAGTATATTTTCCTGTACCAGGAAACCAATATATGCTGACAACTGTCTGTATGAAGAAATTCCTGTATCTCCAAGACTGAAACAAATGTAACCCAGAATGTGATGGTGGGGGTTTTTTTGTTTGTTTGTTTGTTTTGTTTTGTTTTGTATTTTTTTTTTTTAAAGTAAGGAGAGCAGGACATTTTGTACAGCAGGGTTTCACCGTTAGTGATTCCCCATGAAAATTTCTATTTGCAACTATTTTAATATATTAAGTCTAATATTTGAAATAGAAGCTGTGGATTTGTTATGTGCCTACTTTAGGCTGTTACTGTATCTGGGGTTAAACTATAGCAGTTTCTCTATCACTCAGTGACCCCTCCCCAGCAGAGGAGGAGGAATGTGAAAAGGAGAGAAGCTCCATGGATTGAAATGAAAACAGATGTAATGAAACAGCCAAACTATTACCAATGCCAATATAAAATAAACAAAGCTATATTCAGCCCAGTGAAGGCACAGTGGTCACAATAGATGAGAAGGTAGTCCTCAGGAGCAGAATGGCAAGAAAGGAGAAGGAAGAGGAGGAGTAGAATCAGGATGAATGCTTACCATCAGGAAACTTCCCCTATTATAGTGAGCATGTTGTTTATGGTCTGGGATACCCCTGTGAGCCAGCTCAGGTCAGCTGTCCTGGCTGACTCAAAACTGCTAACAGCCTGCAGCTCATGGGTGGCTTATGATTCTGTCCCAGCAAAACCAGGACACTTTGTTATTACTTAATAAAACTGTCACACTAGGAACCAATTTGTTCTGTTCTATGAAGGGACCTGCAGGCATATGATACAAATTTAAAGATTTAACACTGGTGTGGGTGCTCCTTGCCAGTGTGGATACTTTGTTTGCTACATAAGTGCTCAACACTGAATTGAAAGTATTTTTTCCTTTAAGCTACCTGAGTGGATGAGAGAATAGATAATTTTTGCCATGCAGCAGTCTGAAAGCAACGTTGAAACCCATACTTTGTTTCTCCTCCATCCCCAACAGGGAAGGATTTGATAGCTTACTAGGCTCAAGAGACAGCAAGTGAGTCTCAGGGATGCTTTTATCAGTAGTGCTTTTAATCAGTGTTAGAGGGTTCTGTGCTGAAGATGCTTAGCCACTCTTAGACTTAGAAAGGAGTTAAAGTATTTGGCACCCATCAGGATAAAGTTAGAAGGAAGCAACGTTTCTGCTGAATTGTCCTGGGAATTGATTGAATAATATTACTAAATATTTAATAATTGAAATAAAGAAAAATGGCCTCAAATAATTTTGGTGCACGTAACTCATTCATTCTCTTCTGCTAATGTAGGTACACAGAGAGGTCAGCTTCATAAAGAAGCAGAGTCCTGAGTCTTGTAGTTTGTTAGCTGTGTTGGCTCATGTGTTGGCAATTACTGATAGCATTTATTTTGCAGAACAAGCCCTGAGAGAGATCCCCTCATTCTGCTGTCTCGAGAAAACCCAGAACTTGTTGATGCTGAGTACACTAAAAACCAGGCTTGGAAATCTGAAAAGGTGTGTGAGCGTTTTTCTGTCTTCTGAGTGTGAAGGCCAGAAAGGGTAGCACTGCAAGATGATTGAGAAGCTTATTGTTCGAGATTTGTGAGTGATCCTCTAGAGAGGAGGAGGCTTGTTGTTTCCTTGATGGCTGCTCCTCTCTGATGGATGAAATGAGGGAGTCTACAGAGCATGGCAGGCCAAGCACCTTTCTTCCATCAGTGTTTTTTGTTCAGGGAAACCAGCACATGGAAGAAGATGAATCTGTGCTAATCCCCTCTTCCATTACAGAAGAATTAACCAAGTCTTCACCTTCTAGCCATGAGCTGCCTGTGTGGTGGTGTCAGTCTCTTTGAACCTTTTTCTGTTATCTCTGTTTCTTGGTCTTGTCGATAACTTTCTGATAACTGTTGCTGATAACATTTTAGTTTTAGTAGTAATTTTATTGTACAGTCCAGCTCTCTCCAGATGGTGTTGGCTAATCCAGTTACACTTGGCTTCACATAGTCCATTGTCCCAAGCTGTTTCCATTCTGTAGCTGCCAACTAAATGTTATCATTTAATGTGTTTGTGCTGGCATTTGCTTACAGGCAGTATGTAATTTACCAAACTTTTTCTTGTTTGAAAGGCTGAGAATTCTTCATAATGCTTCTTAAAGCCCACCAGAGAAGGTTTTCTCAGAAGTAGCTTTGTTTGTAACTGAGAAGGAAAACAAATGTGAAATCGCCATATAAAGCTTACTGATTGTTTTAAATTCTCTTAAGGATACCTTAGGGAAGCCTCCTGCAAAGGAAATTCCACTGGTTGATCACTGCAAATACAAGTAAGAATTTTGATTAGTAAAGCTGTTCAAGGGCTGGGGGTTATTTCTTCCCTTGCATGATGTAAGGTCTCATTTTATTTTAAGGCCTAGTTTCAGCAACAAACTCCATGCAGATAAGAAAATTTGTGGACAGATGTAAGATATGGGAGCCTAGCATGGCCTTTTTCAGTGTCAGCTTTCCCTTGTCAGATCAGGAGAAATAAAAGTGCTTTGGGGAAAGTAAGAGTCTTAGATCACTAATAAATGTATCAAAAGTATTTTTTTAAATCCAGAAGGCTTTCTATCTGTTTTGTTTCTGATACAAGCTGTGTGCTCAAAAGTATTTTTTTGATGCTACAATGTTAGCTTTACTGTCTTCAAAGACATAAGGAGCTAAGGAACCCTGTTTTCATATGCATACTGGGGCAAGTGTTGCCACTGGATATATTTGGTGAAAGAGAGAACCTGAAATATGATTGAGTAGATACAGTATTGATTCACACTCTGTAGGTTTTTTAGGAGAATGTAGTTTGTGGTTTTTTTTTTTTCTTAAACTGCTTTTGAGAGAGGGTGTTGGTATAATATTTTGGTGGGTTCCTGTGTTAAAAAATATAAACTCTTAGTGTGTATACATTGCATGTCTGATGTTTTGCTTTTTCTTTTCCTTTAAAGTTACCTAGTTAAGATTCTGTCAGCTAGAACCTGCTGATATAAGAACTCAGCCATTTGGCTGGATCTCTGTTTTGTGTGAATGTGATTGACTTGTCTCATTTTATATTTCACTAGACTGTTGCCCAGATTTCTCCCTTCTGTTACACATAGAGTTCCCAAATGATGTCTCCTAAGCTCCTCACACAATGTAGGCTGGGACATTCTCACATGCTTTGTTGTAGTCCAGGGTCTGATAGTGTCAATAAAAACTTCTTGCTGCATCCTGCAGTGTAGGTGCTATAGCAGGCTGAGGGCAGCACTCAGTGATTTGGTTCAGGTCACAGTGGATGGGAGCTGTGTCTAGAATTGGACAGAGGCATTTCCTCACTTCCAGACCACTGTTCGTGTTACATCTCTACATATCTTTGTTTAGTTCCTAAATCAATGAGCTCCTCATTCTCACCTTGAGCTTCTAGGTAATATAAAGAATACAAAAGAATTTCACATTTACTCCTTGTCACGTACTGCTGAACTAAGTTTAGCTATAATTCCCATCTCACCTCAAATATATATAATACATAATTCCCATTTCACCCAAAATAGCTTCATTAAAGGAAAACCTCCCTTCCCCCGGCACAGAATGTTTGACTTCAAAGATTAGTTTTATGTACTGAGAGGTTTTACCCACAGGAAAAACAGCTTTCCATATAATTGGAGAAATGTGGGTTTAAAAAAGCAGGCAAGCAAGCAAACATCCCTCTGAGATACAGTTAAGAGAAATGTGCTGCCAGTCAAACCCACTTTACAAACTTGGCAGAAAATACTGAAAACAAAATTGTGGATTCTTTGTTATCTGCAGAGTCCATCTGTTGTGTGCTAGCCTATTTAACCTCCTAGGGTTGCATTCCCAAGTTAATATGAAACAATTAGATTCAGATTAAACCAGAATCCCAGAGGAAAAAAAAAACGAAACTGAGATAGATGTTGTCAAAGCTGAACAATGAACAGAAAAGCTCACTGAAAGGCAGGAGAGAATTGGGAGAAAGCTGCCTATGGTAACAGAGTCTCTGAAGTGTGGAGTTGCAGGATCAGTATGTACATGGTTACCATCCATGCTGTATTGGCAGTTGACCATGGAGCCTCCTTTGGATTGTCACAGGCAGGAGTCTTTATCAGAGGTAAAGCTCATGCCTTAATTTTCTGACAGGCAGCAAGAACTCGCTTAACACATCCCTAACTTCACCTTTCTTGTATGGAGCTTCAGATGTCTTCCCTTTGTTTTAGCAACTCCTTCAGTGTGAGGAGACCCCCTCAGCTGTGAGGGAAGGTTGGCTGCTACTTAAAATCCAGTTTCTTAGAGTGTTGCCTCACAAAATACCAGGTGTAATCAGGTCCCTCTCTTTGATTATCCTTTTAAAGGTATCTGTTTAATTTCCGGGGAGTGGCTGCCAGTTTCCGTTTGAAACACCTTTTCTTATGTGGTTCACTCGTCTTTCATGTTGGAGAAGAGTGGTTGGAGTTCTTCTACCCACAGCTGAAGCCTTGGGTCCACTACATTCCAGTCCCGTCAGACCTCTCTAACATCAGGTATGAGACCCCGAGTGTGCTCAGCAGAGCATTCCATGTCCCAGGAAAACACTGCTGTGTTTGGGAAGGCAGTTTGGCTTGTATTGCATTAAGAAGTGTCTCCCCTTCTAGGCATCTCTTAGGCAAAGGCTCTTGGAGGTCACATTCTTTTCTCTTTTTTTACTATCCCAAAAAAAAAAATTCCTTTGTTCATATTAGTACAGTTTCACTGAGGTATGTAGGTCTGTCACCCTTACTGAAATCAGCGGGCAGTAGGCATTTGCAAGCCATCCCTGAAGCACAAAAAAGTGGGAAAAGGAACTTGAAAGTGGGGGGAAAAATGGTAGCTGCATGGTGTCCTGAACTGATATGAACAAATGACAAGGGCATGTACCTCCTGTGCTCTGAAATGAGGAACACTAGTCCCTGGCTTAGTTGTGGATCCTTAATCTCATCCTCCACAATACTTTAGCTAATGTTCTCCATTGAGCTAGTTATGAAGTAACATCTGTTTTTGTCTTTATTTAAGGGAGCTCTTGCAGTTTGTAAAGGAAAATGATGCCATAGCACAAGAAATTTCGGAGAGGTGAGTTGTGTGTCCTTTGTATCTGTCTTTTCTTATCAGGCTGTCTTCTTCCAAAGCATTTTCTTCCACAGCTTCTGTAAAGTTTACCTATCAAAGGCAACCTAGTATTAATAGGGTGCAGTGTAACTGATCTTCCTGCAACAGCAGCAGGAGGGTTGGAGAACTCATAACAAGCAGGGGAACGTGGAGAAAAAGATTATATGCTTAGGTCTGGTTCAGATTTGACCTGTGTCAAAAACCCCACTGAAAGCTATCAGAAGTCGGGAGCTTTTGTCTCAGTATGAGGTGAGTTGACCCCTGGGAACTGCGTCTGCCTTGCAAGCATTGTGTATCCAGGCTGGCAGCGAGTGGCTTGTGAAGCAGCATGCATCAGTGCTGCTCAGGCTGTATCTGATACGTGAAATCTGATATTTATTATCTCAGATAACAAATACCATCTTGAGGATGACAAAAGCACTGCAACTGTCAGAGCTGTGAGCGTGAATGAAATTTGTGAAATTAAACCAGACAGTTACAGAGCAGCGCATGTTGTTTGTCGTTGGAAACTCAGAAGAGTGAAAGTTGATATACATATAAAACAAAACCAACGGCTCTTGTAGGAACTGGAAATTGGTTTTGACTGTGCCTTGTGTGTCTCTAGGGGACGCCAATTCATCACTGAACACTTGAAGATGGAGGATGTCTCCTGCTACTGGGAGCATCTGCTGTCTGAGTATTCCCAAACCTTGACTTACAAAGTGAAAAGGAAGAAGAGCTACAGCGAGATCGCTTCTGAACGGCTGAAAACAGAGCTGTAGAGACTTTTTTTGTTTTTCTCTTCAACTCAAACTGATGTTGGTGGAAATCTGACGATCAGTGTATCTTCTTTCTTGTTCTCTTGGACATACTATCCTTTATGCTAGAACTACAGAGAACAGCAGTAAGCTAACTTTGAAACTGTTCCCATAGAGTGGGACCCGGTTATACTGTTGCCATAAGAATATTCAGGAGAAAGTTAATTATGACTAGTTAATGGGATGGTTATGGTCACTCCTGGAAGAGAGTGGTTAGCATTTGGGACTTAATTGCTACTTGTCTCAGAATAAGCCTAAGTCCTGTTCAGTCAACGAGGATCCTTTCTGTTAATTTTGCTGGACTTTTTACCAAATCCTTTGCGTTCATGGGCAAGGTACACAGATTGCCAGCTGGAAGATAGATGACCCCCTTTTTGGCAAACCGTCAATGTTTTCTCACCTTGGGCTATTAAGGTGTTCTCTGACAGAAGCAGGTATTGGGATTTAGGGTTAACTTTTTAGATAGCTTAGAGCTTATGTTTACATCATCTTGGAGTTTGATGCTGAGGCTTTGATGTGCCACTGAATGGATTCTTGCACAACTAAACTACCTACCTCATGGGGGAGCATGCTAAGCCTGAGGAGCAGACAGACAGTTAGCAACTGAGATTCTCCAACAGATGAGCCAGGTGCCTGCACAGCCACGCAGAGCTGAGCCCCTGTCAACACGCTCTGACTGGTCTGCTGGCTGGACACGCGTAACAGCTCAGAGAAAGCATATGCAGAGGTAAAGTCAGCTCTTTTTTTCCAGATATT
This sequence comes from Psilopogon haemacephalus, assembly GCA_013396835.1. Taxonomy (NCBI): domain Eukaryota; kingdom Metazoa; phylum Chordata; class Aves; order Piciformes; family Megalaimidae; genus Psilopogon; species Psilopogon haemacephalus. The sequence goes on from VWZI01010201.1 coordinate 128,147, forward strand.
CACAGGTTCTCTGTTGTGATCTTCTGGAGGTTGTGTGAGACTGCTAACACATTGCTCACCTCAGTATTTGCTTTTCTTTCCCACTGTTTTTACACTTCTCTTTCAGTATGTCTTCAGCCCCACAGTGGCAGTTAGTCTTCATATTGCTGGGTTTGAGTTCACAGGTCGTTTGCATTCACTGTATTTATGCTTGCTACAGCTGCTCAGCCCCAAGGAGGTGACATTTCTGAAATACTCTGGCCCTTGAGAGGCCAGGTAGGAAGCAGCATCCCTGGCAATCAGGCAGGTGCTCAGAAGACTGTGGGCAGCAGCATGGGATCCCAGGAGGTCCATTGCCTCCCAAGTGAACACCCTTGATAAAGCAGCCTCAGCTTAGGAAGCAGCATGCTAATGGAAGATAATGATAGCAGCAGCTCATGGTGTCTTCTGCAATCAGTTTGAATCAGAGAAGAACATTGCAAGGATTAGTAACACTAAGTGCACCTACAGGTCTGTGCTCACACAGGCCTTGCAGCACTCCCAAGCCCTGATGCAGCAGGGTAACTGCCAGAACTATTCATCAAGCACCAAAGGACAGGAAGAGTTCAAAGAGTTGGTTTTGTAGTTGCAGCTGGTGGCTCAACAGTATTCTGAGAAACTGAACCACTTATGTGTTTTTAAACCATTTTTATTGACGTGCTTTTGGAATAAAACAAACAAAAAGAAGTTTTGTTTCATGCAGCGTTGCTTAGTAGGATTGTAACAACACGGGGTCTGCCCCAGCTGTTTTGTCAAGATGGTGAGGTGTGTCTGTTTTGCCTCTCTCACAGCAATGTTTAGGGTGTCTGTACTTAACAGTCTCATGTGGCTGTGAACTTTGAGGCAGTCGCCTGTGCGAAAGGGGGACTCTGCCGTGCCGTACACTTGCCCTGACCCGTTGTTTCAGAGGACAAGCCCCGCGTCCGTACCTACGGAGCAGCCGAGCTCCGCCGCCAGTGTTCCCCGAGGAGCTACGTGGACCGGCGTCGCTCCTGTCTTGCCGTGCCCCGCCGGGAGGGCAGGGGGCGCTGCGGAGGCCGCCCAGCGCTGCCGGCGGCGTGGAGAGCTATGGAGGAGGGCTTGGGCCCTGGGCCGGAGTTCCGCCGCCCGGCGCCGCCGCCGCAGACGGGCTGGGAGCGGCTCAGAGAGCTGTGGCAGCGCGAGTGAGGACCGGGCTGGGCGGGGACGGGCGGGCCGGAGGGCAGCCGCAGGCGCGGGCACCCCATGCCTCTCTTGGCCGAGCCCTGAGCCCAGCTCTTACTTTCCCTTGCAGCGAGCGGCAGCGGTACCCGGAGGAAACGATAAACATCTTCAAGGCAGCCTTCACCGCGGGAGTCGCCGGGTGGTTGTACGGCGGGCTGCCGGCCTTCGCCCAGGCCAGGAAGGCTTTCATCGATGGCAGCCACGGGGAGCTGTTCCAGAACCGCGCCGATGCGGTGGTACGAGCCCCGCGGCCTGGCCCGGCCTGGCAGAGCCCGCCGTGTGTGTGGTGGGGGTACACGGTGGGAGCGGCCTGGCTTCCTGCCGGGAGGGTGCAGGCCATCGCCCCTCCACGTAGGAACCGAGCCTCTTCGGGACAGGGGCTCTGGGAGGGGAAGCCACCCCAAGGCCTCCTCAGGCTGCAGACAGAAGAGTGCAGGAGAACGAATGACCTTGTGTTAGTACGGGTTACACGCAAGTCTCAGTGGGTGATGAATGGCCAAGGCCTCGACAGCTCTTTTGGCTTTTAAATTTCAGTATATTGGCAAGAGACTACCTCAGAGTCAAACTGGTGTTATCTTACGCACGTGAACTTTTTGAAACCGTTTCAGATTCTTCAAAGCTTATCATTGCACCTTGCAACAAAGAACATTTTTGGCATTTTATAGGTGTATTGGAAGTTTTTCCTCATTTAATTAAAATGCTGGTTAACTGGATTATTAGGAAAGAAAGCCCTTTAAAAATCTGCTTAATTTTATTTAGTTCACTGCTTGGATTTGGCCCTCACATAGCAGCCAGCAAAGTATTGGTGCCTGGTATCACTCTGCTCTTCTCTCTCTCCTGTGTATCAGCACCCAGGCTAAGCACATGCACCACATGCAGGGGGAGAGAAGATTAATTTTCTTTCATGGTATTAATTGGAGTATTTTAAATTTTTGCTAAGCTTCTGTTTATCACATCTTTTTAAAAGCCACTTATTGCCACACTTTGAAGTGCCAATGCTAAATTGCAGAGCTTGATAGTCTCTTAACATTTAATTAGATGTTGTTACTTATTTATTAGGGCTATTGTTTATTAGTACTTATAAACTTGTAATAATTGAGAAGTAGCTTTTTGTTTGTCCCCCCTGCTCATGCTGTCCTCAGCTTACATTTTGGCACTGGGATTAGAAAGATGAGTGGGATTAATTCTTGGTTTCTCTTCTGGTGACTGAGGTAAACGTGAGCGGCTTTCCCTGTGGAGATGGCTGACTTGATCCCTCGGGGTCCAGGGTACCATTCCTAACTGACATTGGACCCATGGCTCATTGCAAGCACCCCAGGCTGGTGGTGCTGGTGAAAGGGGACAGGGCTGTGATCCCTAATCTGCCTCCTCTCTCCCCTAGCAATCTGCACATCGGGCTGGGCTCAGGAGTTTCATCCGCTATGGCTGGCGCTGGAGCTGGAGAGTGGCTGCTTTTGTGACAATATTCAAGTAAGTGTTTCATGTCAGTAATGGTAGAAGAGCTAGCTTATGCTTAACACACAGGGATCCTTTCATTGCTGACAGTGCTCACAGCAGCTTGAGAGCAGTGGTGAATGATTGAGGCTCAAAGTACTCTGTTAACACCGAGTCTGATTAATAAGGTGTGAGGGGGAAGAGGGTTTTCACAATTATCCCAGAATTCAAGTCTTCTAGAGAACCAACACAAAAACTAAAACTGGAAAAGTCGTCTTCCATACATCTACTTCATACTTGAATACTGTCCTTTCCTCTTCTTGAGGGCTTCTTTCTGTCTTGTCTCCCTTTTTTTTTTTTTGTGTTTTTCTCTTGGAGAGTGTTACAGTGTGTTGACTGCTTCTGGAAGAGTTTTTCATCCCACAGGAATTTTTGTGCCTCCTTGTTTTGTGACATTACTCCTAGTTTGCATATACTAGCATTGCCCACAGCTCTTTGTTCTTGCCTTCAAATGCCTGCAGGTGATAATCTCATTATTAAGTAGTCATTGGACAGACTTACCAGCTGTATGTACCTCTTTAGGTCTTCACATTTTTGCTAAGCACACAACCAAGGCACGTTTTCCCCGAGCAGTAGTGGTTCTGCTTCCCTGATTTTCTCTCTCGGATGTGTCAGCGCATATCTGACAATACCATGTCAAACTGAACACACACTTCTGAGTAAAGGCCTCTTAAAGTAGGAATAGGTCCTTCTCTGGTGTTCAAAATGGCAAATTTATGGCTAGTCCTAAACTGTACTGGTTACATCTGCAGGTATGTTCTATTTACATTCCCCACCTACTTTTAAGACATCAGCAGCTTTGACTGGCATTGGTTTGTATTTCTGTCTGCCTGATTGTTTTGTTCCTTTCTGAATTTCTTTCTCAAATTCCCTTGATTTCTTTGGCTCTTTTTGGGTTAGGATTTGTCCTGAGGTTTAGTTAGTGTTCTACTCGCTTTTCCCTCCTGGAAGTTGGGTTTCTTCAGCTGTTACTGGGCTTGACATGCAGCCTCGTCATGTTCCACCAGGTGTCTCCCCTGCAGTCAGACCTTTTCACCACCCCTTTCTAAGCTTTGGCATTTTTGTGACTTCAGTCAGCTGAAGATTTCATCCTGCCATGCAGCGACTGCTTAGCTTTACCCTGTGTAAGGCCGGGTGGAGTTCTAGCGTTCTGAAGGAAAGATTGCTCTTCACTTAAAGAGATCATGCAGGAGGCTTATAAAGTGCTGAGGAGGATGTGGCTGCTGAACTGAAAACAGAGAGTGTTTTGAGGTGATAGTGTACCTGCCCTGGTAGGAAGAAGTGTAGATGACCCAACTAAGATCATGAGTAACTTAGCTCTAGTCTGAGGGGCTGTCTGTCAGGCAAGATCTTACTGACACACAAATTAAGTTTCTGGGGGTGGAGTTTCTATATCAGGACAGACTGACTGGACCTCGTCATTGCTTAATTCACTTTATCCTTGAATATACAATGGAAAAATCGTCTTTGATCAGAAAAAGAAGGAATATTCCAGATCTAGGCCAGGAATCTTGGTTTTCCTTGGCCTCTGGCTGTGCAGCTGCCTGCAGTGAAGTTGCAGAAATCAAGGCACTTGTGGCTGGCACGTGTGTGCTCTGGACAGATGGGCAGCAAGGCAGCTAGAGGCGACCTGAGGGCCAGCTTAATGAAACCCAGCTTTATTTCAGACTGTTTTGCTACCCATCAATTCCCAAGTGCAAGTGCTGACTTGTGTGCCTTGTGTTTGCAGCGTGGTGAGCACCAGTCTGTCTGCCTACCGCAATAAGACCTCCATCGGTAATTTTGCTTCGGCAGGAGGTAAGATTGCTGTAACTTTCCCCTCTATGAGCAAGGGTCATAAGGAGAAAAGCAAAAGCAGATGCTCTTGGATTTGACCAGTTGTCTAGCTTCTGTGCGCCTGAGTTTTGTTTCGTGTTCTACCAGCTGCCATTGTGTGCTGGTTTGAGGCTGATTGGAATATGGTAATGAGAGAAATTAGATCATTGGTTGTGAAAAGAAAATAATGATTACGTCTCTGTCATTCTTTGGTTTGCTGAGAGGGCTAAAAAGCTAACATGTAAATAATCTTTCTGAGTCTGGTCTGTGTTGTTGGATCTGATCACTTCCTCTTAACTCTGCTCTAATATCTTTCCATTAACCTTGGCTAACAGAAAACAGCATAAGCTTTGCTGCTTGTTTTGTTTGTCTGTCGGGGAAATAGAGAGGGAGAAAGAGTGGGGTAGTTTTGAGCCCTTCTGGGCAGTTTCTTTTGTCCAGGAGGGAGTTTGGATTTCTGTATTATTTCTAATTTGTATATAATTGTAAATAATTATACATACTTTAAGATAGATTGTATATATATGCTTCTAAGTTTTGTCATGCTATAAATACAGCTTCATCTTACTTTCAAGCTGCTGAGCTAGTCTGGTAAATTTCAGTAGTGCTGTGGGGGGGCAGGGGGAAGTTCCTAATCCACATCACTTTGTGACTTCACTCCTTGTTTAACTTCTGTGTGCCTTTATTTCTCACAGAAAAATAAATAATCATGTGTTTGTGAAACCAATGGGGAGTGTGCAGACAATCAGTTCATCTTGCAAATAAATTGCAGTTTTTGGGTTAAAGAATGCTTGCATATGGTCAAGGCAAGGCTTGAGGCATAACCTGCTTTCATAACCCTGCATTTATCAGGGAAAGCATTTCTTGTTTCCACTCCGTAACAGTTCCTCATGCTGTTTATAAACTACCCTGTTCAAGCTATGTTTTGCATATCTGCTTTTGGCAACAGGGCCCCTGGGTAAGGGATCAGCATGTTCAGATGTGTAGACTTTATTGCCCTTATAGTTAGATCCACAGTTTACTGTTCTTTCCTGCCTTACAAGGCAGCTACTGTTTCTAACTGTTGTTGAACAGGAAAAAATAAAGAAAAAAAAAAAAGAGGGAGGGCTCATGCTGCAGCCTAGAGAGGGTTTTTTTTTTGCTTTCATAGATAACTCTTTAGCATTTCTCAAGGAGTTTTTTTGAAGCAGAAGGAGCTTTGTGCAGTGCTTTTGTGCAAAGACCATGATGACTTTTATGATGAGAGTTGCCCCTGCCAGCCTTAGTGCTTGGTTTTTGCTCTGCTAAAAGATGTCAGCTCATGAAGAGAAGTGCAGCAAAGCAGCTCCTTCCTTTCATCTGTGTGTGAATGGATGGTTGGGGGCTCTTTGTGGTTTCAGTGGGTTTGTGGTTTTTTTAGCCTTCACAGGAGCCCTTTTCAGAATGCACTTGGGCCTGCAAGGACTGGCAGGTGGCTTCGTGTTCGGAACAGCATGTGGGTGAGTTGTGACTACTGCTGCTGAGTGATTGAGTGCAGCTACTCCTCAAGGGTGCTGGTTAGATGGTGGCCACACACAACAAGCCATGAATCATAGCTGAGGCTACAGAAGCTTCCCTTCTTTTTCCTTGAGACACTTTCTGTATCTCTCATGGGACCTCATGACAATGACTTTCCTTCCAGCCTTTATAAACTGTTGGGTTATTTCTTGCTTTTTTTTTCTTGATTTGTGTTTTGTGACTTCCTTGGTGATGAGAACTTGGTGCTCTCAGTAGAGGATCTTACTTGCTTGTCTTTGCTCAGTAGAGAAGACACTAACTACTGTTAAATAGGATGGGAATGGTTTATAGACATCTCCTGTCCCCTTTTCTTGATATTCTCTCTGATGAGTCCAGTGGCTGAGTGCAGAACCACTGGACATCTTTTTGAAGGAATTGTGTTGTCTGTGGGTAAAGGCAGGGGTGTAAGACACAAGTTCTGGGCTCCCTTCTCAACTTCACTGGCAACTGCTCCTGTAGCAGCTCAGAATACAGGCAGTATTTGGGGATCCTACTTGGACAAGGGAATGAGCTTTTTGTGTGCTACATAGCACTGTCAGGGTGGTGTGAGCTGTGAGCATGTATGGAAGCAGCCTGGGGAGCTTTACCAATGCAAACACAAGTAGCTGCAGAGGTAGGTCAGAAGATAGGCAGGAGTGTGAATAGATCATTGGTCTGAGGATCTACAGGAGTTGTTTGGGCACTTTAAATCCTTCTACTACTGTGCCCTGTGGCTGCCTGTTAGTGAGTAAATTCCAAAAACATTATCGAAGGGGCTATGGTGAGTCACAGCTGAAGACAGGCTGTGTGGTGTCTGGCAGACTACTTTAGTCTGTGATGTGTTGCAAGTATTGGGGAACACTGCTCTGTTCATCTGGTGGCTGGCCCCTGCATGTTCCTTTTGCTGATGCTAGTAAGTTATTACTGTTATGTGTCCCTTTGACTTGTGACTTTCTGCTTTCTTTTCTAGGATCCCTGCAGGGGGCCTCTTAATAATAATGGAGAAGCTTGCTGGTGAGACCTTGCAGGAGAAGAGAAATCGTGAGCGCAGGGAGCTGTATGAACAAAAGTTAGCAGAGTGGTAAGGAGCAGCCCTGCCTGTTTGAGTCTGTGTCTAGAAATATGTCTAGGTCTCTGGTTCAATATTTTAAAGCAACCATGACACACAGACTTTCTAAACCTTGGTTCTTCTGTTGTTGGTTTATTAATGAACTATTGATTTAGTCTTCCTAGCCTCAGGTGTCGCTGCTTATTTTGTAACAAGGTATTGTGTTCCAGATGCATGCCCCACCCTGGCTTGCTGACTCTACATCAGTTTGTCCCTTTTGCAATGACTGCAAAGATCAACAGGACATGCACATTAACATGTCTTTACCATAATTGTGAGAGGCCAGAACTCTGGCTTTTGATTCGTTGCTGCCTTCTTTCCATCTCTGTTAAAGAGAGGAAAGAAGAAGGGCAGCTGGAGGGTTTGGAGAGAAAAGGCTGTGACACTGTTTTTGTGATTTAAAAGAACTCACAAATTCTGGGAAAACTGTTTTAAGAGTTGGTGTTCTGCAGTGATGCCTTTGTCAGGAGGATATGGCATAAAATGATTTTGTACTCTCTCTTCTCTCGTTAGGCAATCCAGGCTCAGCATCTTAGACCAAACAGAAAGCAATGCCCAGGGAGGATCAGAGATGAGCAAGAGAATCTAAGAACTACTGAGTCTTCCCCAGATCTCTACTGTAAGCAGCTACAAAGACTTGGATTCTGGTCATATAAGTCTTCAGTCCAGGGGTCATTGAAGTCTTTTGTGAATGCAGTCATGTCCTATGCACTTGTGAAAAAGTATTTTGCTGAAAACATTTGTGGATGTGTATCCCTGCACAAGAGCTTGGAAGGGCCAAACATGTTTCACCTGAGAAGGAAAAGCCTGAAATGCAGACTTAGCAGACTAAAAAGTGTCATCTAGGTTTGGCAGGGGTTGATGGCACCCCAGAGGTTTGTCTGGAACCCGTTTCACTGCTGAAAATGTCCAAACCACCAGTGATGGAGAAATAATGGAGCCTGTTAATAGTTTGGGTGCTAAAGGTACCCTCATTCCAAAAGCTAAGTATGCTGTGCTGAAAGCTGCTCTTCAGACAGTGCCTGAAGAACTTGCCGTTGAAGCTCAGTACAGGCAACAGCAGTGCAAGTAGCTCTCCTTGTCAACACCCTTGACACAGCCTGGCTTGGCCTGGCTGGGGCCCAGGCTGTTTTGATGGTGGTGGTTTCTTCAGGCAGTTTTTGCAAAAAACCCACACTTGGTTCCTACAGTGCTTGGAGTGTTTTGCAGTGTTGAGGAAGGGTGGAAGAGCTGGGAATGAAACGGAAATACCCCAAAAAAGACATGGTTTGGGTTCCTCAATAGAAGTGTGGTTAAGGAGGTTACAGAAAATGCTGAGTTGTTTGTGGGGTGATGGTGGAAGAGTTGGTGCTGTGGACAGTTTTAATGACAATGAAAAGGCCTCTAATTTCATTTGAAGACTGGGAATCGGGGGATTACCTTTGGAGGAAGTGTGGTCGAAGACACTCAATAAAGCTGTCTGGCAGTGGTGATTGTGTCTGTAACCTTTATTTTAGTACATCGTGTACTTCATATTAGTAGAGTATTTGCATTAGAAAAGGTACTTCAGTGATATCCCATGAGAACAGCTCTATTAAGATCCCAGCAGTGAGCAATAGTCTGGTGGTGTTGCCAGGTGTTCCTCTGTCTGGGCAGTAACAAAGACAAGAGCCAGGAGTATGCTTACTTTCTTCACTGTTTGAATCACTGTTAAGTCCTAGCTGTTAGCTACAGCTAGGGCTGAAGTTAATGCAATAATGGTCTCTACCCAGAAGGGCCAGGTGGCCTGTCACCACTGCCATCGAAGCAGAAGGTCTGAATTCTGTTCCCCTTTGTTTGCTGGAGTTTTTTCTTCTACTAAAGGGAACTGCATCCAAGCAAGAGGGTTGGATCTCCCTCCCGCAAGAAAAGAGCATTCAATTTGCTCTGGCTGAATGCTTTTCTCTGCTACAGCTGATGACTGTTGATTGAAATATGAACAGTCAATTCCACAGAGTGTATTCCACCCACCCAAAGCAGATTTTTGGCACACCTTTTCCTCCAAGAAGGTGTTCTGTTTTCTGGCTTCTGAAACAAGTATTTTATTTTTTTAAAACACCTCAGTTTAGCTCATATTTCTGTTGAAGAAGAAGCACGTTTGATGACAGAGTTTATCATCAACCAGCTTTGATTTTTCTCTTTCAATGTGTAAGTGAAAGACCTGTACAAGCAGAGTTACAGATGTGTCTGTGCCCCATCCTGTTTTCAGCTCTGCATCTGTTAGTGATGTTCTCACCCCCTGCCCCCTTACAAATCAAAATAGCATTTCTAAGTTGCCTTCTTGCCATCACAGTTACACGGCCATGGGGAGATTTGTTTTTTTTTTTCTCCTTTCCTTTTATGTCTGTTGCATCCCCACCCAGTGTTCCACACTCTGACCTGTACGGCCGTTCTGATGACATTTAGCTGCGTCATTGCTCAGCCTTTCTCTTTTCCTATGTAGCGATATTTGATGCCTAAAGAATACTGATTTTCTTGTGTCTGACTATTGGTGCCAAGGTGTGGCAGTTGTGTAAGTTATTTTAAGTAAGGAAAGGAAGGGCTGCTAGGTGTCCTTATCACAGAGTCACAGGGTGTTAGGGGTTGGAAGGTACCCCAAAAGATCAGCTGGTTCAACTGCCTTGCCAGAACTGGATCACCTAGAGTAGGTCACACAGGAACCTATCCAGGCAGGTTTTGAATGTCTTCAGAGGAGTCTCCACGGCCTCTCTGGGCAGTCTGTTCCAGCACTTTGTCACCCTCAAAGTGAAAAAGTTTTTCCTTATGCTTCACATTAGAAAGGGGAAGCAGAGACTTCTGTCTACGCTCAAGCCATTTTTTGCTCTGTTTCGTGCTTAGCTTAGTTCCCTGCAATTGCTCGTTTCTTGTATTCAAGGTCACTGTCCAAACAGCATTGTTTTTAAATAAAATGCCAGGAATTCCCCACTCCCACCACGGCCCCTGCAAAAGCACAACACTGAAGTTGCCAGCATGCCCTTTTCAGGCCAGGTAACACAAGTGGCAGGGATACAGCGAGAGCATCTTAGGCTGAATTTTGCTTTTGCAGTTAACCTCCCTTTTTGTGAGGGAGGAGGAAGACCTAGGTGAGAGGTTGGACTTGATGATCCTTAGAGGTCTTTTCCAACCTGGTTAGTTCTGTGATTCTGTGACCTGCTGCAGGTCTTCTGGTGTCAGGCACCACACTGACAAATTGACAGACATGAGATGTATTTATGTATCTGATACATAGAGAAGTTGGAGAACAAGCTGCAGCACCTACCTCGATGCTACACAAGATATGTTTTCAGCAGCAGGGAAATGGTGACTGGGGCTCATGAATAACTGAAAGGCTCTACCCACTTCCCTGCACATGGAACAGACATCTTTTATTGCCATTTATTTTTAATACAATTAAAGGAGCAACCCCGGGGGAAAAAAAAGTTACATACAAAATACCTGTGATAGCAGAGCAGCTCACCTGGTATGAAGACCCAGATATTAAGCTGAAAAGGTCTCACAGAAACCATTTATGTGCAATTCATTGAATACAGCATAAGGGAAAAAAAATATGCACAGCGTAAGTCTTTAAGGAAAAAAAATAAACCTAATACCCTGCCCATCAAGGATATAAACCCAAGCTGATGCTAGACACACTTGTCAGTGAAAATGTCTGTTCTCCCTAAGGAGTTAAAGTGTCACAGGAGTCTGTGGTGATGTAGAAAGGTTTGGCACAGTGCAAAAGACAAACCTTGCTCTGCTAGGCTGTTCAATGACCAGGCAGGAGCAGAAGCAGAGCATGGGATAGTCAGAAGGCAAATGTACCAGTACAACCGTCAGAGTTGTGGTGTGGTCAGTAAGGTGAAAATGCATTGTGGTTATAGCAGGGAAAGAAGCACAATGTTGAAAATGAGATAGTAAATATGAGAAGTGGGTGTTCAGCCTGCAAGAAGCTAGTAGTTTGTGCTGGGAAGAACAAACGTAGATTGGAAGAAAAGGAGACTTGAAAAATATGAGACAGCATTGCCCACACACCATGTCCTGCAATAAGGTCAGGCTGCCTTTTGGAAACACTGCTTTCTGTGTCACCTGTGTTCTGCTTGCAACCAGAATGCACGAGCACAAAGAGTATTTTTGCCTTATCACCCACATTATCTCCTTTTCTCTGTCAAAAACTCCTTCGTAAGAATGTTCTGAAGTTCCCGCTTCATACCATGGGAAGGCAGTAAAAAAGCTGATGGGGCAGCAGGAGTAGAAAGGGAGCAGTGTATTTCTACTAGTGGCTTGATCCCTTAGCCTCTTGCAGCTCAATCCCCTATAAGACACTTTCAGTCCTCTTGTTTCCTCCAGCAATCTCTCTAGCGATAGGTGCCTGCTAGAAAGGGGTGAAATGGCCGGACTGTTTCTCTGCTGTGTCCTAACAGGGCAAACAGCTCAAGCAGCAAAGCATTCCACAAAGAAGATGGCAGGGTGCTTTCAGACTTTGGTCTGCCCTGCTATCAACATATGGGTAGAGAAGTAAGGGGATGAGAACAGCTCGCAGTGGGACAAAGCAAAAGGTGAAAGCAAATCTGTCAAACTTAGGGCAGGGCTGAGTGAGGTTAGTATGCAGAACTGCTTGGTTTGTTTTTTTTTTTCCTTTTTCCCCTCAAAATGAGAAATCACTTTTTCCTACACAGTAGGCAAGAATGTCACCCGTATCAGGTGAGTACTATCCAGTGTTACCATCCTGTTGGGAACTTCTTTCAAGCCCTGGCTGAGAGCATTCTGGCAGAAAGCAGTGGCATTCCAAGCAAAGTAAATGCCAATGTCCCTGTGAGAAAATCCCAAGAATCTGGAGAGTCTGCCCTAATAAGTATTCCTAGGCAAGTGTATAAACAAAAGCTGACCTATGTTTGTGAAGCCAGGCCCTGCGTTATGTTTTGTTGCAGCAGGTACACGTGAGAGAGAACCAGCACTGGGCACTCGCGTGCCAGTGGGCACTGTGGGTGCTGGCGCAGGTGGGCACGCACACAGAACCAGCAGGTATGTGGGCACAGGCATCCACCTGCGGCCTGTGCCCTGACACACTGCTCCTGTGTCTCTCAGGAATGTAAGAAGGAAGCTGTTTTTTGGCACCTGGTTTGGCAAGGATGTCCTTTCAGGAGAGAAAGGTTACGAGAACTTCTGCCACTGCTGCAGCTAAGCAATACTGGTTAGCTGTTAGGGGCACCGTCGGTATGTGTCATTGCCTAACAAGTCTCACAACACTGAAAATGAGCATGAGGCACACAGTCCTACCTCAGGGTGCTTTTCCTGGAAAGGAATGTGTGGTACTGCCTCTTTAGGGGAGAAGGAATCTGTAATGGTCAAGCGAAATCCAAAGTACTCCAGCACAAAGGACACTACTGGCAGATACCTGTGCGAGGCTGAATACAAAAGACATTTTGGCTGCTTCCAGTTGCAACACGGAGGCATGGCCTCACTTGAGAGTGTGTCGATGTCTGGGATCTCTCAAAGATCAGTTCTGCATTCCTGAAAGGGTAGGTAGGTGTGGGCTACCCTAAGCGTGTCAGTGCTGAGGATGTCCTTCTTCTGTCCCAATGCAGGAACACTGACGGTCCCACCAGTTGGAATAATGGTGACTCTGTTATAACGAGACCACTCCGCAGCTTCTGTGGCATAGGTGGAGGTTTGATTCAATCACACAGGATTATTTTGTCAGTCTTCTTGAGCAGAGCTTTCTGCTTCCATCACCCCCTTCCAGAGTGCCAAAGGGTCAATGCAGTAGGCATTGCTGTACAACAAACGGCAGGGACTGCAGTGCAGAATACACAGGATAAGAAACCTGAGGGATACAAGCAAAGGTTTTTTACTGATTTCTGCCCCACTCTCCTCCTAAATGTAAACCTCAATGTTGCATTCGACACAAACGAGTATCACCTGCGATGGTCCTCCACAAGAGGGCTCCTACAACAGTAAAGGCGGAACTGTTTACAGCTAAACAGCTCAAGGCAGGCAACACAATGGAGCTGCAGATGGGCTCAACACTTACTGTGAAAACCTTTGGACCTTATGAAGGTCCTATCCCTCTGCAAAGCGAAGACAACTAATGAATGTATTAGCTTATTTAAGCAGCAGTAGTACATGGCCCAGTGCATCACACAGTTAAGAGATGACGGCCACTAAGGGAAGAAGGCTGCAGTTGGGAATCACAAGAAAAGCCCGTTAAACTTTAGTAACAAAAGAAGAATGTGGCAGAATAGATTTATTCAGTAGGTGAACTCCTGCCACTCCCATCACAAAAACACCCAGAATTCATGCTAACCAGAGCTCTCGTATCTGTTCCAGATAGGGCCTTCCCCAGAGCAAAACATGAGTGAGTGGTGAGGTTTGGAAATGAGACAAGTGGCTTGTGTTATAGTTCCCCCTCCTTTCGATCACAAGAACGTTAAGACTGTAGATTACAACACACAGTGTGACAAATTCCTGACTTCGAGGACTCTACAGCTGTTGTTCTACAACATGACTCTGACAATTCAGCATGCTGTGGTGAAAGCAGTGTAAGAACAGTTAGCTGCTAATCTTTCCGGAAGTCTCTTGAGTTGTAAAATGTTTTTCTGAAGATCAGAGCTGAGCTTTCAAGGCAAAATTAAAATAACGCTTTATAGTCACAAACCCATGGTAAACCAGACTGTTCCTCAGCCCATGCTTCACAACACCTCATTCTTAAAAATAACTCATTTAAAAGATGAGTGGTTCCTGTGCAAGTCTTAGAGAAGAAATTTTTTTTCTTTTCCATTTCTCCAGATGCTGAAGGGAATGGGGATATTTCAGAAGCGGGGCAGCATTGCTAAGTACTGGGACAGATGAAGTTGTTCTCCTCTCTCTCGCTACCACTTGGTCAGTCACTCATTTCCATCATCAGTGCTGTTCCCATGTCTATGCATCAGATCAGGCACATGGCTCACATGGCATCAGTCAGAAATACCCTCCAGGGGTTGCAACTATATGTGGGACCTGTAGCAGTGATGAGCTACTGACAAATGAGTCCAACAGGACAGGAATGAAGTTGGGAAGCCCATAAACCCAGCACAAGGGCAGTGGCAGGAGATATCACTGCAGATATTCACCAGCTCCCTCACATAGGTTCAGAGAAGACACTGACAGTCAAAGTTGTCACATCTTCCTTTTCTTTCAATTCCATTTAGTCCCTTTTTTAAAATTATGGTTAATTATGGAAATAAATGACAGAAAAGCTTGCATGCCATCCATGCAAGGCCTGTTCTGTGGACAAAACAGCTTAGCAGCCCACAAAATTTGGTCCTTCAAGATTTTTCACTAGATTAAATTCTAGGAATTTGAAATAACCTAACCAAAGCCATGCCCCACAAGCAACATGAGCATCATTCCTTTAGAGACCTAATTGGGAAACACCATGTGTCTAAGCTGGCAATAGGGCTCTACTGCTTTTATTTACCCTAAAGGACAGTAGACATGTTGAAAGCCATGTGTGGTTTGGTGACCTAACCTCACACGAGAATCTCATAGTATTTGAGAAGCTGTTTTGCCAAGAGAAGAATGGTGAACAAAGCTACCTGATAGTGCCAGCTGGTCACACAGATGATGTTTCAGGTGTCATTTTGGAGCTTGCAGGTGGCTTTGTACATTCTTTCACACCCTCTTCCACTGAATCTTGAGGCTTACAACAGTGAGAACAGACTGAAAAAGAAGATCCTTCATTAGTATTTGGAATTCCAGGAAACACAGAAGTGTTGAATCCAAATGTCTTCTGCAACAAAGTGAGAAGAAACTAAAGATAAAGAAATCTTTTAATTCTAGTTACTTCCATTTCCCCTTGGCAGGACTCGTTGGTACGGTACAGTGTATCTGAATAGGGCTGGTCCACAACCATAGTCTGATTTGATAGAAAGCTGTTATATATCAACCTTATTTATATCATTTTTCTGTCATATGGTCCATAACAGTTCTTATGAGTACAGAGCTAGGACCTCTGCTTGGCACCAAGAGTGGCTGCTACATGCTAAGATAGTGTCGGAAGGAGAATGATGGTAAAAGTTACATCACTAAGCGCAGTTTATCAAGCGAGTGAAAGAACGGCAGTGTTAGAACCAGCTCCTTCAGTGCTTTAAAAAGAGTTCTGCTTAAACAGGCACCCTTACTGTCTTAGTATCTATGAATGGCTTTTGTTTTAATAACTGAAGTTGAATCTCCCAGTAATGTCACAGCAAATTGCACTTGCACAAATTTTACGAAAGGGATGCTAACTTACTCTCTTTGTGACCTCTAACCTTGTTCTAATCTTGAGTGTTAAATTAATTGAAGCTACAAAGAAGATCTAGACACTTTCCATTCTTAAATTACTGCAAAGATAAGCTGTGAGCATCTCAGAGTAGGGAATTGTGAACCTCAGCAAAACATTTATATGTTTTGGTCACCACCACAATCGCAGACCTGAGAACTTTTATTTCCGTTTTGCTCTCTTTCTATTCTTCCCTCCCACACTTTCAGCTCTTTGAAGCATGGCATTCTGAGCTCAGAAACCACTCTTAGCATCAAGGCAGCTCCTGACTCAGCTTTCCATATGCCAGCACAACAGAGGTACTCTCAGACGTATTCTAAGCTCCTAGTATAGCTGCAGACAGATGATCTGTAGCAACACCAGCAGAAATTACTGTTAGGACAGGTACTTCCCTTTACAAGCAGGTAGCAATGTGCAGAAACGCTGAAATATGTCAACTGAGAAGTTGGGCTGAAGTTCTACCTGCAGTTTTTTACAGTATATGCCTGGTCTGGAAAGTGGCTGTGCAAAATAGCTCCATCTGACTCGGGCAAATTCACACCCTATGAGTATTAGGAAAATGGGACTGAAAGGGAAGTTCCAGCTTATGCCACCATGTCCCGTGCTGTTGTAGGTGATCACATCCTACCACACTGGCATGCTTTTTACATCTCTTTTTAAAGCAATCTGGTTATCTCAGAATGCTCCAGAATCTTACTAATTTAATGGTAAAAAAAACCTTTCCACTTCCAGCCTATATTTATTTAGAGCTAAATGTTCCAATGCCCGTTCCTCTTCTTCTATAACTAGAAGCTCATTCTCCATGCAGCATAGGCTGTGATCAGCTGTGATTTTCTCAGTTTCGACCTCCTTGCTGCTTTCCCATTGACATAGCCCCAGGGAACGGCAGCGGCTCTCACAGGAGCACATGAGTGGAAAATGAGGAAGTGCACAGGTGTAGTCTCTGCTTTCTAGAAGCTTCCTCTCTTTGTGGTAAAACTTGAAAATTAGCCCAGCCTGACTTGGTGGTCAGGCTTTTTTTTTTTTTTTTAAATTTTTTAATTTTTTTTAAGAGATGTGGTTGGTGAGAAGGGGAAAAGAAAAATGGTAAAGCTGCCTCCACACATCTCACTTAGGAGTGAGGTTGTTTGAAGCTGAAACTGAGGTAGCAGAAGGAACAAGCATGACAAACTTACAAGTGTCCCTAAGCATATGCGGTCCTTGCTGCCTAGCAAATAACATCTTTCCAGCAGGGCAGACCACTGCAACCGCCAGGAGCTACGATACTCAGACTGGTGGCTTCTGATTTAAGTGGGCTGAACATAGAGCACTCTCAGCCTGGGATTCTTCTCTCTAGCCTTGGCTTCTCCAGTGAGCTGACAGAATTTTATTGGGTGACATTTATGATGTTCTGCAAAGCCTAGAGTCTTTATCCAGAACTGCTTTCCAAAGCTGCTAGGAGGGTGTGGATGTGACGTCTACTGCTGGTGATTTTCAATACTGGCTGGATGCCTAGCAGCCTTTATAAATCCATGAAATGTCTAGTCACATCTTCAGGGGCTTTCTGGTTAGATCATCTTAGATAGGATTAGAACAAACAGTTAACTAAGACTTTGCTGGGCCACACACACACAAAAGAAAAAAAAAGGTAAAAAAATAAATCTGCCAACTAACCCAGAGATGCATGATGTCCCCTTTACCATTGAAAAAAAAAACTCCCCTGGAGTTACTGAAGCCTTCATGGGGTTGGACAGGGCACTCACTTATGCAGTTTTGACCACACAAAGAAGACAAATTCATCTATCCTCCCTGAGGTTCTTCTAAAAGTGAGACATTCCTATGCCTAAGTCCTTTCTGTGGCTCTAGCACTATGCATTTAGTAAGTGGCTCTGTGAATTTTCAGAGGAACTGTCTAAGTAGAGTGCATAGAGAGATCCAATATTGAAAACGTTAGTGTTCATCTTCATTGTGCCGGTTGGAACTAGTTGGAAGATTTGGATTAGGAATTAGGCTATAGGCTGAGAGAAGAAAACAGATGATGGTACTTCTCTCAGAGCTCTACTGAGAAAGAAAAAAAACAACATGTTTTAAGAGTTGTAACCCAAATATAGATAAGTGAGATGTTTTCAGACCTCTCTGGGCTGTGGCTGCTTCTTGCATGGCTCCTTTGTGCCTGCCTTTTGTAGCTGATTCTTAATAATTCCACTAACTTCTTTCGCACTGCTAGTCCCCCTGGCCAATCTATCTTTGCCTATCTGCTGCATCAACAGATGGTGAGATAAAATTGGGGAAGGGGGGAAAGGTGGTAGGGGTGGCTAGAAACCCCTCTTAGGGATTTTGATCTCTGAGAGGGCTGTGGTGTTTCTGTATTACCTTTTCACTGTATATATCTGTGAATATCTGTTGTACATTGTAAATATCTGCTTGTATGTTGAGCATTGCTGTAAATATAAAGCTTCATTTGTCAACTTCCAGCTGTCTGAGTCCTAGCTGGGGTTATATCAAAGGGTTGGGGGGCAGGCAACTGCTAAACCACCACATTCATCTATCAAGATCACCATGATCATTGGCACCTTCAAGCATCTTAATACATAAAAATGAGCCTTTGTGAATCTCTTCAGTTCTGTGTACCCTTGATTTTGGAGATATTCTGATCTACTGACAAAACTCCCTATTACTTCTTCACTCTCAAATCTGAATGCTAGTACTGGTTGCACACAAAACAAAGTCCTAAACTGGACTTATGTTTTATGATAGTAGATGCTGCATGAAAAAAAAACCAACAAAAACAACCCAACCCAACTGAAACTGAAACAAAGAGGGGAGGAGAGGAGAGGAGAAGAGAGG
>VWZI01010201.1:146780-161147 GCA_013396835.1 Psilopogon haemacephalus
GAGGAGAGGAGAGGAGAGTCGAGGAGAGGAGAGGAGAGGAGAGGAGAGGAGAGGAGAGGAGAGGAGAGGAGAGGGGAAGATAGAAAAGCACATTGTCAGTACAGTTTCTATAAATGTGTATTTTACATAGAAACACCATAAGCATTAAGAGACTGTTTCTGGAAAAGAGAGTGACACTTACCATGCCTTGGGAGGTATCTTGCTGCTAGGGCAAGAGCCAAAAGGAAGACAATAATGATGATACTTGAAGCAGTAATGACAGTATAAGGTGGAGACACAGGAAAGGCAACACAGTAATTTGTTTTTTCTGAGATAAAAAAAAAAAAAAACATAAACAAAGGGACCAATGGCATATTGGCATTTTTATGTAAGAGTAGGCAAGTGAATTTTAGTGATTCTGGCCAAATTCTAACTCAGATATTCAGTCTGAAAATTTACCAATTTAATAAGTAAAGAGAAAAAGCTGGCATGTCAATTTCTTCTATTCCTCTGTATGTGCAATGAGCTGAAATTTTTAACATCCCCCCCCCGACCCCAGAATCTGAAATGTCCAGAACAAGTCTGAGGCAAACAGCATTTTAAGATACTTAAGCTGTTTTAAAAGAAATTTGTTAGGCTTGGTGGAAAAGTCTGAGTGTGTACCTAGAAAACTTCCATTCTCAAAGGTACTCTGCATCTTTTCCTACTGTTTTCACCAGATTTATGACTAATTCTTTTTATCTCCTTCTGAATTGGCAGGTGATGGAGAATGACGCATTAGACAGACTAGAACAGACTTGTTTCAGTGTGGCAGAAAAAAAACATGTTGTGGCAGAGTTTCAGTGGATCTGGAGCCTTTGGCTTTCCACAGTGCTGGAGATGACCATTCTGCCACTTGGACACTAGAGCAAACAACATACAGTACAGGACAACCCTAACTAAACAGGAGGGATAGACTCAGTGCGTGTTCATAGGTCTTTGGATTTTCATCACCAGCATCTGTCACAAGTAAGCATCATTCAACTTCTAAGGCACCAGGCTGATCCACTGTACAATCTTCCACCACCTCTGTAGGCTTTGCCTCCTACATTTACTGGTTTTGATCTGAAACTCTGCGTTCATGAATGCTTTTTTCCCAACACCATTTCCATCATACCGAAACGGGAATGCTTCCACATCATTAAAGTAAAACAATGGCTGTCTTGTGACTGATGTTGTCACTGCTGACTGCTCCTTCCTCTGAGAACAGTACACTGCTACTCTCCTTTTCTGTGTAGTACAACACTCACAGCCTTTTTCTAGTACCTTCTCTAAGGACATAAATCAGTAGTTTCTGGCACTTGTCCTGAAGCTTTCTGGCACCTGTCCTCATGAGCCCCTGGGATGAATTAGGTACCTTAATGAATAAAGTACAATTCCCTAGGAAAAGCAGCATTTCTCTAGCTTCCCTTGAATGTGCCCTTAGCTCTAGAGTGGAAGCATCAGACTCAGAGACATTTCAAAATGCTTTGGGTTTTTTTTGGCAACAACTATTTTCTTGCAAACCCCCTTCTACTCCAAAACATCTGGACTGTATGGTGCTGCCTTCTCTCATGCTGTTTCCACTTCTGCCTCATTTTTTTTCAAAGCACAGATTTATCTATTATCACTAACAAGCCATGGAGAGTGATGGATTTTTTTTCTGGATGAGTTAACCCTATACTAAATAGGAGTATGAAAGAAGAATTTTGTCTTGACTCCAGCCATCAGTTTCTGTCACTGAAGCGGGGATGAATTTATTTGTTAAACGAGGAAATTATTTTAAGTGAAACCTGTGGCTTTCAAAGCACACACATTTCTCATGTCCCTCCATTTGTATACCACATCTCCATCACACAACTGGAAACAAACCATCCTGGTACAGAGGAGCACTGAATGGTGGCAACACCAACCTGTGGGAGCCACGAAGGCTGGCATCACCAGACCACAATGGGATTCAGCTGCCCTCTCATGTGACATACATTTGAGCAGCAGGAAGCCAGAGCTGTCTCTGCTCGTCAGTCCCTGTCGTACCTCTCCTCTCCCACCCTTGCTGTCTCAGATTTTGCACTATTTTGGTATGCAGCTCACAGGTGGGATCGTTAGGTCCTCCTTGCATGAACAGATACACAGAATCTACTAGTTTCTCAGAAAGGCAGCTCAGATTCAGCAGTTACAGTCTTGCAACACAAACCATTAATAAAAACCTACTCAGAAGCAAACTGGTGGACTTGACAAAGCCATTATATTCAATGGAGCAACTGAAGCTGACGTCTTCAGTCACGTTGACCCACAGCCAGGCAGTGACATTGTACAGGCTGAGGCTGGACTCAGACACCTGGCTGGCACTCCACACCACAGGCTTGCTGTCCAGGGCTCCAGAGACTTTAGGTTTGGGGAAACCTCCATGAGAAGAGCACGTTACCATCATCTCAGACGATTCACAAGAATTAGCACATTCTTCTGCTGTTACATTTGGCATGCTGAAGTCAGCTGAAGCAAGAAAGACTTAGTTACCATTCTGTCAGATTATAGTGGAGCTTGTGGCCCTGATCACTCATGGTCAAAGCAAAGATTCCTCCCAGAGTGTTCTTGCTATCATAATCTGTCTGGCCTCCCTTGTGCTTTAGCGTTCCTCCCCCTCCCCCCGCCACCCCAGCCTTGACTGGATATGGCCTTTGCATTTGCTGCTTTTCCTCCCTGGACAGTACAGAGGCTTCCAGTTCCCTTTGGTGCTGCCATACAGCAATTTGTGGAACAACAGAAAGAATCACAGAGCAGGTAGGAAAAAGAGGGAAATTAACAAGGATCTGGGGGTCCTAGTTGATGGGAGGTTGATCATGAGCCAGCAATGTGCTCTTGTGACCAGGAGGGGCAATGCTATTCTGGGGTGCAGCAAAAGGGCTGTGGCTAGTAGGTCGAGAGAGGTCCTCCTGCCCCTTTGCTCTGGTGAGGCCACATCTGGAGTACTGTGTCTAGTTCTGGGGCCCCCTTTTCAAGAGGGACATGGAACTGCTTGGGAGAATCCAGCACAGAGCCACAAAGATGATTAAGGGAATGGAACATCTCTCTTACAAGGAGAGGCTGAGGGAGATGGGGCTCTGCTGCTTGGAGAAGAGGAGACTGAGAGGTGATCTCATCAGTGTTTATAAATACTTAAAGAGTGAGTGCCAGGAGAATGGAGCCAGGCTCTGCTTGGTGATGCCTGCTGACAGGACAAGGGGCAAGGGGTGGAAGTTGAGGCATAGGAAGTTTCATGTAAACATGAGAAGGAATTTTTTCCCTTTGAGGGTGACAGAACACTGGAACAGACTGCCCAGGGCGGTTGTGGATTTTCCCTCTCTAGTGATATTCCAGACCTGCCTGGATGTGTTCCTGTGTGATCTGGCATAGATGATCCTATGGGAGGGGGTGGGGGGGGCGGTGCTGGTCTGGATGAGCTTTCAAGGTCCTTTCCAGCCCCTGACATTCTGTGATTCTGTGAATCAAAATCTATATTGTGGGCAATGGCAGACAATTTCCTTTTCCCTCCCTCATTAGTCCATTTCCAGTCAGAAGCTCAGAGGAGGTTCATCTCTGCTGGGAAAGGAGATGAGTCACATGTTGATCTCTCAGCCAGGGTATCTAGCAAAAGACTGAATTACATATTATGCATGAGAGCCCCTCCAGAGGGCTCAGCTGAGAGCAAGACCAAGTCACACTAGTCATTGCAAAAATACACAGGTTCTCTCTGATTGTGTTCTCGATGGAGTTTCTTCTCATTGCCAAAGAGGTTTCCAACCATCAAAGACTGTTCCATGCCTGTCCCACCTGACTGGATGTATTGCTGTGTTTGTGAGGCTGCATGATGAAATGTATGAAAGGACTTATACAAGTGCTCTCATAAGTAGGAAAAGAAAGGTTGTGTCTTTATTAGCCTGGTTCCCTTTGCCATTCTGTTTCACCACGTTAATGTAAATGGCTGCATTGGTACAACTAAGGATACCCACAGGTTGCAATAAACAGCTCAGGGTGAGGAGCAGGCAGAGGGTAGCAAAGGAATATTTAAGGCAACTCTGGAAAAATCTCTGGGACCACATCTTCAGCAAGACAGGCACCAGTCCAAAAAAACCCCAAAACCTCCCCATGTTACTTAAGTCATAACAACACCAACTGCTGTCAAAGGGATCAAGGTCTCCCTCCCTCCCATCCTTTCCAGCTGTAGGTCCCCATAGCCTGCACACCCCCTCAGGCACTATCCTCAGCCATGGCAAGGTCAAGCAGAGAGCTGCAGCAGGTTGCACAACTCACTGCAAAATGATCCTTTTTGTCTGCAATCACTCCCTGTCTGACTCACCACTTGGCCCCACAACTGCTGGGATCTGTGCAAGGCAGAGATGGCCTTGCAGTCATGGTGTGTCTTCCATGGGTTCTGCTGACTATGAGCCCACGGTCTAGACTACTAACTAGTGAAAAGAACTTGCTCAACATTGCATGGCTGACCAGCAGCAGACAAGAGACACAGATTTCCTTGCAGGCCCACTATCTGCTGAGCAATAGGGCACTGGTATCCAGTCTGGAAAGTCCCTTCAAACATCCCATCAAGCTTCACTGAGCCTCCCTGATCAGTCACCAGAGAGAAACTCCTTTCCACCTCCCTCAGGTTAGCCTGATTCCAGCAGAGGTGAGGGGAGCTTCCCTTCCCTGACCCCCACGATAGCTGATGCCATTTCATCAAAGGAAGCAGAATTGTTCTACAGCTGGCCTGTTAAGATAGAATCATAGAATGCCTTGAGTTGGAAGGACCCTTAAAGATCATCTAGTCCAAGGACACCTCCCATTAGACCAGGTTGCTCAAAGCCTCATCCAGCCTGGTCTTAAACACTTCCAGGGACGAGGCATCAACAACTTCTCCAGGCAACCCATTCAATACTCCAAAAAACAAGGAATATTTGCAAGGAGGAAAAAAGGCTCACTGTTTCACATTTTTTCATAAGTTACCTCCTCAGCTCTCACGGCTAGAGAAAGTGGTGGCAGCACACGTCCCTTTTTTTCACATGGGTTCACAGAATGATCACAGATTTTGTCTCCTTGGACATATGCCCACCAGGCCCTCAGACAGGTAGGCAATGACAAGCCTTAGGCACTTGCATTCTTCTGTTGCCCAATCTCATTCCAGATGAGGAATGCTCACCCAGTAACTTGTCTGCAAGATTCTTGGAACTCAGCTGCTAAAGGTATTCAAATGTATGTGTATATTTATATATGTTACCAGTACTTCTGCCTTTGGTTGAAACTGCCACAAAAACAGTGGTAGAAATGGAAAACAATGTCAGTGGAACTTTCTGTAGCCTGCAAGAAAAGATTCAGATTTGTTTTGAGCAAGGGTAAAAACCCTCAAATCTCATCTGAATTTGGCTTTAGGTTGTGGAGCTGCAGTGGAGCCGGTGAGCTGGCCAGGCCCCCAGAGAGTCTGAGCTCCCCAGGGGCTGGATTCCGGGCTGGGACGTTGCTGTAGTCACAGAGGAACAATGCCACCGCATTCCCTTTTTGACTTGGATGCTTTCAGTGCACCAAATCTCTACTTTGCCCAAAAGACAGCAGGGGGCAGAGGCGACCAGCAGGAGCGATACCCGGAGACCCCCTGGGAAGGGTCCTTTCCCAAGAGTTAGGCTGGTGGTGGGAAAGGTAAATTTTCCATACCTGGAGTAGCTTTGAGGGAGGAGGGAGACTGCTAGAACAAAAATAATGAAGACACCTTCTGGCCCTCCTTCAGGCTTCCTGATGAAAACCTGTCTGCTACACTATGACTAGAGCCTGGAGGAGTGTCCTTTGCACCCAGAGGTTAGCAGTCGAAAGCCTGAGATGCTGAGAGTCAACTCACCTACCTGTAACAAAGAAGGTGACATCGTTAGTACACAAAACACGTGAAACTCTGGGGTCCTGAACTACACACTGGTAAGAGCCATTGTCCAGGACTTCCACGGGGGAGATCCACAGGGTGAAGTTCCTGGTGTCCATCTCTGTCCGGTTTCTATACTGTTTCTCCCCGTCCATCTTCTTCCCCTCTGCGTAGGCGAGCACTACGTCTGTAATGTTCTTCTGCCAGTAGACTCGATAACTCTGCAGGCTTTCCAAGCTGGGAATTTCATGACAACACGGCAGGCCAACCTTTTCCCCCATTTTGCCTCGGATTACTTTCTTTTCCAGTGCATAGCCTGCAGATGGGGGGCAAACAAAAGCCAGTGAGACAGTGGTATAGCCTTGTGCCAGGGTCTGCTGCACATTTTGTCTCTGTCTACACACACTACTGTTCCTCATCACCCGCTGAGCTGTTTACAACTTCAGCTCTGCACTGAAGGGAAGCTTCCCTTGGCACTGCCTTTAAAATGATGCTCCAGTCCTACTCGGGATCCCAAGCTAGTGGGCACACAATGATTCCTCATGGGTTGCTGAAGACAAAGGCAGCTAATTACCTGCCTCAACAAAAATTCTGCTGGCCCCTTAAAAATAACACACCTCAGAGTAAAAAAAAAATGCCATTATTCAAGGAAAGGGATAAAAACACATATCTTCCAAGTGCTGTCTTCTCTGATCTCCCTTTTCAGAGCTCAGTGCCTGGGAAGTCTCTGTGACCCTCAGGTGCATTCCCTGCAGGCCAAACAAGGCCACAGGGGAATACTAATTGGGGGAGGTTGGGTTTTGGTTTTGGTTTTGTTTTGTTTTTTTTAAAATATATTTTTAAAAAATATTTTAAAAAAAAAATTAAAAAAAAAAAAAAAAAGATAAAACTCTAAACCCTTCACGATGTGGACTTAGCAGTGCTAGGTCAGCAGCGGGACTCAATGGTTTTAAGAGGTTTTTTTTCTGAACTTCAACGACTCTATGTTAAGGTTCCAGATCTAGAAGCAACTCTACAATGACAAGCAAAGGTTACAGCCACACTGTCCATCAGCCTCTGTGTGTCAGCAAGCAAACAGTTTTTCTAGTCTAGCTAAAACAAGTTTATATTTGTGAAGGTCCATGGGCCTCCCTTGGTATTGGTATTACTGGCAAACCAGCCCAACTCCTGCCCAGCAACTGTGTCGGTGCTGTAGCTGGTACACAGGCATGTGCCTACAATAACAAGCTGAGACCCTTGTGGGGGAAAATTAGGCACAATTTTGACCCCAGTTCTCACAATGACTTCTAGGCACTCCACTGCTACGGTTAGTCCTGATTTCCCACTCTCCTTTGTCTTTCCAATCGGGCAGCTCCGCACACACAGGAGCCTAGCAAGGACCCCTCTCATTGCTGGAAGAGTGACCCAGTACTCATGCACAGTCCTGTGCTGCACCAAATCCAGGGCAGATGGTTGAGCTTCTGCCTAGGTCTGTGCAGCCTTCAGGATGATGCTTAGCCCTGTGCACCCTGCTTTGTTAGTCCAGAAGATTGAGTTACTTCATGTTTGCCCTGCTTGCCTCAGCCTCATCTGAGGGAAGCATCTGTCAGGGGGTAACACAAGATATCTCTCTTCCATCCAACACCACACCCCCCCCCCCCCCCCGCCTTCTCTCCTTACTGGGAGATAAGAAAGGGAGGGGGAAAAAAAGGTAGAGAGAGAGTTTTTGTTGATTTACACAAAATAGTTCGCTTCTCTACTATGAGGGTATCATAGAATCAGTCAGGGTTGGAAGGGACCACAAGGATCATCTAGTTCCAACCCCCCCTGCCATGGGCAGGGACATCCTACTCTAGATGAGAGTATACCAGTATATATAGAGAGAGGGAAAAGCTGCATCCATCTGCAGTAGCAAAAGGGGTACACAAGTCTGTTGCACTACACTGAAAGCAGAAAACTCAAATAGTTGACCTCAGGACAGAACATATTCAAATTCCTTCTTCTTTCCCTGCAAAACAGATCTCAGTCAACATGTCAAAGAGAGAAAGCAGGAAAGTCCTGACCAGCCAGGGTGTCACTGATGGGGAGAGTGGAGGTGAAGTGGTGGAGGTGAAGCCTCATGTGATGCTTGACAAAGCTGAGCCTAACAACCATCACCCTCTCCCAGCAAAGCCTGGCTGATGTTTGCTCACACATTATTGTCAGAGACGATGGCTGAAAGCAGGCTGCAGTGCACTGCTCAGGGAGTGACTGGGATGTTGTGACGTGGAGTTCAAAATGTCACAAGCTTTCTGTCTGCCAGAGCTCATTTGCTTAGCAGTGATGTGCTTCACAATCCTATGGCTGCCAGTGCTGGAGGGAGACAAGCAGATGCTTAACCAGATCTTGGGGCAACACTGGGGGCTGCTTGTTGAAGTTAAGCCCAGTCAGAGAGGCTGGGACAGAACATGGAACAAGCTTTCAGCCCCCTTCCTGCACCACAGCTACCCTTGTCCCACTTGTCTTCTTTAAATCTGCAGGAAACACACCAAGGCAGTCCTAGCAACACTATGGAATGTTTTAATATCAAATAAATAAATTAGAGCATACAATTAAAGGAACAACCTCTCATTTAACTAGTTTCCTTCCACTCAGCCACTTCATTGGTCTTCCAAAGAGAAATACAAATACAAATTCAAATACAGTTACAAACACACACACACACACACTCTACCTGTACTTCCACTTATAATAGTGCACTGCAAACTCTGAGCAACCAGACTGGGGCAAACAAAGAGCCCACTCAGACCACTGACCTATGTCAGCCAGTAACCAGCAGAGAATGTTTGAAACAGTAGTTCTTCCCACACCACATGGGCTAGGAGCTGCCATATCCTACCAACCTTTGTCAGCCAGGAGTTTAGATGTTTCTTGACATCAGCACTGCAACTGATAGAGCAAGACCTGTCCTTCAGGAAGAGCTCTTGCCCCTTCAGGAATGTATGTATAATTTTGGCTTCCTCATCAGTGACTAAAAGAAGGCTAGGGAAGATGTGGGGCCTATCCAAAAAGAAAATGGAGACCTGATCATGAGGGATACGGAGAAGGCTGGGGTGCTCAATGACTACTTTGCTTCAGTGTAAGAGCTCTAGCTGCACCTCCCAGGCTCCAGAAAACAAAGGAAGGGAGCAGGAAGAAGATCTGTCCACTATAAGTGAAGATTCAGGTTTGAAACCATCTAAAGAATCTGAAGGTGCACAGGTCCATGACAAGATCCACCACGGGTCCCGAGTGAACTGGCAGATGAAGTTGCCAAACCATTGTCTATCATATTCAAAAAGTCATCACAAACTGGGGATTTACCTGCTGACTGGAAAAGGGGAAACATCATCCCCATCTTCAAAAAGGGAAAGAAGGAAGACTCTGGAAACTATAAGCCAGTCAGTCTCACCTCTGTGCCTGGACACGAGTGGCTCAAGAACAATCTTGAGGAGAAGGACTTGGGGGAGTCAGTTGATGAAAAAATTGAACATAAGCTGGCAATGTGCACCTGCAATCCAGAAAGGCAACTGTGTCCTGGGCTGCATCAAAACAAGTGAGACCACCAGGATGAGGGAGGTGATTCTCCCCCTCTACTCTGCTCTCATGAGACCCCACCTGGAGTACTGCTTCTGGTACTGGCATTAACAGAGTAAGAAGGACATCAGGCTGCTGCTGTGGATCCAGAGGAGGGCTGGAGTACCTACCTCCCTTATGGGGACAGGCTGAGAGAGTTGGGGCTGTTAGGCCTGGAGAAGAGAATGCTTTGAGGAGACCCTATAGTAGCCTTCCAGTATCTGAAGGGGGACTATAAGAAATCCAGGAAATTACTTTTTTACAAGAGCTTTTAGTGACAGGAGTGAATGGACTGAAGCTTGAGTAGGGTAGATTTAAACTGGATATTTGAAAGAAGGGGGGTGAGATGATGGAACAGGTTGTGCAGTGAGGTTGTGGATGCCTTCTCTCTGGAGGTGTTCAAGGCCAGGCCGGATGAGGCCATAAGCAATCTGGTCTAGTAGAAAGTGTCTCTGCCCATGACAGGGGGAGGTGGAACTAGATGATCTGATCTTCAAGGTCTCCTCCAACGCAAACCGTTCTATGAATCATAGAATCATAGAATCATAGAATGGCTTAGGTTGGAAGAGACCTTAAAGATCATCCAGTTCCAATCATCGTGTGATGAGAAGTTGCACAATGTGTGATTACATGTTGTGTGGAAAAGCATTTCCTTCTGCTCACCTTAAAAGCAGCCTACTTTAGGGTGTGATTCTTGAAGTTCCTTTTCCTGCATGTCAGAGCAGTACACGTGTTTTCTTCCTTGACCATATCTTTACTTGTTACAGTTCAGCTCAGTGTTGCTGGAGAGACTCACAAAAGCAGCCAACCAAACTTGAGAATTACTGAGACTTAATAAAGACAATTTTCTATTTTCTTTTACAGCAATAGGGGAAGAGTAGGCGTACAGCAAATGTCAGGGTGACATTGCATCAGGAGTTGCATGAAGTTCTCTGCGTCTTGCCCCTAAGGGTCTCCTCTGCAACCAAAAGGAGAACAAAAACCTTCTAGGCAGTACATGTGCCGGAGCTGGAAACTCCTGCTGATGTCACATCTACCCTTAAAAGGCTCTGCAGCCTTGAAACTGCAACCTGAATGCTGCAAGCCTGAAGGAACCAAAGTCCACTAAGAGTCATTCAGCCCCACAAAAGTCCCCTTTCAGTTTAAAGGTGAACTGCAAAGCAAAAATGAAAATTCAGTTTTGTCCCATTTGTGTGCTGAATGCTCTCTGTAACCAGGCAGTGGTGGATGTAACCACAGCAGAAATAAATTTTAATTACTTTTCTAGAAAACAGAAAATTCTTCCTCTTCCCACCTGTCTGGAGTCCACCTGCCCTCTTTCTGTGCACTCATGTTGCTCCATCACTGGAAGCCTGCAGTATGTGGCAATGCTGAACACAAGAAATGGTTGACTTTCTGCCTCCTGGGCAGAAAACCATCTTTCATTCAAACCTAACCTATGCCACAGAGGTAATTAGAACAGAAAGGTGAGTATAGAGGCAACCCATCCTTTCCTGTTCATTCTCAGTCACCAGGCAGGACACCTCTTGAGCCTGTATCTCTATTTCCTCCACTCCTTGCCTAAGCCATGTTTCAGAAGTTTCCCAGCCACAAAGAGCTTAAATATTCTTGACCACACATACAGTCAGGTGGTACAAGAGAGCAGATTGCTTCTGGGACAGAAGTCCTGCAGAGATACTTGACTGTAAAAAAGCAGCAGAAGGCCATGGGATGCCCTAGAGAAGCAGTGTTAAACTGTTGAAAACCTAAAGATACTTCCTGGTGATCAGAAGCCATTCATTCACTTTCCCCTCTGCTCTCCATTTTATTGCCATTCTGGAGTGTGGTCTGTGGGGTTTGTTTGTTTGTTTTTTTGGGGTTTTTTTGGGTTGGTTTTTCTTTTGTTTTGTCTTATCTCCTGTTACTTTGCTTTGCATATAACCTACAAACAGTGCATGGGAAGGAAAAGTCTCTCTGGTTGGGGCTGGACCCTTTTGCCCCTGTATAAGCAGCAGGTAAGAGAGTGGGTCTATGCATTTTTTTTCAACCAACAGCTGTGCAAAAATCTCTGACATGAATTGTTGGTGGCCCTTCAAAACCAAGAGGGTCAAAGCAGCCTTGTGTGCTGTTCTTCCATAGGGTTGCCTACTCATATTTGCAACGACAGTTGGTGTCTCTTACAATGAAATGATTGTCATCACTGACTTTGCCTAGGAATGTGCACCTGGGACTCCTCTGATGGGTCACCGACACCTTTCTCATTGTCCAGCTCTGTGTGGTTGGAGAAAGGGA
The DNA here is from genome assembly GCA_013396835.1 of Psilopogon haemacephalus. Lineage (NCBI taxonomy): Eukaryota > Metazoa > Chordata > Aves > Piciformes > Megalaimidae > Psilopogon > Psilopogon haemacephalus. The sequence continues at coordinate 158,503 of VWZI01010201.1, forward strand.
CTTGGGGCAGCTCTGGGAGGAGGTGCACATCATGGTGTGGTGAGGCGAGGGAACTTCTAGTAACTGGGTCTGGCCCAGCTAAAGAGAACATTGTATGTAGCTGCAGCTTTCTCCTGGTGGTCATCTCAGGGGATCACTTGAGGAATCACATCCCATCTCCGCTAACTCTGCATCTCACACCCCTCATTTTCTATGAAGAGCACATTCACCTCAAATTTGCAGGCTTTATCCTTTGAGGAAACTCCATGTTTTATGGGGATTTCTGAGTAAGATAATCGGTTGAAAATTCAGAATTTTTTAAAAACTGAGTTGTAAAAAGACTGGATACTTCCATTCAGTCTTTTCTTTATCCCAGACAATTTTACCAGGGAGGAATTGGATTCTTCCAAAGCTTTCCATGGAGTTAAATTTCACATTCACTTAAAACATCCTGTGCTACACTGCAGTACGTATCTGTACAGAGCTGGAAATGCTCAGTGGTGTGACACTCCTGTGAACACACTGATCACAGAAAGATCCCCTTAGATATCCAGGTAATTTCTATATGGAGATATGGGTTCAGCAGTACACTAAAACACTGCCTTCCTCTATGTTTCACTGTAATGACCCCATGCAATCAGAAAGATGGGATGAAACAGAAGAAAGTGAGTGCTGGCAGGCCCTGTTTGCTGTCGTCTCTAAGGACTTTGTGACTGCATATTAACCCATGCACAAGTGCTTGGCAAGCTTTCTAGCCTCCTTCTACTCAGACTCCACTCCAGCAACTAGAGGCATGTAAAGGGTGTCTCAGCACGCAAACAACAGCCCTTTCCTCTTGCACAACCTTCTGGTCATGAACCACAGGCTTCATGCTGCTCTGGCAAAATGAAGCAGCTGCAAACCCAGACTCTTTCCCTTATACCATAGTGACCTCTTGGGAGGTTGCCTTACTCTTCCTGATGTGGTGAGAGAGAGGAGCAGAAGAGAAGGCATCCCAAACTAAAACAGAGACACACTTCTTTTGGCTGCAGTTCCACGCAGTCTCACTTCCCTGTACCCGCTCATGCTTCCCAAGCATGGCTGCAGCAGTTAAGTGATGACATTAATCCCAGTTTATGATGATGTTGTGGCCATGGCAGATGTGAAGTAGTGACATGGGTTAGGAACTTCACACTCCTCCTGCCCCCCACAACTCCCATTTGATTTTGAAATTTACCAAACTAGCTCATATGGCTTGGAAGTAAGATGAAGCTGTATTTACAGCACAGCAAAATTTGCAAAGCATATATGCACAATATTTACAAGTATGTACAAGTATTTACAATTATATGCAAATTAAAAATAATACAGAAATCAAACTTCCTCCCAGACAAAGAAACTGCCTAGAAAGGCTCAAAGCTACCTCCCTCTTTCTCCCTCTCTATCTCAGACAGGCAGCAAAGCTTACCTATTAGTTGTTAGTCAAGATTAGAGGAGAGATATTTAGATCAGAACAAAGGAGAAATGAATAGGGCAACATGCCAGGACAAAGCGAGGGAAGATTATTTACATTTTAGCTTTTTATCCCTCTCAGCAAACCAATGATATAGACATTATCATTATTTTACTTTCACAACCAACGATCTAATTTATCTCATTAAAATATCCCGATTAGCCTCAAAGCAGTACAAGTAGGGAAAGGGCTCAAAGAGGTTTTTCTAAAAGCTGATCCCTCTTTCTGTGCTGTAACTTCAAGGTGCCCTTCTTGGAGCAGCATAGCAAGGGCAAGGCACCCTTTCCATGGCTTTATGCATTTCCTCCCAAACAAAACAGTATCTTTGCTTTGCCTGGATCTGTACTGCTTGATTTGGCAATGACTGTAATACCCTCAGGACATTTGAGTGCCTGACTCTTTCAGCAGCCTTATTACCTTTTAACGTTTCATGTGCAAAGCCTTTAGTGAAGAAATCCTTGAAGTTACGATGCAGCGATGCAGCAGCAAAAACCAGAGGACACCTTCTTTCATCTATAGACCAAGAGGCAGCCCATCTTTAGGTGCACACTAACCCCATTATTTCCAGGAGCATGTAACTCTAGGCTCTACTGATGACTAATGAAATTACCAATCCTGTTTTACTCCCTGAGTATATGTGCTGGATTGAACTAATTGGAGGATTTGAATGAGAAATTAGGCTATAGGCTGAGAGAGGAAAGCACTGATGGTGCTATTTCACTCATAGCTTTACTGAGAAAGAAAGAAAAAATGTTTTAAGAGTTGTAACCCAAATATATAGGTCAGACTGCTTCAGACCGCTTCAGACCTCTTCGGGCTGTGGCTGCTCTTGAATGGCTCTTTTCTTCCTGCCTTTTGTAGCTGAATCTGAATAATTCCACTAACTTCTTTCCTGCTGCTAATCCCTATGGCCCATCTACCTTCACCTATCTACAGCATAAAACAGATGGTGAGATAAAATTGGGGAAAGGGGGAAGGTGGTAGGGGTGGTTGGTTACCCCTCTTAGGGATTTTGATCTCTGGGAGGGGTGTGGTGTTTCTGTATTACCTTTTCACTTTATATATCTGTAAATATCTGTTATACATTGTAAATATCTGCTTGTATTTTGTGCAAAGCTGTAAATATAAAGCTTCATTTATCAACTTCCAGCTGACTGAGTCCTAGCCTGGGTTA
>VWZI01010201.1:169394-198072 GCA_013396835.1 Psilopogon haemacephalus
TGCCCGCAGCGCTGGTTGCCCGCAGCGCTGTGCGCCCGCAGCGCTGGCCGCCCTCAGCGCTGGTTGCCCGCAGCGCTGGTTGCCCGCAGCGCTGGTTGCCCGCAGCGCTGTGCGCCCGCAGCGCTGGCCGCCCTCAGCGCTGGTTGCCCGCAGCGCTGGTTGCCCGCAGCGCTGGTTGCCCGCAGCGCTGTGCGCCCGCAGCGCTGGCCGCCCGCAGCGCTGTGCGCCCGCCACCCCCGCTGCAGAGGGGTGGCCAGGGGTGCCACCTTGCTGCTCTGGAAGTGCCTCCAGCAAGCGGGCAGGAAGGCTTCGTGCTTTGCAGGGAGAAAAGGGTCCAGACCATGACCAGTGGGTACTGAGTGTAAGCATTCAGCAGTGTCTCAGGTTGGAGTTTAAAATCTGTTAATTAAACATCCCTGACACCACTTTGGGAATAATCTTATTACATAATATTTGGAAAAAACCCGAGCACAACAACAAACTCCCAAAAAAGAACACCAAACAGACCAGCATTTCAGGACCAGCTGGATGTGCTCCATCATGTTCGGTTACATAAAGAAAATTTGAGAAAGAGCGCTGAAGCTACACATGTTGGTCATCATGGCTGAGCACTCGGACAGGGAGAAGCTGCTGGATGTGCCACCAGGACCAAATGGCTCTGGAGAACACCCATAGGCCCTGGCAGGAGAGGTGGAGGAATCAGGACCGGGTTCCTCTTCCTCCAGTAGGCATGCACTGCTCTCCTGCAGCACCCACTGCCAGCCCCTTCCTTCTGCTCCCAGACAGAGCACAGAGGGGTGTAAGCCATCCTTCCCTGAAGCTTGGGAAGAGAAGGGCAGAGCAGGCAAGTGAAACCACTCTGAAACAACTCCTAAGAAGAAAAACAAAGCACTTAGTAAATAAGAGCCCGAGGCAGTAAATACACGCTAAGTCATGTAGATTTGTACAGATATCACACACCCTCCTGCAAAACCAAACCCCAGCATGGTGTAAGGAGTCATAGTTATCTGTAATAATCACAATGAGAGGCTTAGACTCCAATGAAAACTTGTTTTTTTGCAAGGAAAAGAAAAACAGAAAGTGCAAACGCAAACCAAGATTAAACCCGTTTGTTCAAATGCAAATTTCTGGCTCACTATTTAAATTACTTTTATTTAAAGAAAATCCTTTTTATCATAAATGACTTCCCACTGTGTTGCTGTGGTTTTTCATCAGTTTAGCCTCCTTGAATTAGATGGATTAGATGAATTGGTGCAGAAGTGATATGGGCTTACTGAACCATAAAACCTGCACCATTATAGAGTTAACTGGCAACAATGTTATAGCTGTACAGTTTATCAGAGAATCATGGAGCTGTTTTGATTGGAAGAGATCTTTAAGATTATTAAGCCCAGCTGTTAACACAGCACTTCCAAGCCACCATTAAACCATGTCCTACACCACCATGTCTCCAACTTTTAAAAAGTATCTCCAGGGGTGGTGACTCCATCACATCTCAGGGCTGCCTGCTCCAGGGCTTTAGGAGAAGAAATTTTTCCTCATGTTCAGCCTAATCTTTCTCTGGTGCAACCTGGGGCTGTTTACTCTTGTCCTATCACTTGCTACCAGGGAGAAGAGACCAACTGCCACCTTGCTAAAACCTCCTTTCAGGCAGTTGTAGAGAGTGAGAAGGTCTCTCCTTTTTCCAGGTTAAGCAACAACATTTATGTCAGCCAGTTCTCATTAAGACTTGTGCTCTAGATCCTTCCCCACCTTTGTTGCCAACCTCTGGACACACTCCAGAACCTCAATATCTTTCCTGTTGCAATGCGTTAGGAACCTCCCACACACTACTTGAAATGACCCACACTAACTCAGGTGGTTTGGGAAGTAAGATGAAGCTATATTTACAGCACTGCATAATTTACAAGCATATATACACAACATATGCAAGTATTTACAATTATATACAAATTAGAAATAATACTGAATCCCGAATCCCTTCTGGACAAAGCAAAACTGCCCAGAAGGGCTCAAAACTAACCCCCCCGCACATACTTTCTGTTTCCTCCTCCTTTTATGTCAGAAACCCACACATAAACAGCTTACATGATTAGTTGTTGAAATTAGAGGTGAGGCATCAGAGCAAGCCAGGGTTAGAAAAAAATTATTAGATCAAGTGGCAGAGTCCAGAGAGAGAAGTGAGCAGGACAACATCCCAGGAGAAAGTGCCTGAACATTATTTATGTTTTGACTTTTTATCCCACTTAGCAAGCCAGTGAATGATATAGGCACCATCATTATTTTCTTTTCACTAGCAATGATCTAATTTCTCTCACTGAAATATTCCAATTAGCCTCAAACCAGCACACCTGTAGTGTGAACACAATACTCAAGGTATGGCATAGAGGGACAATCACTTCCCTAGGCCTGTTGGGCACACTAATTCTAACCATGTCACTTCCATTTTAAATTCAAGTTGAGGGTTTTGTGTTTGTTTTGGGGGTTTGGGGGTCTTTGGTTGTTGGGTTTTTGTTGTTGTTGGGTTGTTTTTTTGTGGGTGGTTTTTTTACATATATATATATTTTTATATTTGTTCCATTAACATATTACAACTAGAATGAAACTCCAGTTGCTTACATCCATGTCTGCATTTCCTCCTCAGTATTTAATCCTACTCTTAGACAAGCAGTCCCAGGGAAAGTGATTGAGCTCATCAGCTGGCAGTCTGTAGCACGGAGGCATCATAACCCCTTCTGAGCAGTAGAGAAACCCAGAGCAGCTAATCACTTCATTAACACTGCCTAGACTTTAGATAGACAGCTGAACTCAAGGTTGCTATTCTCAGTCAGAGCTCCTTCCCTTTTTCTAGGTATCATGGCTCTTGGAATCTTCTCCTTCAGAGAGTTTCCTGATTGCAAAGAGACTGCAATAACAGAGTGTGTGTAGCAGTCAAGTGCTTTGTTCTGCAATGATCAGAGGCAGATGTCATAATTTTCCCACCACTTAAAGCTTCCCTAAGCACATACCCTTGATCCTTGGTAGCCATCTCCTCAAGGGAAGAGGTATTGTGCACCCTCAGCATGCTAATGAAGTTGAAGGTCTCATACATATTGATCTCCCAGTTCAGAAGAGGCTCCTTTCTATGAATGAGCACTGTATCAAGCACTGTAAGCCCACTAATTCACAGCAAAATCCCCACAGCAATAAGCTCTGCTCTCCTGCACAACTTAAGGGGCCCTCAGCATTTCACCTGTATGTGCCCCAGAAATGGGTTTAAATGGTTAGAAGAAGCATTTGAAGCCTGAAAAGGGAAGCTTGGATTTAATAAGAAAGAGCTTTTAAATTCTGATAAAAACACGTACTGTGGAAAAGAGGAAGATGTGAGAGCATCATAGACCCCACATTTTTCCTTTGTTTTCACACAAGACAATTAGGAAAAAAAGCAGAAAAGACAAGTGAAAATTTGCAGTGTGTGCTGTGTGGAAAAAATTCATTTCCCTAATCAGCACTTGTGGTAAAAATCCTTTGCACTCAAAGGGAAGGCTGCTCAAATATATCACTGCCATGTGTTTCCTGTAGACACACTGACATCACAAACTGTGAAAACAGAGGCACCACTGCAGAAGCACACTTCTAGCACAAACATCATTATTTTGAACATTTAGCAACTGGTAAAAACAAAACAAAATAAACCATAAACCAACCTTCCCCTGTTTCTCAGCTGACATCTGATAGAAATATCAGTAAGGGCAGAATGGGATAAATACTGAAAACCAAAACACAGCACCTGCTTTCCAGTTAGGATTCATAACCACATTCCCTCCTAGGGAACTGGGATCTCTTTTCTTATTTTTAATGTGAAAAGCCATCCTCATCTGTGTTAACCTGAAACAAAAGCATATCTGCATGCTTTTAATACAAGAACTTCTGGTCAAATAGGAAGCACCCAAGATGGTTTCCAGGGATGTACATCACCTAAAATAGTCATGCAAGTGCCCTAAAAACATGTCAGATAAATGATTCCATTGCAAAGCAGATTAACATTGTTCAGGAAGTATTTCTCACAGAATCATAGAATCATTCAGGTTGGAAAATACTTTTAAGATCATTGAGCCCAGCTGTTAACTTGGCACTGCCAAGTCCACCATTAAATCATTTCCCTAAACAGCACATCTACATGCTTTTTAAACACCTCCAGGGATGGTGACTCCACCACTTCCCTTCACAGCTTGTTCCAATGTTTAACAACCCTCTTGGTGAACAAAAATTTCCTTACACCCACTTTAAACCTCCCTTGGCACAACCTGAGGCCATTTCTTCTTGTCCTGTTAGCATCTGAAGGCTCCAATACCAGCTCTATAATACAAGGTATTACAAGTACAAGTAATGTACTGAGTTTAGCTGATAAACCTAATTTGTTCATAAGTGGATGTAAATTACACTTTTCTCCTCCTCCTGTAAGAGAGGAGTAGAAAACAGCCTTACCAAAGAGATCCCAGCGTCCTGAAGGATTAAGTCATTCTCTTACACAATGTCAATTAAAAAACAAAACAAAACTTTCTTGGGAAAGAGGAAAATCCAACAGTTTCAGGGCACATAAACTTGCTTTCGTTAAAGAAAGTATCAGTAACAAAATTCCTACACCTCAAGAGATTTCTTGTTCTTCTTTTTTACCCCTAGCCATCCACAACTGTGAAACTGCAAAGCCAGAAAAATTTGGAGAAGTTAAGTGCTTCATCCTAGCACACATTAGAGCTCAAGTTCGGTCTTGTTCAAAAAAACAAACAAAAAACCCCCAACAATAACAACAACAAAACCCACCAAAACAAACAAACAAACAAACAAGAAAACCCCCCAAACAAACCAAGACCTTCAAGAAAGAAGGGAAGTTTTTATTTGTGCAACATACTTTTAGCATGGCAGGGCAGATGGCACTGATCCCTCAGAGCACAGGAGAAAGCCTGCACCTCACTCTCTACACCAATTTCCTCCAAAGGTGACGCTAGGTGGTGGTCCACTTCAAGGGCATTTTAGTGTGCACTGGTGCTCAGGTCACATTCTTAGGTTGTTCAGTCTGGAGAAGAGAAGGCTGAGGAGAGACTCATTGCTCTCTACAACTACTTGAAGGGAGGTTGGAGCAAGGAGGGGACAGCCTCTTCTCCTTGGTGTCAAGCAACAGGACTAGAGGAAATGGTTTCAAGCTGTGCCAGGGGAGGTCCAGGCTGGATGTTAGGAAATACTTCTTCACCAAGAGAATTATCAAACATTGTAGTGGTCTGACCGGGACAGTGGTGAAGTTCCCCTTCCTGGAGGTGTGTGGGCATGGCACTTAGAGACATGGTTTAGTGTTGATTGTTCAGTGCTAGGTTGAGGGTTGAACTGGATGATCTTTGAGGTCTATTCCAACCAGATGCATTCTGTGATATTTGCTAGGGACCCCTCTGCTGGTATCATCCCTTAGGTTCGTCCACTACCCTAGGCCCATGGAAGTCCTCAGTGGTCTTGTGAAAGCCATTTTAAAGCTGGGAGATGGGCTCAGACACGGTATTCACTCCTGTACAACACTGTGGCATTGGTGTACTGTCATTCTGCAGCCTATCCAGTAGTCCTCTGGCCTTCAAGAGTGGTTTGTATGCTGTAGCAGGCCTTTTAGAGGACTAAGAGCTTTGCAATCAGACGACACCCAACCTAGCAGACAGACTCTGCTTCCCATTATCACTCAGCTGGACAAACCCACAGATTCCTCATCTCAGTAACCCAAAGGGACAAATACTGCACTCATAAAACCAAATCAAAGCATCACTGCTATCAATGTGTGCTGGGGACAGGACAAGTAGCACAAGCTGCTACTTGTGCTGGGGACAGGACAATGTAAAGGGTTAAGCCACCTGGGACCCCCCTGCCTTGTCCCAGAGGTGGTCTGGCCCCGTTCCTCCCAGGTGGCATGGTTGAACACTCCCACTTCCTGCCCGGATCTGGGCTATAAAAAGGGGAACTCAGCCCCCCTCTCTCTCTCTTTTTCACACCCTCGGCCCCTTCTCACCTCCGCACTGCTGCCACTCCCTGCCGCTCCCCGCTGCTCCTCCACGTGCTCTGCAACAAGCCGTGTGGAGACCGAGAACTGCTCAGCTGCGTTTTGCAACCTGCTTCTGTTCTTCAGCACCACCAACCGCGGGACCGCGACTTTGCTTTTCGGACTAAAACCCTGCCGCGGTGGTAGCCCTTCTCCCTTACCCCCTCCTCCTCCCGGGCTTTTTCTCTATCCCTTCCCCCCACTTCCTGTAAGAAGAAGAAACCCCTTTTCTCCCTGTACTTCATGGTTTAAAGGCATTATTCCCCATTCTCACTTCCAAACCGCTTTGAGTTTTCTTTTGGGCTTTTAGCTCAGGGTAGCTGGGTGTAAACCAATACAGACAAGTAGCACAAGTAGCAAGTGCCAGGCTGGCACCAAAGTCCAGCAACACCTAGGGCAGAAAGCACTATTTGCTGCTGGACAGGTGATGCGCAGACAGATGATGTGCTCTGTTGTGGTGACATGGTGCATTAGAAAGCACAGGTACTGTCTGCTGTGCCATGGTAAGACAGGAATGGAAAATAATGTAAAAAAAAAAAAATCTTAAGACAGAAACAAAGAGCAGGGACATGCAGGAAATCAAGTCATGTAAGGGAAATGCAAAATGCACCCACATTGTTTGCCAGATGTAACTTTGTCCTTATTATTGCATGGATACTTGATTTTTACTGCTCAAAACACCAGGACTTCTCACCAAAACCAAAGTCACCTTAATAAACTGGCATTAACATTCTTCAATTACACTCACAGCAAACTTCTGCCTTCGATGTAATTGAGGCATCATAACATTTGGGCAAATTGAACACCCACATGTCCACGGGCCTGAATTGGTTGGGTATTAATTGGCTGAGGCAGGAATTATAAAAATAGAAATATTTTTATTTTCCTGAAAAGCCTGCCCCCCAAACTATGTACAGAACTAGCTAAGGTTTATTTACAGACTCTAATTCGGTCAGGAAAATCTTCACAAGGATGCTTATGGGCAAGTTTAGTGATTTAGGAAAGTCAGAAAATGGAAAGGCCAAGCTACCACACAGCTTTCCCCCACTTATAAATTAGGCTGAGCAGAGAATCCAGGGAAACAGCTTTTTACTTGTGGAGGTGAGGTAGGTCATTTAGCGATGATCTCTTGCTGGATTTCTCTGTCGGCAGCCTCTGAAACTGCAAGTTATATCCATGCTGCGGATGCATGCGGCATTAAGTCCAAGCATCACAGCTTCCACGGGGCAAAGATTCATGCAGCGCTGCCTCAGCAGCACAAGGAACTAGCTAGCATCTTCTCCAGCTATGGGTAGTGAGCAGGAAGTCAGGTTGCAGTGCGGTCTGAGAGAAACTGGGTCCAGGTGCCTCTGGCAACTCTCTCTTGAATGGACCTAAGGACCTGCTGAACTTGCAGACTTGTTGGGGAGCAGCACTGACTATGCAAGAATGGAACTGCACAGAATGGTGCAAAAATGAGAGCCGTGCAATAACAGGAGCCATCCAGAAGTGGGAATGGTCCACAAGCAGGAACACTGCAAAATGGGAACCCTGTAAGGCAGAGACCCCACTCCTTTTTCCTCACTCTTATTTATGCTGTTCCTAGGTATTGTGTCCATTTGCCATATATACTGTGTGTGAAGAGTCCAGCCAAACACCAGCTGATGCCAGTACACACTTCCATAGGGGTCAGTGGAAATGGCACCCTTTGCTATTTCCCATTCAAAGCAGGGGCGGGGGGGAAGTAGTTTTTTGTGCTTTCTTTTTCCCCTATTCAAACCTCTGGAGATCAGGAGGTGAGGGAGTGTTTGGGAAGAAAGAATTTGGAGTGCACCCACAAGTGCCAATAGAGCTGGCTGATACTGCTGCTTTTCCACTCTCCGTGCTTTTCAAGAGATCATGGAGAACATGAGAGGTGCCCAAGGACTGGAGAAAAGCCAGCATCACCCCAGTCTTCACAAAGAGCAAGAAGGAGGACCCAGGAAATTACAGACCAGTCAACCTCATATCCATCCCTGGGAAGGTGATGGAGCACCTCATTCTGGAGGTCATCTCTAAGCACATGGAAGAAAAAGATAGTTCCAAGTTGTTAGCACAGAGTCACCAAGGGGAAATCATGCTTGACTCATCTGACAGCCTTCTATGATTGAGTGACCAAATAGGCAGATGAAGGAAGAGCAGTGGATGTTGTGTACCTTGACTTCAGCAAGGTTTTTGACACCATCTCTGGTAATATCCTCATAGGTAAGCTTAGGAAGTATGGGTTAGGTGAGCTTGAGAACTGGTTGAACAATATAGCTCAGAGGGGTGTGATCTGTGGCACAGAGTCCAGTTGGAGGCCTGCAGCTAGTGGAGGTCCCCAGGGGTCAATACTGGGTCCAGTTTTGTTCCTGGATGAGGAGACAGAATCACCCTCAGGAAGTTTGCTGCTAAAACAAAACTGAGAGGAGTGACTGACACACCAGAAGGCTGTGCAGCCACTCAGTAAGACCTGGAAAGACTGGAGAGCTGGGCAGAGAGGAACCTCATGAAATTCAACAAGAACAAGCATAGCATCCTACACCTGGGCAAGAATAACTCTACGCACCAACACAGGTTAGAGGATGACCTTCTGGAAAACAGCTTCACAGAGAAGAACCTTGGAGTCCTGGTGGATGATAAGTTGACCATGAGAGAGCAATGTGCCTTTGTGGCCAAGAGGACCAATATTATCCTGGGGAGCATTAAGAAGAGCATGACCAGTAGGCTGAAGGAAGTTCTCCTTCTCCTCTACTCTGCCCTACGAGGCCTCATCTGGAGTATTGTGTCCAGTTCTGGGCTACCCAGTTCAAGAGAGACAGCAAACCACTGGAGAGAGTCAATGGAGAGCCATGAGGATGATTAAAGGAACAGCACGTCTGTCTTATGAGGAAAGGCTAAGAGACATGGGGCTGTTCAGCCTGGAGAAGAGAAGACTGAGAGGAGAGCTCATCAATGCTTAAAAATACTTTAAGGGTGGGTGTCAAGAAAACGGGGCCAGTATGCTTTCACTGGTGCCTAGTGATAGGAAGAGAGGCAACAAATACACACTGGAACACACTAAGTTCTGCTTCATCATGAGGAAAAGCTTCTTTACTGTGAGGGTGGTGGACCGCTGGAAAAGGCTCCCCAGAGAGTTTGTGGAGTCTCCTTCTATGGAGACTTTCAAAACCCTCCTGGATGTGTTCCTGTGTGGCCTGCCCTAGGTGATCCGGCTTTCACGTGGTGATTGGACTAGAAGATCTCTAAAGGTCCATTCCAACCCCTAACATTCTGTGATTCTGTGTGATCCACCCTCTCTGCCCCAGGGTGGCTCCTGCAGGCTCATCCCTTGCATCAGAAGTGGTTCATCTGCTTGTAAAGCAGACCATCTCTCCCATAGTTTCCACCCTTTCCACAAGACAGACGGGCAGATATGCTGGTTCTTCTCAATAAAGCAGAGTGCACTGCCTGTGATGGCTGTGCCAGCCCTCTTGGATGGGGAATCACAGCCCTCGGGAGCAGCAGGCTGTGAGGAAGGCATGGGCTGCTATGTTTTAAATTGCCACCAGCCATTTCAGCACATCGATGACTCAAAGTCTGTTTCTCTGTTATTTGTTACTGTCCATACTGTTCGCATTGTAGACTTCTGCTGGCTCACAAGGGGCTGAGAGACTTGGTCCTGTTCCGATAAAGCAGCCTAGGCTGGCAGGGCACAACAGCTCCACAGGAGGATGGCTGTGGCTGAGATGGCCTCGTCCTATGTTCACTGCAGTCCTGGGACAGAAAGCAGGGACAACACAGTACCACTTGCAGCAGCAGCAGGTGAGTGATCATATCTGCATCACACAAATGCAGCCCCTGATAGTGCGTATAAAATCTTATCCTGCTACATGGAAGAGATTTAAATGCAACCACGAGTAAGTAAATGAACCTAGTTAACCTTAGAGGGCTGATAGTGGTATGCCAGGGTGTGTATTTACAATATGCTCCCTGCCCTGTTCTCCTGCCTCAGAAGGCTGCTGGAGCTTTGCCTCTCCTGCCAGGCTGAGCACCTGCACTCCCTGCTCTGGGAGCAGGCAGTGCTGGGGTGCACCTGAGGACAACCAGGTCCTTGGAAGGCCTGTCTTATCAGGCATTTTGCTATTTGGCACAAGTGACTGCATCATGGGGAAGATGATTTTCAGTCTGGTTCTCATCCAGACAGGACAGTGTTGCTTTGTGTTATATGGGGATTGGAGCCTGCGCTTGCATTCGCTGGGGAAGAATGTGTAAGGCTCTGAGTTGGCATCAGACTTCAGTCCCAGAGGTCTTGCAGAGGTCCATGTAAGTTCAAGCTGTCCTAATCATAAAACCACAGTGACAATGACAAACTGACAGTGCAAATGTATATAAGTAAAAGTTTAAGCATGTGCATCAATATGACAACCTATGGACACGAAAATGTGTGTGTAAAAGGAATAAATCAAGCTATGAAGTAGCTCTTTAGACGTGCCTTCCACACGAGGTCTGCTGGTCGTCAGTCCTGCCAACTCAAGGAATCTGTCAGTATGTCCAAGGGCTGATAACCTGTAAGTGGGTGTTGCCTGTCAGTATGTTGGTTTGATTTTAGTAATCTACAGTTGGTTCACATGGCATTTGGTTTCTAAGATGCAGGTTTGCAAAAATTCCAAGAATTACTTCAATACAGTTGGTCAGAGAGAGGGACAAATCCCACCCTGGAACATTTATGTCTCAGTGCCTCCTTGGAATCTGGCCCAAAACACTAACCCAGAAAAGAAAACAAATAACAAAATAAACTTGATTTGCCTGGCTATCTTCCTAGGTTACATTAATTTACTGGAATATCAAATGAGCCCAAGAACCAATATCAGCATTGTGATCTGCTGGACTGAGGCCAGAGAAATGGAACAGGTTCCTATTGGCAAAAGCAGTGCATCAAATCAGCTCTGGCTGTCATATATTACTTCACCCAAAATGTTGTGTTTGTCTTATGAGGAGAGACTGAGGGAGTTGGGATTGTTTGGCACAAAGAAGAGGAGGCTGAGAGGAGATGTTATTGCTCTCTACAGCTACCTGAAAAGAGGTTATAGTGAGGTGGGTGTTGAACTCTTCTCCCAAGTAACTAATGACAGGAGAAAAGGTAATGGCCTCAAGCTGTGTCAGGGGAAGTTTAGATAGGATATTCAGAGGAATTTCTTTCTGAAAGAATGGTGAGGCATTAGAACAGTCTGCCCATGGGAGTGGTGGAGTCACCACTCCTGCAGGTGTTCAAAAAACGAGCACATGTGGCACTTAGGGACATGGTCTAGTGGTCATGGAGTGCTGGGAAGAAGGTTGGACTTGATGATGAGAGGTATTTTCCAATCTTAATGATTGTATGACCTCACCTGTTTTGTTTAAGGGAAATCACACCCAGTGCCTACCAAGAGCACGTAAATGAGAAGTTAATTAGAATCAGTGACATGCTGCTGTTTTGCAGACCAACTTCCTACCTGCAATTTCCCCATATGGAGAAGCACAGTGTATGGAAGTGTGAGTACCACTGTGACACAGATTTGTATACATGAAGCAACACTGGTTCCAGGAAGAGTCACAGCCAGAACGGAATTATACCCTGTCAAAAACAGAGCTGAAAGGACTACATGCAGTCAGTACTCCTAGGCATTGCTATCCACTGCCATGGTTATGGTTAGGCTTCATTTTAGAGTCAGGAGCTGCGCTGGGACGAATTTTTATATGCCAGTTACAGCTGAGATCAGTCTATTAAAAATAAAAATAAAATAAGAAAATAATATGAAGACTATGTTCTTAGAACATGCTCTTAGATCTAAGACTAACAATAAGAAAACAAGAAGTATTTTTTACCTTGTACTGAGGCTGTGCCAGTGTATTTTCACCAGTCTCTGGCTTGTTTCTGTGTTGGAATGAGAAATTAAATTATCAGAAGAGCATTGTCAAGGCCTCTGCTTTTCCTGATCCTTTGAAAAAATAAGCCCATGTGCTTGTAAAAAATATTAGCTGTTACCAGTTTACATCTGCTCAGCAGAAGGACCATACAGGAAGCTTCCAAAACTTCCATCTGCAGCAAGGTTGTGCTGGCAGCCTGTGGCCTGGTCAGTCTTCCCACTGGTGTAGTTTTCTTGCCAAACACAACATTTTTTTGGCAGATTTGCTCATTTAGAGACATCTATGTATCTGTCCTTGCTGATGCATCCATGAACTGCTCACTCTAGTGTACACACAAATCAGACGGCAACACGGGAAGTGTAAATTCTGAGCTTTCAGGAAGCAAAGCTCAAAAGGACTCAATTCCAGAAACCTGCCAGGTTGACATTTGAAGGGGGGAGGGGGAGTTAAGGACAAAACAAACAAAAGCAAAAAGCCCCAAAGCTTAAAACAAGAACCAAACCTGAAAACATTAGAACCTCAAACCTAAATGTGGTGTCCAGCTTTGGTTTGTTTCTTTTCCCTTCAAATAAAAAAAAAAAGAGTGATTTTCTGTAAGTGCAAGCCATGGGACTTTCCCCTTTACATGAGTATTACACTTTTTTGATAGAAGTCCTTGGACCTCTGTTATATAGGTACCTTTTACTTGGTTGTGCCTTCCTTCAGAGGCACCATCCACCCGCTGTGATGCTCAGGTGAGCCTGTCTGTTCTTCTCTTCATATAACTTGTTCTCCACTTAGGGCATGGCAAAGACTGAGGGGAGGCCTGAAATCTAAACATGCTCATGAGAAGCCATGGGAAGAGACAAAGCAATCTGACAGCACAGGTGCTGTGTTTGGCCTGTTTGTCAGCTGTGCTGCCTGTGCCCATATATGCATAGGTTCCCTCTCCGATATCCCACAGCCAAGCCTTGGTTTTCAGAAGTTTGAAACATTTAGATGAAGACTACACTACAGTGAGGACCTTTAGAAGGCTGCAAGAAACATCAGCAGCTCCAGAATTGCCTTTAGAAATAAGCCTGAAGCAAACATGTCTGAAAGACATGTCTGGATCAATGGGCCAATGTTAATGGTATGAGCTTCACAAAGGTCAAGTGCCAGGTCCTGAGCTTGGGTCGCAACAACCCCAAGCAGCTCCTCAGGCTTGGGGAAGTGTAGCTGGAAAGCTGCCTGGCAGAAAGAGACCTGGGGGTTCTAGTCGACAAGCAGCTGTGTGCCCAGGTGGCAAAGGCAGCCAATGGCATCCTGGCTTGTATTAGAAATGCTGTGTCCAGCAGGAGTAAAGAGGTGACTATCCCCCTGTATTCAGCCCTGGTGAGGCAACACCTCAAGTATTGTGTCCAGTGTTGAGCACCTTAATACAAGAGGGATGTTGAGGTGCTGGAGTGAGTGCAGAGGAGGGCAACAGAGATGGTGAAGGGTTTGGAGAATAAAACTTATAAGGAGTGACTGAAGAAGCTGGGGCTGTTTAGTTTGAAGAAGAGAAGGCTCAGGGCCTGAAGGCTCTCTACAACTACCTGAAATGATGTTGTGGAGAGGTTGGTGCTGGCCCCTTCTCACAGGTAATTACCAGTGGAACAAGAGGGCATGGCCTCAAACTGTGCTGTAGCCTAAGCAATTTCTGCAGTGACTAGCCCTTCAAATCTGACCGAATCTGAGTACAGATTGTTTTCCTGCTGGGTAAATGAGATCACCCCTTTGAGAAGCATTGTTAATAACCCCTTTCACCTCTACTCACTTCCACTGAGGCTCAACCTCTTGACATAATTTTTTAAGATAAAACCTTACAACGCTCACATTAATTTTCTCTTTCTCCAGTTTAATGGCTTTGCTTGTAGCACTGTAAGGACTGCCTTTCTGAAGTCCTCTGTCTACACAGTCAATCATCATATCAAAATAAGCCTACTAAGATAGGCTGTCATGAAATAGCCTTGGTAGACTCATCTCACGCTTTATCTCATTTCCCATTTACTGAGATCAGGGTAGTTGGCTGCTTGGAGATCCCAAGTCACATACATCTCCTGTCTTAGTTTCTTAATTATAGCAATGACCTTTGCGATGGTCCCCTCAGCTGGTAAAAGTTCTTACCATTAGATTGTGTTTTCACATGCCAGTTTCCTGAACTTGGGGATTGTTGATCCTCATTTCCCCCCTACCAACATCCACACACACAACCATCCCCTTTTCAGCAAGGGCAACAATCAGCTCTTCTGGTTTGCTTCCTCCTGGCTATGGTACAAGGCATCCAAGTATTCCTCATATCAGCTTCAATTATGGCTGGGCACATTTGTTTCAGTTCAAGCATGGCTTCACAGGTTTTACTATCATAGTCAGGACAACTTAAGCCATGCATGGCTAGGTTACATCAAAGTGGTTGGCATGTCAGTGATATTCAGTGGGAAAAAATGAGAAGACACTGGAGACTGAGGATGGGATAAGCGACATTTCACTTCCCAAGCACCAGTCCCAGTGCAAGCAGATGACTGAACAGCATGCAAAAATATCTCACACTCCTCTGCCTCTTACAGCTCCCCAGCTGCTCCAGCACAACTGTGGCTTTGACAGAGCAGAGACCAACATGTTTCCCACACCCTGCAAGTGCCTGCTCTAACACAAAGCTTGACGCCTGAGCTCATGTCCTTGTCACATCTATGTCAAACAAGAAGCTCTTCTGTGCTTCTTCTGCTGAGAGTGTGGAGTGGAATGTAGGGAAAGGGGCTTTGGTACAGAAGAAAAGTGCAAGTGATATTTTCACCTCTGCTTCAAGAAGTGACTACTCAGAAATGGTGCAGAGATGCTGTCATTGGGGATGTATGGTCTTTAGCACAACTGGACCTACAAGAAGGGCAGCATCCTTATTCCTATGGCTCTCTCTCTCCCAGAGTCATGATTTTCTCAACTTCATAGAATCACAGAATTAACCAGATTGGAAAATAAAACTTTGAGATCATTGAGTCCAACCTATCACCCCTTGGAAAGAGCGGGAGGTAACTCAGGAAAGAATTAAGGACTTTTCTAGTCATGTAGGAAGAAAATTAGAGAGGCGAAAGTCCAGTTAGAACTTAGACTGGCCACTGCTGTGAATGATGATAAAAAATGCTTTTATAAATACAGTAATTATAAAAAGGAGGGGCAAGGATAACCTCCACCGTTTATAGGACAAGGAGGGGAATGTAGTGACTAGAGATGAGGAAAAGGCAGAAGCACTTAATGTCGCTGCTTCGTTCTGTCGTTGCCTGCATTCTCCACCACTCGTTGCTGCAAAATGCAATGACACACTTTGGATTGAAGCAGGTGCTCTTTATTCCAGGCCAGTGCAAGCATAAGACCCATGCAGGACAAAGGGCCAAAAGCAAAAGACCAAAAAGGCCCCCATCACCCTTGTGGTGACTCCTTTCATCCCATCACACAAACAACACATTAAAACAATCCAGGCAAGCACAGCACAGTCTTTAACATACATCATGTCTTGTTTTTCCCCTGGGCCAGGTGTCCCACTATCTTTCCTCCCCCGTGGAAGGCATCCCACAGCTGTGGGAATGAAGGTCAGGTGCTTATACACTGCTTGTTATTTTTCTCTCTTACATTGGATTCCCACAACTTAACACCTTCTTCATCTCAATTTTCAATAGTAAGGCAGGTGGTCCTCAGGACAACTGGCCTCCTGTGGGTGGGGTCAGGGAGCAGAACAGCCCCCCTGTAATCCAGGAGGAAGCAGTTGGTACCTGTTGAGCCTCTTGGATCCCCACAAGTCTTTGGGACCAAATGGGATCCATTCTAGGGTGATGAGAGAGCTGGCAGGTGAGCTCACCAAGTGCAACGGTCCTAACCAGGAGAGGTCCCTGAAGACTGGAAGCTGCCAGTGTGATCTCTATCCACAAGAAGGGTCAGGAGGACCTGGGAAATTACAGACCTGTCAGCCTGACCTCAGTGTCACGCAAGATAATGCGGCAGATCATCCTGAGTGCAATCACAGGGCACCTACAGGATGTCCAGGGGATCAGATCCAGCCAGCATGGATTCAGGTGCTGCTTGACCAACCTGATCTCTTTTTATGACCAGGTGACCCTCCTGGTGGATGTGGTGAATGCTGTGGATGTAGTCTACCTGGACTTCAGCAAGGCCTTTGACACTATCTGCCATAGCAAACTCCTGGCCAAGCTGGCAGCCCATGGCTGGGACAGAGGCATTCTGTGCTGGGTTAAGAACTGGCTGAATGGCTGGGCCCAGAGAGTGGTGGTGAATGGAGTCACATCCAGTTGGCAGCCAGTCACAAGTGTTGTGCCCCAGGGATCAGTGCTGGGCCCAGTCTTGTTTAATATCTTCACTGATGATCTGGATGAGGGGATTGAGACCCTCATTAGTAAGTTTGCAGATGACACCAAATTGGGAGCATGTGTCGACCTGTTAGAGGGTAGGAGGGCTCTGCAGAGGGACCTGGACAGGCTGCATAGATGGGCACAGTCCAGTGCCATGAGTTTTAACAAGTCTAAGTGCAGGGTTCTGCACTTTGGCCACAACAACCCCATGCAGTGCTACAGGCTGGTGACAGAGTGGCTGGAGAGCAGCCAGGCACAGAGAGACCTGGGGGTGCTGGTCGACAGGTGACTGAACATGAGCCAGCAGTGTGCCCAGGTGGCCAAGAAGGCCAATGGCATCCTGGCCTGGACCAGCAATAGTGTAGCCAGCAGGACCAGGGAGATCATTCTGCCCCTGTACTGAGCACTGGTTAGGCCACATCTTGAGTACTGTGTCCAGTTCTGGGCCTCTCAATTTAAGAAAGATGTTGAAGTGCTTGAACATGTCCAGAGAAGGGCAACAAGGCTGGTGAGGGAGCTGGAGCACAGCCCTGTGAGGAGAGGCTGAGGGTGCTGGGGTTGTTCAGCCTGGAGAAGAGGAAGCTCACAGAGACCTCATTGAATACCTGAAGTCAGATAGACTACCTGAAGGGAGGTTGCAGCCAGGCAGGGGTTGGTCTCTTCACCCAGGCACCCAGTGACAGAAGAAGAGGACACAGCCTCAAACTGCACCAGGGCAGGTTTAGGCTGGATGTTATGAAGAAGTTCTTCACAGAGAGAGTGATTGCCCATTGGAATGGGCTGCCCAGGGAAGTGGTGGAGGCCCTGTCCCTGGAGGTGTTTAAAAGGAGAACTGTATGGGGCACTTAGTGCCACGGTTTAGTTAATTAGAAGGTGTTCCTGCACCTTCAAGAATTCTTTCTTGAAGTAGGTCCAATCTTACTGGACCTCTTTGTTTTTATAGGCTTTTTCCCAAGGTATCCTCTGAGTTAATTCCTTGAATTAAGCTGAAGTTTGCCCTCCAGGAGTCTCATGTGGATGTTCTATAGATGCCCCTCCTAGCTTCAATGCATATTGGAAACTTCCCAATTTGCTTTTGGCAATGTGTGACCTGATATATATCACCAATCACATACCTTTGCTTTTTCCCCAAAACAAGATCCTCTTATGATGTCTTGCAGCTCTGTGCAGCCACATACCTGGGAGATCAGTGACAGACTACCTCTTCCCAGATCCTGAATGCTATCTCAGTTTTAAGAGGAAGAGGTTTCTTAGTAGCTTACTTTGCCTGGTGGTTGCTGTGAAGAACTTGCCCTTCCTTTCTGCCAGACCAAGACCATTGTGTGAACACACCAGAGGGCTAACCACAGCACCTCACTGTTTTTGGTGACCTCCCTTGTGAGTTCAGGTACGTGCACAGGATGAGGGCAAAGCTAGAACACAGTTGGACAGCGGTTGGTGTACTTGCAACAACTTCCTTCTCCTCTTCCAGGCGGATTACTCCATGCATCAAGGCAATGTCACCACTGAATTGCATCACACAAAGTATATGAGTACAGAAAGGACGCAAGCAGATATTTTTAAGCCTTGTCAGACCATTGGATAAAACAGAGTACTCAGTGGTCTTGTTCACATGTTCCTCTTCTGTCACACACTGGTACTTCCCAATTCTCTGAAATTCAATTAATGAAGAATAAAATGCAGAAGTAACCTTTCAAACGTCATGTTTTGCTGTCTCTGAGCCCCTTCCCACTAACTCTTATGCTCCTTTGTTCTCTTGGTATATGGCCAAAAGTAGGAGTCACTCCCAGGAGCAGCAGTGTTTTAAAGGAAGGTGGTGAAGAAACAGCCAGAAGAGAAAGGCACGAGAGAAGTCTCAGGTCACTACCCAGCATCAGAGAAATCCCTGTGGTGGAAAATAACAACCCCATTCAATTAAAGCCACCACTGGGCTTTTTGTAACCTTTCACACCCCAGATTTTGCCTAGTCTCAGTTTAAGTCATTCAAGCTAAGGAAAGTCATCCTTCACCCTGGCAGGTCCTGGTGCTGTAAGCACTCCCAGAAAACAGGAATTTCTGAGCACCATTTCCATCCACCTGCTTCCCCAGACCTCAGATAATACCTCCAGCTCTTCCTCCTCAAGTTTAGCTCTCATGCCTGTACAAAACCTGTGATTTTCTAAGACAGCTTGAATATGCTTGCAACTTGCTGGCAGAAGAAAAAGGAGACCCTACTTCCTACTTGAGCCACAGGTCCCCTGATGTCCTCAGGCTCAAAAGCAGGACTTGCAGTGTGCTGGGGAGGTTCCTGTGCCCACACACAGCTCTTTATCTGCATGCTAGCCATAAACTTAATTAGTTTGCAGATCTTTTTGCTAAACGTGGATGTGGAAGAGGTGATCACAGCCCTCAGCTCACCCAGATGTTCCCTATGTCACTGACCTTGCTGGCTGTCGCAATGCAGTCCTCTCTTTGTGGTCAAGCAGCTATCCTGCTTATCTGCTACCCTGCAGATTTGAAACAGTTAGACTCAAGAAAGAGTGTTGTGGGTTTTTTTCAAATTCTCTTTTACATTTGTGTTAAAGAGGGCTTTTGGAAGCACCCTGAGGAGACTGGCAGATGTCACAGTGTACAGAGCACACTAATTTTACACTGTTTTTCTTTCACACTGGGTAGAGAGCCAGACCCACTCTCAGCTTGTGGAAGGAAACCAGGCTGGAAAGAGGAAGGTATTTCTGCAACGAAGTCTGATGCCTTGAGTAAGAGGCCAAAGTCCAGTGTACCCTGAAAACAAGTTGGTTGATGACAGACACCTCTTCTGCTGCCATCACCAAAACTTGCTTCAGCCAAACCCTTCATGCTATTCCTCAGATGATACCAGGTCTAGGCAAAAGCATCTCCACAACTGTCTTTGCCTCAGGCTCAGGCTGCCTTTGAAGACAAGACTCTGGACAGGATGGAGGGAGGGAGGTGAGCCCCCCATGCCCCTGTCACCACCATCACAAGTCAGGCAAAAAGTGAGGGTCACCACCCTACTAAGGTTAGCTGGATAAAGCAAAGTCCTGCCATGATTAGGGTGAAGAAGTGCAGAGGTGCCACTGGGTGCCCACCATCTGCTGCAAACATCCAACCAGAACAAGTGAAGCAGCCCTGAACACCCTGCAACTGTGAGCATTTCCCTTGCATGTGTATGCATGGCCATGTCCTGCTGTCTCATCAGCAATTGCTGCCCAGGCTCCCTACAGCAAGCTGGCCAGGTCACTAGCAGACCTCACATGGTGATTGTTGTCCTGTTTTGAATGCCCCTCTTATAACATATTGCTATTTACTGGCTAGTAACAAAGACAGACATGCACCTGGAGACTGAGAATTAGGGTAAGTCCAGAAATATTTTCCAGTAAAAAAACAAAAAAGCCTGCTGTCATTACAGAGAAAAACCTGCTATTAAAAGAACAAGAGACTGTTAAAAGGCTGACATTGGTCCAAAATAAACATGGGTTGAAGGCTACAGAAGATCCTGTGTAAAGCCACTTTTGAACCTGGGGGGCAAAGAGAAGATGACAGGAGAGGTAAAAAATGAGAATTCCAGATGCTCCCTTGCAGTCTCATTTTAAGGACAGCTGTAGGATCTAGAACAGGGGCACTGTTGTGTTTAAGAGGGTGTACCATGCATTCCTACTGTTCACCTTCTTACAGGTCTTGACTTTCTTACAGGTCTTGGCCTAAAGGTCTCCTATAGACCTCAGGAAGCATCCCACAGGGTCTAAACAAAGTATGTAGCTCCAGCATTGCAATGCTACCCTTCACAATCCCTCCAAACAGGAGCCTTCAACCCTCAGCTCATCTAGAAATGCAGATTTTTTTTCAGTCAGAAAGAATTACCTTTTTTTTTTTTTTTTTTTTTTTTTTTTAAATCCAGATGAATATGAAGGGATATTCAGAGTCTAAGTGAGTGCTAACCACAGTGTCCAACACATGGCAGGCACAATTTCTTGAGCTGCTCCAGGGTGGTACTTTCCAGAAAGCAGAACCTGGCCATTGGTCACCACAGCCCACATTTTCCTTTTAAAAAAGACAATAAAGCCTCCAAAAAGCTACCACATGGTATTTAACATTTTGCATGGCTCAGCACCAGAAGGCTATCCTTGCAAATGGGGAGCTGTCATGCCTGCCCCTGTGCCATAGGCACAGGGCAATGCTTTCTGTGCTTTCTGGCACACCCACCTTGTAAGTGTTGTGGGACTCCCTTTGGGATCAATGCATGCGTTCAAGCCTGGCTCTTAGCAAGGAGTCCTCAAAACTTCTCTGTGATGTATCTCAGATGCTACTTAACTGCATTGTGAAGCTTGGTTTCAGTTTTTAGGAAGCTGAAAGAACTCAAGAAGCAAGGAGAAATTACCAGATCCAAAGATCTGTGTCACAGACATTTTGTGCTGCTCTAGAAGCATTTCCCCATCTTCCTGTCTGTTTGGAGAACCCTGCAACTTTCCCCTCTGCTCCTTTGCCCTTCAGGCTGCAGCACAAGTCATTCCTCACAGATATCCAGTGAAAAGCAGGAGGAGTTTTCCATCTCATGGGCCTAAACCTGAGGTGAGAAAAACCCTGCTTTGCTTCTAAGCTCTGCACCCAAATCAAGTAAATTCAAGAGCTGTTTTCTATAAACCAGAAACAAGCAGAGTAGCAAAGGTCAGTAGGCACCACTGGCACTGCTGAGACACAGCAACTTCTTTTCCCACTTCCTTTTCTATTTCTATTTTCTCTACGAGATACTTCTCAAACTCCACGTTTACAGTGGGGCACAGAGGAGCAGCAGATATCTCAGTAGCAGATATCTCAGATATCTCAATACTGAACCAACACAGCCGACAAGGTGGACTGTCCCACACCACCCTGTGCTCTCAGCTACCTGGAATCCCCCAGGACTCTGCTCCAATCTCCCGCTCTTACTTGCCCCCTAAACTCCCCAGGGACTCTGCTATGACCCAACACTACATTCTTGATTGCCCTGAAATCCCCCAAAGCTGCAGCTTAAAAGCCTTCTCCCACAGGCATGGGGCACAGGGGGAATATATTTTTTTCTGTCATGTATGAGGTGCCAGTACCTTCTGGGGCTTTGAAGACTTAGCTTGTGGCATGTCAAGAGACGGTTGGTTGGTAAAAAGATTAGGGCTCCACAAAATGCAGTCCTAGATATACTTAATTATGTTTCTTGCTCCTGCTTCTGTCCCTTCCTCACCCATTCACTAGATGCCCTCAGCTGCCTAACCACCACGATTAAAATTAAATGATAAAGCAAGGCAATGGGATCACCAAGTGCCTTGAGATGCAACCACTGGACACAGTAAAGACCAGCCCTGGTTTGGAAGAGGTTGATGTCCCCATGGGGGTGATTTTGGCCACACTGAAGGCAGTGGGGAGAATGCTGCCCTAAAACACCAATGCACAGGGAAGGCACATACACAAAGACTCGTGGTAAAGGATGGAGGGTATGCTCAGGCTGCAGTGAATTAATGATGAAATAGCAGAGGAAAGAAAAAATAAGACTGGGGAAAGACTCCCCAAGGTCTTGGAGCACAAACATTGAGTAGGGCCTACTGACTGGGCCTTCCTCCCATGCTGGAGGCAGCTCTTTTGGCAGCAGCTCAGCCAGGAAGTGGGCTGAACATTCAATGGACTCACAGAGTCACAGAATTCTTTAGGCTGGAAAAGACCTTTAAGTCCAACCTTTAGCATAGCATAACCAAGTGCACCATTAAACCACATCCTTAAACAGCACATTTCCAATTCTTTTAAATACCTCCATTGGTGGTGCCATCACTTCCCTGAGCAGCCTTTTCTGAGGCTTGACAACCTTTTTGGTGAAGGAATTTTTCCTGATGTCCAATCTGAGACCATTTCCTCTTGTCCTATCACTTGTTACTTGGGGAAGCAACTAATACCTTGCTACAACCTCCTTTCAGGCATTTGTAGAAAGCAAAACAGCCTACCTCCTTTTCTCCAGGTTAAACAACCCCAGCTCCCTCAGCAGCTCTGTCGTGGTGGGTCTAAATAGGCCTGAACATGTCCTGGCTTACCCTTTTGTGCTGGGAGAAGCAACCACAGGAAAGGAAAACAAAAGCCCTGGTTTCACCTCATATGGTCAGGCCTGGCTAACTGCCACTCTGATTGGCTATCTTCTGTCCAAAGGCCCATTAGTCTGGGGCGTACATTGTTAAAAGGAGGCTCCTCTGCTGTTGTATTCGTGCCTGCTGCTATTGCTATAGTTTTCTTCTGCGTGCTCTCAGTGTTGCTGTCTTATTGCATCCTGCTTACCCCTCTGCAAGTTTCCAGCTACCAGGAGCAGGTCAGAGACTGTGCTGTATCCCCAGCTTCCCAAGAAAAGAGTCTGGGGGAGCTCCAAATCTCCTAACAGCTTTGAAATCACCGACAGCAACCCTTCCATGTGCTTCGGGCACTGTCTGATACTGTAATGTAGCCACAGAAATCCAGAGAAACTACTATGTGAGCAAACACTCAAAAGCCTCTCAGCAAATCTCCAGCAAGATTCTATAAATTCTGAGGTGATTCTGAGTACCTTTCTGTCATAGCAGCAGAAAGGAGCCTCTCGAGCACTGAGGTGGGCAAGAGGTGTAGAGAGGCTAAGAATCTCTTTCCATTTTCAAGTTTAATATTTGCTATATTGTTGCTAGTTATGTTTCTTAAGTGTTCCAGGTTCCCTGTTTATCTCCCTCTGTACAATGCTTTCATGACCGTGCACAGAACCGCCTATTATTAGAAATACTGGCTGGTAGCAAGTTTCCAAATAACAAAATTAATAAACTGTATTAAATTAATCTTCAAAATCATATCTCACATTCACATCCAACTATTACAAGCTCCCAGTCACATTTGTTCTCTAGACCCTTAGAATCATAGCATCAGTCAGGGTTGGAAGGGACCACAAGGATCATCTACTTCCAACCCCCCTGCCATGGGCAGGGACACCCTGCCCTAGATCAGGCTGCCCACAGCCTCATCCAGCCTGGCCTTAAAACACCTCCAGGGATGTGGCCCCAACCACCTCCCTGGGCAACCCATTCCAAGCTCTTGCCACTCTCTTGGTGAAGAACTTCCTCCTCATGTCCAGTCTGAATCTGCACACCTCCAGCTTTGCTTCATTCCCCCTAGTCCTGGTATCCTAAGAAGTCTCTCCCCAGCTTTTCTTTAGGCCCTCTTCAGATACTGGAAGGCCACAAGAAGGTCACTTCGGAGCCTCCTCCAGACTGAGGAGCCCCGACTCTTTGAGTCTGTCCTCATAGGAGAGGTGCTCCAGCCCTCTGAGCATCCCGGTGGCCCTTCACCGGTTCAGTTGTCCTTCTCTGACTCACTCAATGCCTGTCTGGAAGTGGCCCAAAATATAACACAGCGTTTGAGATGTGGCTTCACCCGTGCCGAGTACAGCACTGAGAAACTGTGACACGAAGAAGAAACAAGGGAAATGCTGAAAAGCGCCTTTAATGTTTACTATTTACAAATTAAAGAGCTCACTTCCATGTGGCAGCTGTATTTCCGAGTTCAGCGCCGTGCCTCCGAGAGGCAGCCCCAAAAGCAGAAGAGAAGACCGAACTCCCTCCTCCCCAGTTCCCGCCTGTGTGTCCCGGGGACCAAGCCCTCCGCCAGCACTGGGTACAGCGCGGCCGTGCTAAGCAGGTAGTGGCCGGGGCGGAGCGGGTCCGGGACGGCGGACGCGTCCGGTTCCTCTGGGAGCGACATTCCTGGGCTCGGCGACTGACAGGCAAGGAGGGGGAGGGCTGGGCGCAGGCGCCACGGGCTGGCATCGGGCGGCGGAGCCCGCTTATTCTATGCCGCGCCGGATGTCCCCGGGTAGCCTGCCGCTCCCGGGCGGGGGCAGAGCCCTGCTGGCAGGGCTGGCAGTGTAAGTACCTGCGGAGGCCGCGGAGGGGACGCCGCACCTGGTGGTGCAGATCCCGGGGTAGGCCTCGGCTGGCTCCGACCTTCTCCTTCGCTTCCAAGGGAGAAGGCCTTCGCTTCTCCCAAGGGAAATGAGTCGCGCCGTGAGGTGCACAAGGAGTGTGCTTGCTTTTTTTTTTTTTTAAGGGGGGCATCGCTGAAAGCACCCCCCCGGACAGGCAGCTCAGCCTGTATGCTCACTTGCTGTGGCAGCCGGCCCCTGGAGCAAGGCCAGGCATTGCCCAGGGCCCTGTGCCTACCTCTGCCAGCCCCTGCTAAAACAAGAGCTCACCTTATGCAACCCCCTTGCTGGTGCCATCGGCTGAACGCCAAACGGAGGTAACATCGGTGTGGTCACTTAACCTGCACACATTTCTGCCCTCCTGCTCTTGCTTTTTGGTCTTGAGGCTGGCTGCAACACACAGCGTTGTGCTGGTCTGCTGCTGTGCAAAGACATGTCCCTGGGGTAGGCTGCCCGGGAGCTGCCACACCCCAGGGAGTGCAGATGGCTGGGGGTCCACAGCAAAGCCTGTGCTTGGAAGAAATACATCCTGTGAGAGAGAAGCAAGTGCTGGGCTGGGTACCCAGCCTGCTGGAGCCTACCAGTAGAGGCTCATACTGAGCTGGGAAAGGCTTTTCAATTTCCTTTTTTTTTTTTCTTCTCCTTTCTTCATAGTGTTTTCTGCATTGAAGCAGTCCTGGGGCAAAAATTATCTCCTAAAGTGATGGAAAAGTATGTGGCATCAATGGTGCTGAGTGCAGTTGGCGACACACTGGGCTACTACAATGGGCAATGGGAGTTTCTGCAGAGCGGCCCAGCCATCCACAAGGAGCTGGCAGAGATGGGGGGACTTGGCAACTTCAGCATTCAAGGTTGGAAAGTCAGCGATGATACAGTAATGCACTTGGCCACAGCCGAGGCCCTGGTAGCTGCTGGAAAATCCCCAAGTTTAGCGGATCTCTATTCCCTGATTGCAAAGAACTACAAGGAGTGTATGAATGACATGAAAGGCAGAGCTCCAGGTAACCCTTCTGCTACACTGTCTGGGCAGAGCTGTCATGTTGCTAAAGGCTGTTCCATATTGTTAATTGTGTTTCTTACAAAGGCAAAAAATTTCCACACTTAGTACCTGTTTCAGGATTAACTAAAGAAAACAGAATAAGACAAGCTAAAGTGGTTTAGGCTTCTCAGATGAAAAAGACACTCTTTACAAAACATTCTTACAGATGTATTTGAGGCCTGGCCTTGAACTTGGGGGAAGGATGTTGGCTTTTGTGATGGGGATGTGTCCTTTCCTGAACTCATGGATGAAAACCAGAGACTCAGCCATGTATAACATGCACTCTGAGATGCTGTGTTAAAACAGCATGTTTAAATAGAAAATTAACACAGAACTTAAGTGCAATACATTACATGCAAAATATACTTAAAAGCACAAAGATCCTTCCTTGAAATTAAGTTTATTAAACCAATTAAACATGAAGTTTACTAAGCCAAACTTTTGTCTAGCTCCACGTCTGCAGTCTGTGACAGGACTATCAGGCCACAATTGCCTTTTCTAAACCCTTTATTTCCATCATCTGTCTTTCCTCTGCATAGACACAGTGCTGAGTTTGGGTCACAGTCAGTGGAGACCAGCAGTGCGTGGCAAAATTCAGGCGGGGTGCCTTGATGGGGTGCAGTAGCCAACCTATATACAATATATTCCTGTAGTTTCCACTTCACTCAGGCTTGTTGACCCAGGTCTTCCCTGAGAACCTCTGTGCTTGTGGCCCAGTTTCTTCTGGGTGCTTGAATTAAACTTAGAGGTACTGAGGCTAGGCTTCCAATTTGACTGGTGCAGGCAATGGTAAATATCCAGGAAACACTCAAATTCAGCAGTCCTATGCAAAGTTTGTACAGAAAAAAGAAATTGACTAGACATGACTATTTGGAGTGGCCAGAATATATCAATAATATTCTGACTTGATATTAAAGATGGGAAAGGCCAAATCCTGCATTGCTTGCTTAAGGCCATTGAGCATAGCGTGACAGAGCTATGCATTTCCAAGGTACACAGGCTCCTGCTGCAGCCTAGAAAAGGCACTTGGCCCTGAGAGCTTAAGTCCTGGCACTTAACAGTTTAATGCCCACTGACATACTACCAAAGGGAGTACCAATTACATACCCTGAAAAGCTGGCTGCAACCTAGAGTCTCCACGCCATTATTGATAAATCCTTAATGATAGAAGTTGCATCTCAGTAACTTCTTTTGGTAGTTCAATGTGAAAGGATTTCCACTGAGAACATAACCCAAGGCCAAAGTAAGTACTCAGTGGGGAATTGCAGCCTTTAAGGCTGAGAATGGAAAGTTGGTGCTGCACCTTTAACCCAACACAGAAGAGATTCCCCCAGAACAGTGGGGGAAAGTCACATTGCTCACCCACACAAGGGAGTCCAGACTTAAAACCGAAAGCTGTAGTAACAAAGGGATTCCCACAGCTTATGTGTCAGAGGGTCACAGCAGGATCCCTCAAGTATGCAGCCCCGGGAGAACATCCACAGTTTTATTCAACAGCAAGTTAATCACTACTTTCATTATTGCTCTTGTGATGTCCTGAAACCCCAAATTCATTGTTTTTGCAGATAACAAAGCCAAATGAAATAAGCAATCAAGGATATACTTATTTTTTCGTGGCACAACTACAGCTGCCTCCGTAACTCTTCAGGAAACCTGCTTCAAAATTCTTGGTCCAAGTCCTTTCCTTGCAGAATTGTTTACCACTTATGCACTTGTTTTAACTCACCTTTTTATCTCTGTTGATTGATCCCAAACAACTGTTGCTGTCTGTGCTCATGAAGTGTCTAAGAGGAATGGAAGCCTATTCCAGAAATAGTGTGCAGTTATACTTGGAACTTTTTCAGGTTGTCTTTCTTTACACATGACTTCCTGCTTATAGTTCTTCTTTCCTTAGGCTGTCACCATCCTTAGGTTACTTATAGTTTCTCACTGTTAGCACAAAGGATTCCTAACCAGGATTTGCTGGATTTCCAAAACATTTTCCTGATACAAAAAAATCCTACATCAGGCGCTTTTTAAAAAAAACCAAACAACAAACTGTTTTAGAAAAAAGACCTGACAATGTGATTCCAGCTTAGTCTTCCTAAATCGGCTTTCAAATATTTTGACTGTTTAAAAGTATGAGGATAATATTTGTAATACATCACAAGAGTCTTAACTGTTGTCTGCTGGTTTTACACTTCTTTTTTTTTTTTTTTCCCATTTGTGACTTATTCATCAGTCATCTCCTAAATATGCACATATTTAAAGCTTCAAGTAAATTGTTACTGCAAAATAACAAGTCCTTCCTTAGAGTTTAAGCCTTGTAATCTCCCCCCTTTTTCTTTTGACTGCAGCTGATGCAAGAACAATCACAATTTTTTTCAAGTAACTAGTTGCCTGGTCTCAACCTGCCCACACATGTGCTGAAGAAATGCCTTTTTCTCAGTTTCAGGAAGATTAGAGTTTATTTTGCTTTTGTTATGCAGATTTTAGTTTTGAACGACCCTAGTCCCTTTGCTCTCTGCCTTTCTCCTTGTCTTCCTGGCGGAAGATCTGTTTTTTACCAGGAACACATGAATAC
The DNA here is from genome assembly GCA_013396835.1 of Psilopogon haemacephalus. Classification (NCBI taxonomy): domain Eukaryota; kingdom Metazoa; phylum Chordata; class Aves; order Piciformes; family Megalaimidae; genus Psilopogon; species Psilopogon haemacephalus. Next base: position 197,247 of record VWZI01010201.1, read on the forward strand.
AGTGGTTGTCACAGATTTTTGAAAATCTGGCTTTGTTTGACAGGTTCTTTTGAGTGCCCTGCTTTAGGTCATGAGTGCAATGCTTCATGTAGTCATTTTTTAAAAAATGCCTCAATTTCCTGTTAATCACCATAATGCTGGAAATTAGACTGATAGCCTCTTAGCGATTTTGATACAGAGTAGTGGGCATGAATTAATAACCTACATGAAAAGCATATTCAGCAGCCTGAACATGTCCTTACTTGACAAAACCAAACTCCCACAGTTCAGTTAAAGGTTGATGGTGATCAGTCCCAGCAGAGCCCAGTGCTATCCACACCAAACATTCTGCCTACTGCTTCTCCCATCAGAGAAGCACAGTCCCACAATTTTCTTTCTGTAAATCACTTGAGAAGAAGGATGTATAAGGACCGTTAGAACTGATCAAGGGGTTGGCTGGTCATGTGCCACTATTAAACCAGCAGATCTCATCCACTGGGCAGGGTGCAACGGTGGCATGATGCAAGCGGCTGGTGTGCCAGCACAGCAGGCACAGATGAGGCTGGTGAGACAGCAGATCTGTTTTGTGCCTGGGTCACGTTGTGTGAAATTCACAAGAGCCAAAGTGGCTTGACTGATCTGCAGCCTGTTTCCTGTTCTTCCTGATGGACGAGAGTTGCACAGACAGCTTCTCTTCTCAAATTTGATTTTGGTTGACAGGTTTGTGGGACAAGTAGCCTGACAGCCACAGGACCAACCTGCCTTTTCACTGTTCACTGGTCTATCCATTCACACTGTAGAGAGGGCTGTATCCTGTGCTGATCTAATAAACCTATAATGTTAAATC
>VWZI01010201.1:200919-318640 GCA_013396835.1 Psilopogon haemacephalus
GGGGAGAAATCTAATGCAGAGAAACATGTCCTTGTGCCTTTTACTGTAAATCACATCTTTTTGAAAAATTGGTGGACTTCTGCCACTTCATCACAAGGGGCTTTTGACATGGCATGTTTTCAGCTGGTGCCTAGCATGCCTGCGAGGAGGGAGCTCAGATACTTCTGCCTTGGGACGTTTCTTACAGACCCTCCATGTCATCTCCTGTTTTGCAGGCATTACTTTGAAGAGCAATGGGAAAAATATCTGTTGGAGAGAGGCATATTGGATGGGGTCTCTCTGCCCACCTTCCCCCTCAAGTATGGCGTGGAAGAGAGAGACTCGTTCTACACCTCCCTGAGCTACAGTGGCTGGGGAGGCAGTAGCGGGCACGATGCCCCCATGATTGCTTATGATGCACTACTGTGTGCTGGGGACTCCTGGGAAGAGCTGGCTCACCGGGCTTTCTTCCACGGAGGTGACAGCGACTCCACTGCTGCCATCGCAGCCTGCTGGTGGGGGGCTATGTATGGCTTCCAGGGGGTCCATGCCTCCCTCTATGCCCACCTGGAGTACAGGGACCGCCTGGAACAGGTGGCCAAGGACTTGTACCACATTGCCTAGGTGGGGGCGGCCAGATCCCCCAGTGCCACTCTTACTCCACCTGCTGCCCCTCACTAACTCAAGGTTGTGCAAACTTTGCAAAGCTCCTGGATTAAAGAATGGAAGTCTATGCTGGAGCTGGGCGTGCTCTATGTTTTGTGTTGGCTTCAGTGGGGAGGCCATTCTGGAGCTAGCAGTTTGTCGCCTGTGCATGGAACGGAAGTGGTTACAGGGTGATTTGATGGGAGCACACAACGGTTCTTTGAGCACCAGGCCCTGAGACATCTCTCCTCTGCTTGCTGTGCAGTGTGTGGTCCTCAGTGGGAACAGGAGCACCTGCTCCAGCATTGCTAGCCATGCTTCAGCAGCAGGACAGGGAGCAAAACCCACTCAAGCTGCCCCAAGCTAGGGTCCTGCCCATACGAGCCTGCTAGAGGGGGTCAGGGACACATGGCTGATCACAGGGAGCATATGTAAGCTGGCAGAGATGCCTCCTAGCAAATTCAGGACAGATAGCCAAAGCTCATTGCTTGCCACTGTCAATAGGGAGTGCCAGGGACACCACTTGACATCCAAAACTGAGGATCTATATGAGTAGAGCTGAACTGTTTGGTCCTTAGCACAGTCTATAGCAGAAGCAGCCCATGGTAACCTACTGGGGAGAGTGAGGAGGTGGTGGGCAAACAGGCAGCTGTGTCTGAGCAAAAAGTTTTCTCACAATTACTTTAGCAGAAGATATTTTTTTGTTTTAAATGAGTGTGAAAAAAACTCCAGCCCAACCTTGCACCTGTGTCAGCAGTGTATTTTGCACATTTCACAGTGCTTTCGCTATACAGGTAAGAAAGGACCGCATCACTTCCCTGTTTCAGATAACATGGGGCTTCAAGACTACTGACCAAACCCTCACTTGGGGTACAAATGGGTAATGAAAATCAACAAGCTGTGGTTTTCACCAATGTAAGCAGCTTTTTTAGTGAACTGTATTCTTCTGCTTACATCAAAGGTTACCAAAGATAATTTGCTCAACTTTTGCTATGGATAATTCTACTAAAAAGTTTTTTTTTTTCCTTCAAACTATGACAAAGTACTTTCTATTTTCAAAGCTATTTCGAACCTGGTGTATTTCTCTCTATCAGTGCCTCTATTAAATGTTACAATTACAGGATGAATTAGTCACAGAATCATTAAGGTTGAAAAAGACCTTTAAGCTCATGAACCTTAAAGACTTCAAAGACCTTTAACCCAATTACCATGCCCAGTAAACACCTGAAGCAACACATCTACACGCTTCTTAAACACCTTCAGGGATGGCGACTCCTCCACCTCCCTTGGCAGCCTGTTCCAGTGCCTCACCACTGTACCAGGTAAGATCATTGATCAGATCCTTCAGGTGACTGTGCTAAGGCACAGAGAAAATGACAAGGTGATCTGTGACAGCCAACACGGCTTCACGAAGAACAAATCATACCTTACAAATCTGGTGGCCTTCTATCCCAGTTACTACTCTGATAGTTATGGGAAAACCAACTGACATCATCTACCCAGACTAATGCAAGACCTGTGACACTGTCCCATGTGACATCTTTGTCTCTAAGATGAAGAGACATGGACTTGATGGATAGACCACTCAGTGGATAAGGAACTGGCTGCATGGTTGCACTCACAGAATTGTGATCGACAGCTCAGTGTCCAGGTGGAGACCAGTGACAAACTGAGTTCCTCAGGGAGTTCCTGGATCCAGTGCTGTTTAACATCTTTGCCAGTGACATGGACAGTGGCACTGAGTGCACCCTCAGCAGGTTTGCCGATGACACCAGAATTGTGTGGTGTGGTGGACTCACTTGAGGAAGGGATGCCATCCAGAGGGTTCCTGACAGGATTGAAAAGTGGGCCAGTGCAAACTGCTTGAGGTTCAACAAGTCAAAGTGCAAGGTCCTGCATCTGGGTCAAGCCAGTCCTTGGCATAAATACAGGCTGTGTGCAGAGTGGGTTGAGAGTAGCTCTGAAGAAAAAGGCTTGGGGAAGCTGACTGATGAGAAGCTCAACATGAGCTGGCAGAGTGCTCATGCAGCCCATGCAAAAGGCAAGCTATCCTAGGCTGCATCAAAAAGAGTGTGGCCAGCTGCCTTCCAGTATCTGAAGGGAGCATGCAGAAGAGGCGGAGAGGGACTTTTCATAAGGCTGTCCAATGACAGGACTCGGGGGAAGGTTTGAAACTGAGAGAGAGTAGGTTTAGATTGGATCTTAGGAAGGTGGTAAGACTCTGCAATAAGTTGCTCACAGTGGCTCTGGATGCCCCCTCACTGGAGGTGTTTAAGGCTAGACTGGATGAGGCCTTGGGCAACGAAGTCTAGCAGAGAGGCATCCCTGCCCATGGCAGGGGAGCTGATCTGAGGTCCCTTTCGACCTGGGCCATTCTATAGTTCTATGATTCTTTCAGTAAAGTTTTTCCTAATATCCAATCAAAAGCTCCCCTGGCACAACTTAAGTCCATTTCTTCATGTCCCATTGCCAGTTTCTTGGGAGAAGAGATCAACACTGGCATGACTACAGTGCCCTTTCATGTAGTTGTGGAGAGCAGTGAGACCTCTCCTGAGCCTTCTCCAGACTAAATAACCCCAGTTCCCTCAGTTGCTCCTCAAAGGACAAGTCCTCCAAATGCCTCATCAGCTTCGTTGTCTCTGTACACACTCCAGGATGTCAATGACTTTGGGGCCCAGAACTGAACACAGTGATCAAGCTGTGGCCTCACTAGGATCAAGCAAAGGGGCACAATCACAGTGATGAGAGGGAGAAGTGTGAAAAGCCAGAAGGTACGAGGTGCCTGCAAACTCCAGCCTACAAGAGAGAGGAAATGTGCTACCACAGTGGGAGGAAGTTACCATGTCAGGGAACAAGGGTGGTGGGAGAGAAGCTTGTTAAAGCTGGGGGGTTGGGCTCACTGTTACACAGAGCACACACAAAGGCATAATGAGCCTAAATCTGACACAAACCAGCAGCAAGAGAGAGGAGTCACAATTTCAACACGGTTTACTACAGCTCTCAGGTGTGTTGTATAAAACATGTTTTAGTGCAACATAGTACAAAGTTGGGGTTTTTTTGTTTTGTTTTTTTAAAAAATCCCAAACATTTTTCCACATCATGCATGGATAGGGTATCTCTCTTTCTTCTCAGGTTCATTACAGAAAGTTACAGCAGAGAGAGTGGTTTGAAAAGCTTTGTTAAAACTTGTTAACAGGAAGAGTCTGCCTTATAAAAACAAACATTTGAGACTTGGCCAACTGGGCCATTGCACTGCCAGAGCAACGGAGAAATGTCACCACCAAGGTACATTCAGGGATCACATTGGGAGTCACTTCCTGGGAAAATCTGGGCTCAGTGCAGGAGCCACAGGCTGGGAAGGAACCCATTTCAGCCAGGGGCAGAGGGCATAGGAGAGCCCTCCTCCTGGAAAGCCCTGCTCTGAAGCAAACAGGCTGGTGAGGAGGTGCACAATTCAGATGCAGCACAGTGCTCTCCCAGGACAGACTGTCTCCTGCCGACTTCATTTTCAATTTTGTTTTTCCTTTTAAAGCTGAAATGAGTTGCAGTTCCTGCCCAGGAGCAGTATGTACAAGAGATAACGCATTTAGGGAACAATAACCACTGGCTGCAGCTGCTGCTGTTTGCACCTTGGTTCTTCAATTCCATTCACTTCTCGTCCCACTCTTTGCAGATGCCTTATCCAGACAGAGAAGACAAATGTGTGTGTATATGATACATATATATAGGAGTGTGATATTATGCATATGCGGGGGCCAGTAAGCAGTTACATCTTGAGGAGGCAGACTCCGCAGAGGAATGAGTGAAATGTGGGATTCTCAGCAGAAGAAGTAACCAATGCCATTCTGGTGGAGGAACACAGGTGGCTGACTTGGAATACCCTGGCATGGGATGGTCTGTGGCCACATGGGTCCTCTCCCAGGTGGGAGAGAGGATGCACGGTGCAGATCTCCCACCTGAGGCTTCACCTCTGAAAAATCAAGGCATCAGGGTCTAACCAACTAGTGCTACAGAGCATCTGCTGAGGTCCCCTTCTCTTCACAAAGAACGGTCTGACCCTCCTGAAGAGGACGAGAGCTGTGGGCATGGCACCTCTCAAACGTGAGGCAGGGGGACCTTGCAGCTGTGCCCATCTGCCCCAGTTGGCTTCAGCCAGGCTGCAAAAAATAAATGGCTGGATTTGCCAGGAAGACATCGAGGAAGACAACAAAAGGCCATTTTTGGCAAACGTTTTCTTCCGCCAGACACAACGCTTCGGGCGCAGGGAGGAGGAGGCGGTTTCCTCCACAGGACAGGGCAGGGGTACTTGGCATTATGGGGTACAGGAGCTCAGGTGCCCCAAGTGGCTAGAGCCCAGGTTTGGTTCGCCAGAGCCCTATCTTTCACAGAAAGAACAGCATTTCCTGCCACCTCAAATGTCAGGAGGAGCAGCTTCTGGAGAAATGGTTTCTCCTCCTAATGCCCCAGGAATGAAACATGGCAGATGCCTGCACACAGAGGGGAAGACTTCTCATGGGCCAGGAGACAAGAAAGCCCCCAGAGTGCTGATATGGTGCAGGCTTCTTGTGCTGTGGCAGGCTCCAACCTTGCAACAGGAAGTAGTGGAAGCCGTAGGGAAACTCATGACATGTGGTAGTTAATTGTGTGTCCCCTCTGTGTGGCACGGCTGAAACTGGGCTCCTTAGCTAAACCATTAGGGGCCATGAACCCAATTGTGGAGCTTTTCCTTTCCCCCTTCTTAGAGTCATTACTTTGGTCAGGTTGAAGTCTTCAGAGACGGGATCCAGCCACCCATCCCCAGGTGATGGGGGCACAGAGAGGATATGTCTCATCAGAGGTGGCAGCATGAACACCAGGGAACACAGCTCTGGTAAGATGGACCATACAAGGGCCCTCTTTGCTACCAACAAAGTCAGGGCTTTCTGGTGTCCTCCTATCCCCCACTTCAGTTCCTGGTGACAAACTATATTACTTTTGTCTTGACCACAAGCGTGCTGAATATTCAGTCTCTCCAAGACTTGGGAACACTCCCAAAAGGTGGTTTGTTTCCTCCTGAGAAAAACAGTAAGATGAAGAAGAGAATATGCTGAGGCTACAGCCAGTCTTTGAGATGGACCTCCCAATAGCCCAGTTAATCTGTCCAGAGATGAAAACTGGCGTCGTCCATTCTGAAAGAGGGAGGAGCTATCTCAGTGTACCTTGGGAAAATGCCTTCTTCACCATAGCACTGAGTCTGAGGAGGAAGACCAGTCTGTTTTGGAAAACATATATATAAATTTCCAAAAAGTTCATCCCAGGACCAAACCCCTCTGGGAACATCTCACTGTGTGGAGGGCAGGGGAAGCCTACACTTGAGTAACTAAAAAATAAAACAGCAACATAAAAGCAATGACCCAAAAGACAGGAACTGGTGGGAACAAAATTAATGTTAGGGGAACATCTGCTATGTACAGCAAGTGCAGGGACCCTCTGTCCATTGGGGTGAGAGAGTGCATTCCCACAGGTGCTGGAGTAAACCTCAGACCTTTCTGTCCCTGTCGGCTGGGCACTCTGCAGAGCTCAGCTACTGCGCCGGAGCACAGACACTCAAACAAATGAAACAAGAACAACAAAACCCACTCCATTCCTTAGGTTCCTGGTGTGTCTCTGCTCCTCCCTCTCTCTGTGTCCTGGGCACCTCTGCCTCTTTAGTCCATGGTTCCCGGGTGGATGCTGAGGACTGGCGGCTCTAGGCAAGTGGGAGAGTAGTTGAGGTGAGGCTCTTTGATCCACAGCAAGGGAACTCCATTCTTGCCCTCTGAGTTCTTGCTGGAATTTCGGCTCTTGAACCGCACCAGGAGAATAGTGATGATCAAGATGCCAAAGATAGGGAAGGGGTAGAAGAACACAAAGTAGAAGAGGGCATCATTGGAGCAGATGACAGACTGCAAGGTGGAGCCTGAAAAGAGACACAAGACAGTAACATTTCATGGGTTATCTGCGATGCAGGGCCTACAAACTTCTTCAGAAACAAACAAAAACCCAAAACCCACACCCAAAACCACCACCACCAAAAAAAAAACACCCCAAAACCCCAGATGCAGTATTCTGTGTTGATGTAGGAGGTGGGGCTCTGGCAAAAAACACCAATATTGGAAAGCAGAGCAGCAGAAAAAAGTTATGACAGGGATGTTTTGGTTTTATTCCCCACGGAGTTTCCTGAATACTGAACAGTCCTCCCTGGTGCAGACTTTATTATGTCTTACAAAGTGGGGAGGCTTTGCAAAGTGTTGCTTCCCTCAGTGGTGTACACAGAGGTAGTATCCCAGGCTATCTCCTTAAAAGGTCTGCAAAAGTCTCATGAACTCTCTGGGGTTATTTCTGGGGTCTCTAACCCATCCGATGGCTTCCAGAGCTGCTGGGAGGAGACCCTCATGCCACAGTCTGCACAGCTTGTGCACAGCTAACCAGATTCCATGGTGTTTTCTAAAGGGAAGAATTAAATCTGATTTGAAACACACCAGGTTCTGTGCAGTGCAGATGCTCAAGCCCAAGCAAGAGCTGGTCTACAAGCCATTGAGGTGATTGGAAAAGCACTGGCACCACAAACTTGTCACAGTGCAGGTGAGACCCAGTCCCACTCACTCTTTGGGCTCTTTATCTTGGCTGAACCAAAGACAAGGGGGATGCCAGGGCCATGCCCCAAAAAGGGTTGCTGCCTCTTCTCACCTGCATCCTGCACATGAACGGCAACTGTCCCTGACTCCTCCTCTGCCAGCCGGTACCACACACCGTTGGGGTCTGCCAGCCACTCCTCCACACGGCATGAGTAGTTGCCCGTGTCAGCACCACCCGCCTGCAGCACCGTCAGTCGGAAGAGCACCGCTGAGAGCCTCTGGAAGCGCAGGCGACCCTCCCAGCGACCAGCCTCAGGGCTGAAGATGGCGTCAGGGCCCACACTCAGCACTGCTTCCCTCTCCTCCTCTTCCTCCTCATCACCGCCTGGCTCTTTGGCCCGAAGGCTGTACCATGTCACTGCAAAGTGAGACTCTGGACTGGAGCGGGATAGAATGCTGCAGTCCAGTGGGAAGGACTCCTTCTCCTGCACTGTGAGGTTGCCAGTGGCTGTGTCCACCTGCAAGGTGGGATCTGAGAGGACAAAAAGAAAGAGGTGAGCACTGAACAAAATGCTATTGTCAAAGGCACCCTGCCCTGGCACGAACTTGCTGTCACAACTCTGGTACTAGGCACAATCCAAGCCAAACCTAAGGGCTTGAGGCAGTGTGCCAAGCCCCACAGGACCTCTCTGGTCAACCCTGTAGGAGCAGCATCCTCACCTGGTTGCACACAGTCTGGCAGAGGGACAAACAGGAGCTAGCTGTGCTACTACCCTGCCCACACAGATACTTGCACCAAAATGTGGCTATGCATGAGATGAGAAAGCTGCTGCAGCTCGTCCAGATGTGCTGGATGAGGAAACATGCCAGGAAATCTCCATGCTTTGTGCAGGAGCTATGTACTACTGCTCCTCAACTGCTGGTGCAAAGAATATTGCACTTCATGCTTATTTTTTATTTCTTTGAGACTACTCAAAGAACTTGAAAATCAGTATGATAGGAGAGGATTTTTGCCAGTAATCTGGCAAGCTATGCAGTTAAGAGGTTACTTCATGGAGATGTCCTCAGCACAGATACAGTAAGCATGATTCCAAAAGTCTCCCTCTAGTTTTTTTTCATATAGTGCTTGCTGCAAAGCTAAAGAGATGCTTTTACCTAACTGAGATGCATGGCCAGAACCCAAGATGAGTTGATTAAGGGCTGACTTCATCAGCAATTAACATTTGGTTTAGTCATCGTGCCAGGGAACACATACTCCAGGGATTGCAATCAGTCTGGATCTAAGCTTTCATTTAAAGATTAAAAAGCCCTTTGTGACATAGAAGCTGAGCAAGAAGGGCAAGCTGATAGCTCACTGAAGACAGAAGTGCTTTCTCCTCCAGCAAAGATATCTGGGCAAACCCTCCCTCATGCAGACTCTGGGTGTCCCTGCAGAAGAAGGCTGCTGTCCCCCAGCTCTCATCAGCCACTCATCTGCTGTGCCTATTACAACACCTGCCCTACACTTTTTAAATGGTCCCTTAAGGAAAATTCTCCATTAAGACCAGAACTCTTCAGGCCACAGGCAACACAAGTGTTTTCAGTTCACATCTTCCCCAGGAAGACTCCTGAGCAGAAACAAGAATGAAGAAAGTCTTGAGATTTTTGGGACTACTGATGTAAAAAGGAGGTCAGGAAGGAAATAGCTTGTCAAAACCAATACAAAGCCTCCTCCCACCTCAGCAGGTTCAGCAGATCCTGTCTGATGGTGCTGAGAGGTTTTTTGCCCCACTTTGCTCACAATTATAATTCTGAAAGATGAATGTGGAGATCCTTGCTAATGAGACATGAGTCACAAGAGATGCTATTTTTAAGTTTATAGTCATTTTGTTAGCTACTGGCTGCCATGAAAGAAAAACAAACAGCAACAAAGCACTTCTAGAAAAAAAAATTATCTTGAATTAGTGCATCCCCAACTCCCCCTCCCACTCCATATTCTTCTGCAATTCAAAATGAGCCTCAAGGATTTCCCCTGCTGTTCATTCCTCCTTTCATCAGGACTGGTAATTCTCATCCTGGATGAAGAGCTGCACTTACAACCATGTGGGCATGCAGGGTATGGGAATTGCCTGGCCTGGGCAGCAGTGTCTCTGCTCAAGCAGCGCTGGCCAGCAAAGCTTCCCAAGCAAGGACCTGGCAGATAAAGGCTGTGCTATCACCTAAGAGAGCTCCTTTTTGCAGTATAAATTTGCTTTGCCAGGAATGACCACTAAAACCTGTGCAGAATCTTACCCTTTTGCCATCTCTGCTGCAGTTACAAGGGTGGTAATCTCATTGGAATGGGCAGGTAAAAAGCACTGCAGCAGTACTTGCACGGTAGTTATTTTACATGCTGGAAAGCACCCAGCAAATGAGAACCATAACAGTTACTTGACCTGTGGCCTTTAAGACAGACATTTAGTATTGAGCCATATGCCTCAAAAGCTAAGGAATCCATATTTTTCAAGGTAAATTATCCCTTCAGCTTATCTATTATTAAAATAGACTAAACTTAGCAGACTACTCTGGGACCCTTCTTTTGAGGACTTAGGAGTCCACAAGTTCTGGTCAGTCTTCAAGAACCATCTTTTAGAAGCACAGGAGCAGGCAATTCCACTGTGTCACAAGTCAGGCAAGTGGGGCAGAAGACCAGCTTGGTTGAACAAGGAACTCCTTGAAGAGGTTGAGAGGAAAATGGGATTGTATCATCTCTGGAACTGAGGCCAGGCTTTACAAGAAGATTACACAGCTCTGGTTCATACTTGCAGGGAGAAGACACAAGAGACCAAAGCTCAATTAGAGTTGAATCTGGCCATTGTTGTGCCAGCTAATAAGAAAGCTTTTCTTAAGTACATTAATAGCAAGAGGAGGTATAAAGAAAACATTGGACCAATACCTGTTGGGGGTGGTCATCTGACTAATAGGAATGAGAAAAAAGTGCAGGAATTCAGTGTGGTTTTTTGCCTCAGTCTTTAATACTTTCAGACTCTGAGCTGCCTGGTCCCCTGAGTGAGAAGACTCTAAGGGTGGGAACAGTGACTTTTCATTTGTGGACATTGAAACTTTAAGGGACTAGCTGTATCAGTTGAATGTTCACAAGTCCAAGCAGCCTGATGAGATTCACTCTAGAGTACTGAAGGAGGTACTGGATGTTATGGCAGGACCCCTCTCAACCATCATCTAAAGGTCTTGGCAGTCTGTGGAGGTCCTTGGAAGCTGGCCAGCATTCTTCCAATCTACAAAAAAAGGTGCAAGGGAAGATCCAGGGAACTACCAGACCTGTTGGTCTAATGTTAGTTCCTGGAAGAATTATGGAAAATATTATATTGGGTACTACTGAGAGAATAATGCAATTATCAGGCACAGTCAACATGGGTTCACAAAGGAAGCATCCTTCTGTGATAAGTCACCTTGTTGAACTTATTTGATATCCTTCTGTGAGAAGCTCACCTGCCTAACAGATGAAGGGAAGGTGGTGAATGTAGTTTTTCTGAATTTTAGTAAGGCCTTTGGTAGTGTCCAGACAAGTTGAGATATATGGTGTGTTTGTTGAAGAACTGGCTGAAGGCTCAAAGGCTTGCTGTCAATGGGGCTACTACACCTGGCTGGTACCCACTTACCAGCAGTATTCTTCAGGGCTCAATTTTAGAGCCAGTTCTCTTCAATACATTTATCAATTATCTGAATGCAAAAGCTGAATGCATCATTAGCAAGTTTGATGATACCAAACTGGGAGATGCTGTTGACTCTCTTGAAGGACAAGATGCCCTGCAGAGGGATCTATATAGATTGGAGCATTGAAGAGTGATTAACTGGATGAAATTTAACAAGTTCAAATGCCCGATTCTGCACCTAGGATAGAGTAACACCAGGCACATGCACATCCTGGGAGGGCTGTGGCTAAGGAATAGCCCTGTAGAAGGAATCCAGGAGTGCGGGCTGATAGGAGGCTCAATATCAATCAGCAGCATGTTCTGGCAGCCAAGGGGGCAACAGCATCCTGGGGTGCATCAAGCAACAGTGTAATCAGTTGGCTACAAAGGGATTATCCCACAGTGCCGTTGTGGCCTCACCTTGAGTGCTGTGTGCAGTTCTGAGCCTCATAGTTTAAGAAAGATATGAAGGTCCTTGAATACATCCAGAGGAGGGCAACAAAGCTGGTCAGAGTGTTGGAAGGCATGTCCTATGAGGAGTGGCTGAGGGCTCTAGATGTCTCCAGTTTGGAGAAAAAGAAAATGAGGGGTGACCTCACTGCTCTCTACAGCTTCCTGAGGAGGAGAAGTGGAGAGGGAAGTGCTTATCTTTGCTGGAACCCTAGGATTCAGTGATAGGAAGTGTGAGAACGAATTAAAGCTGTGTCAGAGGAGGTTCAGAGTGGGCATTAGAGGAAACACTTTTTTACTGAGAGGGTGGTCAGATTCTGGAACAGGCACCCTAGAGAGGTGGTTGATGTGTCCTTGTCAGTGTTCCAGAGAAATCTGGACAATAACCTTAATAGTATACTTCAACTTTTGGTCAGCCCTAAGCAGTCAGGCAGTCAGACTAGATATCATTGTAGTTCTCGTCCAATCAAAATGGTCCTATTCGACTCTACTCCATCCACAACTGTTTGAAACTGGGATTTCCTCCCTGGTTTGAACTTCTGTAGCACTTTTTCCCCCACTAATCCGGGAGAGACCAAGAAGCACCTATGGTGATCCCTGATGCCTGCCTCTCTGGGTCTGGGGGGCAGCCAGAACAGTGGATTTAGGAAGCAGGATCCATCTGAACCACTATCACTGGCAAGAAGGTGGCAAGGTAGACTCTGTATACTTCACTGCCCACATAGAGGCAAGCCCATCATAGCCAACTCCTCTCCAATGAAGAAGCCCAAGCTTGAGTCCCAACCAATAGAAGAACTCTTGGAGCTAAACACCTCACATCTATTCCTCCACCCACACAATAGGCATCAGCAGAATGAGAAACTGCCTGGACAACAGGGAGGGTCTTGATCTTCTCCGCTGTTCTCTTTTCATGCAAGGACCTTTTCCTAAGGTGCACACCTGGTGCACACAGATGGCTTCTCCCATCTCCTTCTCAATCAAGATGTGAATAAAATCAGAAGGCCATCTTATTGAATCTCCAGAGTGCTGAAAAAAAAGCATTTGCAGATGCAGTAGTGACAAAATCTCAAGCTCATCTAGCTGTGTTTGCACGACTTGCTCTATACTCCTTCTGCAACAGCAAAGATGCACCTAAGACGACATACAAAAAAGCATCAGCACTGTCTGTAGCACAGCAGTCCTGCTCTCTCTCTGCCCAGACCTGCTGTCAGTGACAGAAAGATGAGGACTCATTCATTCAGTCCAAGAGGGCAGAACACTCACAAAGCTCTTGGTGTGAGATCTTCCTCACCTGGCTGCTTGACAGTGAGGGTGATGAGTCCGGAGAGGTCCTCTGCTCGCTTGTACCAGCGATCACTGGGGTCAAGGAGCCACTCCTCCACACGGCAGTCATAGGCCCCACTGTCCCGTATGGTGGCATTTTGGATGGAGAGGAGGTAGAGACCTGGGGATGGGCTCTCCAGGTGCAGCCGGCTCTGCAGGTTGCTCAGCACCGCCAGGTCCCCGTATCGCAGGGTGTTCTGTCGGCTCAGCCGGGCCACCACCTCCTTCTCTGGGTGGCCTGGCCGCCACACGTACCACTCCACAGAGAGCTGAGATGAGGGACTGGTTCGGCTGCTGACCAGGCACTCCAAAGTCACCCACTGGTTCTCTAGCACCGTTATGTTCTTGTGGGTCTGATTCACCTGCAGGCGGTTATCTATGGGAAAAGACCGTTAGAAATACAAGGTGAACAAAGGTTGCAAGGGTCCTTTGTCTCCCCACAAGCCCTTCCTGCATGGCTACGGTCCCAGGGTATGATAAAAGAAATGAGGAAGGAGAGGAAAAAAAAATGATAGGCAAAAAAAAAAAAAGAGCAAGAAAAGAAAAGAAGACTTGTGTTTTTTCTGGTCTTCTGAAAATCTCAGGCTAGCCATCAACAATGCTTCCATTCAGTACTGGGAACTGGAAACCCACAATCTCCCAGTAGGACCAGAGGGATCCTAAGTCACTTTTGTCAAGAGAGATCACACCTCCATCTTTTCTCATCATTCTCTTGGAGCCCTGTCATGCTCTGATCAGTAAGTTCTCCTGCTGTGGGAAAAAGGTAAAAAGCAAAGCAGAAAACTGATAGCTGACAAGGAACGACCACTGCAAAATGAGAAGTGGCATGAAGGCAAAGTCACATATGGTGTTTTGCTGCCTTGGGAACGTCCCTGGTTTTTACTCCAGTTTCATTGATATGGAGGGAGTGACTGCAATCAGCTCTTTTATGTGAAATGACGCGTTCAACACTCCTGACTCCATGACTTCTTTCTAGAGGCACAGTTTGGACTTCCCTAGTACAGCAAGCAACTGGCACTGTACTTCCCAGAGAGAGACAGGCGATGCAAAGGTGGAGACAGATCACAGCTCCCCACTCGCTGACTGCTCCACAGCCATCTCAGGACTTTGCACAGAAATGAGGAGCTGGGACTGGCAGTGAGTGGCACACTGTGGCCTGCTGTGCTCCTTGCATGACCAGGCAAAGCTGCACTGGGGACCATACTCAATATCCCTCTTGCTCCCTCATCCATAGAGCTTATGTCTAGCCAGCCAAATCTAGACCCAGAAAATGAATTGAGCATCCTAATCCAGCTCTGCTACCCAGCTGTGTCCCTCCTGCATGAGGGATATTATCCTGCAGAAACAGGCACATGCAGCAAGCAGAGACAAAGCTTCCTCATGAAGTACTGATGCTACTCTGCCGCCAAAGCACACATGGGATGCAGGCTCATCCCATGCTGTCTCAGAGACAGCACTTGCCTCTGTACCTCCCTGCTTTGCATGAAGTGAAGACTTTGTCTCCAGCCTGTGGTGGTCATGTGTAGCTCCTCCACCAGTCCACCTTTAAAAGTAATGCCCACTGCCACAGAAACCACCATCAGAGCAAACTTCTCCTTTCCTGGCAGCCACCTCCCTACCTCATTAAACTCATTACTCATATCTCATGTGCACAGCACAAAGGCAAAAGAGACAAGCTCCCCATGCCTGCCAGGATATGGGCAGAGAGTAACATTAAACTGTGTGCAGAATACAAAAATGCTTTCCCAGGCAGGCACACAGCAGTTCTCTCTCTTGCTAGTCGACACTCTTGTTAAATGATGCTCTTGAGGATAAAGAAAGCTGTCTGGATTCAGCAGCTCTAGATCATAGAAGAGCAACAGCCTTCATGTGGGGCACTGAAATTCACACCAGCCCAGTCTAAACAGAGGAGGGTCACATCAAAGGAGGAAAACATCCCTCTTCACACAGGGACACGTAGGCATGATAATACAAAGAGGAGGTGACATGGCTGCAGCAGAAAGAAAAGCAAAGGATTCCTGCTACTCCACAAAAGCTCACTCAGCTTGTGAGTCATGTACAAGAGCTGATGCCAAGAGGATCCCTCTGGTGGGACACATGGTACCTGGCTGCTTGACGGTGACCTCTGTGCGGCCTGACACCTCTTCTGCCAGCTTGTACCAAGCATGGTTGGGACTGAGCAGCCATTCCTCCACGTGGCAATAGTAGCTGCCGCTGTCCCGGACCTCTGCCCGCTGCACCGTCAGGCTGAAGAGCCCTCCCGACGCCGAGCGCTCAAACTGTAGTCGGCCCCGCAGACCCTCCTCCTCTGCATAGGTACCGTACTCAAAGGCTGAGCTGTGGGTGGTCTTCAGGATGAGCTTGCCATCTGCATCAGAGGGCTTGTGGACGTACCACAGCACAGCAAAGTGGGAGTCGGGGCTGGTCTGGGATTTCACTGAGCAGTTGAGGGGTATGGGCCTGTTCTCCACCAGAGTGATGCTCCGCTTTGACTTGCTCACCTGCAGCTTGGTCACTGCAAGGGAGGAAGAGAGAAGGATGAGGAGAGTTGGATCATTAACACAGAAAAGAAACTCACCTGGTTTGGGGAAGACCAGAGAGTCTTCCCACAACTGCAGACATGGTTGCTCTTGCCTGGGTCCCACTTGCACTAGATCTGTGAGGCAAAGATGTTTAGATGTTCTCTTACCAAATCTTCTCTCTTTCACTTCCTGCACTATTCTTGGATCCTCCCACCGTGTCCCTCCACAAGGGCCTGCTTTGTCACAGTTTGTCCTTTAAGAAATTCCCTTTCTTAATTCATCATTATTTAGGGCATCAAATCTAGCAAGAAGGCTACGCTCAAACTCAGTGGGCTTTTTCGTGGTATAATCACACCACTTGCATCTCAGGGCAACAAGATGAATGTTTCTTAGTTTAAGAGAAAAAGATTTCCAGGAAGACTGAATTAAACAAGATTCTGGCTGTTACAGGCCAGCCACCTCAGTGCCACAGAACCACAGACACAATAGGGATGCCAATGTGGGCGTAACTAGAAAAGAAGAAAGAGCACCAGACTGCACAGGACCAATGGGAGCAAGCTCTAACAGCTTGAAGATCTGGCTCCAGGTCCAACACAGACAACCGAGTCAGAACAAACCACAGCTCTCACCTTCCCAAGCCAGCTGCAATTCCCACATGGGTATCTAAGTGCTCACACAGAGCCAAGGATGACACGGTAGTGTCTTTAGCTTTTGTGCTGCAAGGAGATAGCCACACCAGTTTGCGATTCCTCTCCCACTACAGAAGCAGGAGATAGGAAGCCTCTGCTGTGTGTGTTCAGGCTGTGCCTCTTGCCAAAGCCTTGACCCAAGGCATCTGCAGGGGAGGACACAAAGCGCCCTTCTGTGACACTTGTGTTTGGTGTGCCCCAAAACCCTGCTGGCTACTGACTCAAGGAACAGCTCCCTTGTCATTGGACACATCACTTCTCCCAGTCCATCTCCCCTCCTTTGCCTCTCCCCACATGGCAGTTACTCACTGAAAGGATGCATACTGTCTTGCCACCAGGTGAAGGGACTCTGCTGACAACTGGTACATCTCAAAACAAGCTAGCAAGCACCCTAGGCACCAGTGGCACAATGAAAGTGTGGCAATACAGGCACACAGGAAAAACTGAAGGCTGACAAGGTAGCTGTGCCCATCCACAGCCTGGAAATGTCCCATGCATCTTGTGTTTATGAGGAAGCAATGTCTCCTCTCTCACAGAGGCACAGACTCCTCACCATCATGCTTTGCTTCCAGCTTCTCTTGGGCCCTAGTGTCTTTGAAGCCTGTCAGCACAAGCAGTGAGCGACAGTGCCAAGAGAGAGCTTGGGCACAGGCAAGCAACATCAGGTGGGAGGAGAGAACTCCCACCACAGCAAGCTTTCTGCTGTAACACAGCATCTGAGATAGGCATCCTGGTAATGCATTAGATGCTCCCTGAGAGCCTGCCATCGCCCATGGCTTTAATCAGTATGCTAATAAGGACTCCATGGTTGTGTTAGGGGTACAGCATACAGACAGTGGAAGGAGGGAAACAGTCCCTTGTTTTTCCTCCTCAGTGACTACAACCTAATGGAGATTTAGCATTACTGCTGTATTTCTGCCGTATCCCAGACACACTCTTTCCCCTTTGTTTCACTTCAGGATGGCAGCCTTAGCCACAGCGCCCACACTCATCCCACCTTCTTGGTTCACTGTTGGTTAAGAAAGGTTATTTCAAGCATTAATCAATCTTCCAAGTCTCTGGGAGATGAACCAATAAAGGGGAAGGTAATACGCAGCAGTTTCCTTTCTCCTCCTGCCCCCCTTCCAAACAGTTTATTTTTAATTGGTACTGGATTATTTTCTGCAACCGTTACTAAGGAAACCTCTGTTACTATAGCAACTGTGTATGTTAAGTCAGTAGCCCTATATCTATTAAAATGCAGTATATACACATGCTGCGTGTGCTGGGGTTGCTCAATATCAACACACACTTAGAGACAAAGGCAGGGTATGCACAGACCAGAGCTGCTGATGAGATGCGAGCATCCCTCCCAGCTGTCTTCCCATTTTGCAGCACCTCCAGGTGATGAAAATGAGGAGGATGGGCACGGAGTAATTTTAAGCCTGGTGTCTGGAGCAGCACAGACCACGCATCTTGTATGTGACAGATGTATTTCACTGAAGCAGAGAGGGCTTGTTCCCAGACACAGCAATTCTCACTGTGTGCCAACATCACAGACCCCTGAGGTCATCCAAGGGCTTCCTGGATGTCCTCCCTGCAGATCTCTCTGCTTCCATTTGACACTTGGGAAGACACCTGCTTTTGTGGAGGTGAGGGTGGCAGGGAAGAAAGCTTATGAACTCTGCCAAAAATTAAATCTTAAATTCCATGCACATACCTCAGCCCTCCCTGGCAGCAGCTGCAGCCTGTGTTCAGGAATTTGCCAATGCATGCACAGCTTCCTCCAAATCTTGATGAGATTATCCCTTCTACTGCTGCTACCTGTAAGTGCAGCAGGCCCTGGCAGGGAATTACAGTTCTTCCCTTTGATAGACTGCAGGCACTGGCACAGGTTCATAACACCTTTGCAAAGTTTCATCTAGATTAGAGCTATCAGTGATATGTAATGACACCCTTGCCAGAGAACTTCTCATCTAGCATGACTTACTTGCCTAACAGAAGCACACCAAGGAAAACACAAGTGCAGATTTTGTCTCCCTCCCACAGAATTAAAGAGGACATTCTCAGTCTTTTATAAGCTGTGAACACCAAATGTTTCTCCATCCAGGTGCTGGCTCCTGCACAGTAAACGTGCACATACCTTTTCTTCACTACCTTTTGCAGATCCTATAGAAAGAATTAATGCCTTTTAGAGATGGAAAAATGCTACACTGGAAAAACTGTGGCGAAGAGGTTACCTAGGGACATCTTCACCTTTGAGCTGCAGGCCGGTTTGTTTGCTCATACAGGAAAGAGGTCCTCTGCCCACCCTCTGGTTAAGACATGAGAAGCTTTGTGAAGTGGCCCACACATTTGTCCTCCCTTAATGATGACCGTCAGCCACCGTTCACAAACATCCAAGCTAATCCAAAGGGCTCACTTGGCATTTGAGAAGAACAATTTTAAAAGGGATTAAAAAACACTCAACCCTGAAGACAGTGCTCCAGGGTGATGGTACAATATGATGTCAGAGAGTCCAACTCTTTCCATTCTGGTGGCAGGTTTAGACCAGTACAAAGTGGGTCCCTCTCTGCCCTGTGCAGCTTGCCACATCATGTTTAAAGATGCTTGCCATGACACGGAATGACTGCGGGTCTGGCACATGAGTGAGACTGCAAGAAGACTGACACCCCAGGCAGTGAGCCAGCCAAACATCACCCTCCTGACACAGGGAAAACTCCCTTTCCTGGCTTGGGGATCTGCCTGGGCAGAAAGCCAGTGAAGAGCTCTGCCATCGAATGCTGAGTTGATCCAGTCTGCCCCAGGCGCTGAGATTTTGGTGTGTCAGGGCAGGGCTGCTCCAGCTCTGCCGAGCAGTGAAGTGGTGGGTGTGGCAATGTGAACAGCCTGTGCTACATGGCATTTTCTCTTGTGCTGTCAAGAGGCCGATGTTCTCTTAACAGCCTCCTGAACATCTGCTTACTGAGGGGAACAGGTGCATCTGTCTAGGTGAAGTTATCGTGCATATCATCTGCAAACTGTAATCCTGTTGCCAGTCTTCTGGCTCCCTGGAGGGCGCCAGTAAAGAGGATATTGTGCCTTGACGTATTGTAAATGGCCTTACAGACGCTATTAAGGCTTTCAATTTGCACTGGCAACATGTCATGGTTACAGCTCTCATATTTTTTTTCAAGCCAGCCTGGTCTTCCAGCTCCTGTGAAGCCACACAACCTGTGTGACGAACACATGCAGGTGATGAACTCTGCAGGGGTCCTACAGGCAGTGCCAGGAGAGAAGACCAGCTCTCTTGTTGGCACACAGGCATACTCTCCCACAAAGCAGAGGGCATCCCAATGCATCTGCTGAAGAAGCTCCAGGAGGTTAAATGGGTGATGCTGGAGCCTGGCCAGGACATGGAGCGTGTTAGGTGCCTGTTAGGGTTGGGAGGCTAGCAAAAATGCTGTATGTCCACAGCAAGTGAATACACTTACCACACACTTCACTCCAAAGCCCCGCTTCATCAGCATCACAGTCCCTCTGCACTAATTCACAGGCTGAGGAAAACATCTGCACTCATCTGCAGGGCCACACATTGTCTCAGGATACCTGCAGCAGCCTCTGGTCCTCAAACCTGGCACCTCTGGTCAGACACACCTTACAACCGCAACAGGCTACAACACAGCTTAGGTGCTCTACAAGCTGATGTGTATGCTAGGGGTTTCTACACACCCTCAAGCAGTCAACCAGGCTCCTCCAGCCAGGCATGTGGGAAGCATTTAAACAAGTATTTGGATGAAGGGAAAGCAGTCATCATCAGGGGAAGACAGGGGCAGCAATGTGACTTACAGCTTTTCTGCTGACTTGCTGTCACAGTGAATCCACTTGGCTCCCCTCCCTGTTTCATAATCATCAAGCAGTGATTACAAAACTTACTTTTACCAAAGCATTTTACAATCTGTACCTAAAAGTGCTGCAATAAAATGCTCTGTCTCAGAGTCCTTACATTGTCTTCCCTTGTAGGCAGTAAGAAAATATAACATCAGGAGTTAACATCCCCACTTGGGAGTTGCCATTACCAAGTTCTGGAAATGGCAATGTTTAATTGCAGCTGAAGATGTTCTCCCCCACAAAAAGGTCCCATACAAAACCCTAGCATGCTGCACGGCAGCGAAGGAGGAGGAGCTGCTGGCCAGAGGAGACAGTTCCACACATGCCATTGGTTGTGGTACAGGAGTGGGCAGGAAGATGTGAAGATGGTCACCACCAGCCCACAGTGAGCCCAGTCATTGGAGCAGGGAGGCAGTGGCCCATTTTGGAGGCTATTGCCCTCTGGGGAAGAGCTCCTTCAGAAGAGGATCTCGCCTGAAGAGAAATGATGAAGTGTTGCAAAAACTTTTCCTAGGGAATGTCCTACTTTTAAAAGCCTCTGTTGGGATTTCACTGTGCTGAGGGGTGTGTGTATGTGTGAGCAGAAATGAGGCCGACCAAGCCCAAATCCAGCCCCAGTTTAACACCAGACATGGATGGTTTCAGCAGGCCGATAAGGAGAGACTCACTTCCAGGAGCATAACCTCAGGGTAACTTTCTGCAAGGAATCCATCTCTCCCTAGCACCCTCAGCATACAACACAGAAAGGCACAAACTCAGCAGACCCCTTGGCCTGCAGTCACAACCTGAAAGTGCCCTAATTCCTCCTGATGCTTGCCTGGGATTCAAGAGACCTGTGTGTAGGTCACTGTTGTGTCACAACTTGGAGAAGCACCAATCTCCAGCCCTCTGCCAGCTGAAGGGCTTCCTCCACCTTCACACACACTGCAAAGACACTCATATTAACGACCACGAGGAACTGGGACAATGGGAGTGAAGCAAGTGCATGCTTGCCTTCTGACTCAGCATGGAGAGAGGCTCACTTTTACTAGGTAAGCTGAATGTGTTCAACGGGGAAACACGTGCAAGGCCCTTCAGAGAAAAGGAGGCACCAGAGGAAAGGCATTCGCAGAAGTGAAGACAGGAGGCTCCTAGGAGGACCTTGCTCATTAGGCTTAATCGTGGCATAGAAACCAAAGCAAAGACAAAGGCTTCCAGCACCAGGGCAGCCTCCCAGGGGAGGGTGGGTGCATGGCAGCACAGCTCTCGACTCCTACTATTCTCTTTTAACAGAATACAATTTCTCCTGAAACTGGATTAGTGAGGTTGCAAATTGCATTAGTCAACATGGGAGGCTGCTGCTGCAACAGGAGCAGGAGGAAGGGAAATAGCATTAGACTTTGCCTGCCATTATTACTGCCATTATTAACTTGTCAGTTCACTGTAGTGTTCCTGTAACAATGAATTATTGCCTGCAAACAGGCTGACATGATTGAATTACAGAGAGAGGAGCTCCACAGGAAGGAGAGGCAATATTAACCCTTTCCTGAGGAAAGAGGAGCTGCTGCCCCCTCCCAGGTGGGCAGAAAAAAGGCCAATACTTTGACTAAGAACACCAACCTGCCATCTTGACCTTCAGCAGTGCCGGTTTCAGAGCAATGCCAAGTTTCTACGGTCCCAAAATCATTCATATTCTGGTCACAGGTGGGCTACTCTAGATTGGACATGTGTGTCTGCTTGCAGCAGTGACAGAGATCACCAGCTTGAGCTCTCTCACCTTTGCAGGTCCTTCTGCAACCTCTGTAGCCCACTAATTCTGTGAAGTTAAATCCTCACTTTTGCATACCCCTCCTTTCTGATACAGAGAAATCAGGTGCTTGGACATGCCACTAAGAACGCCAGTCTAGAAGGATGTCAACCATCTCTTTTTTTCCCCCTTTCTGCCTTTGCAGGGTCAGTACCATTATACCTGTGATCAGACAGGCTGTTTATACAACTTTGCCCTCTCCCAACAGCTCTCCTGGAGAGCCTTCCACAGAAGGCTGTGCCAAGGTGCCAAGGCAGAGCCCCCTGCAAGGAGCAGGCAGGCCTTCACCCAACTCAGGCCATGCCCCTTGGGTTCCACCTGAATACACTCCTGCAAAGTTTGAGAGGCTTGAGCTTGCCTCCAAGTACTGCTCCTGTTTTGCTAAAGATCAGCCACATAACACTTCTCTCCCAAATTTACTGATCCTTGTATGAGTGCTGCAAACAATGCTTTGTGCAGCACAGATAGCATGCTCCCAGCCCCAGGAGCAAGCCTCAGAGGAGCTGGACATGGCCCAGCTCCTCTTAGGGACAGAAAAAGGCCAGAAATAAACTACCAAACACATAGGAAGAGGGTCCATTCTGCACACCTTATACTGTGGCACGAAGACTGCAGGCAATGACAAGGACACCTGCTCAGCCAGAGGACAGCCTGGGATCACCAGCCATGCCACACCGGAGTCTGTGGAGCAGCTAACAGACTAACAGCTAACCAAGTGGGGCCTTGGGGGAGCACACATATGTGACCTAGAAAGTGACTTTAAAGCCCAGAAGCCATACATCTGTGAAATACATATGCAAAAGACTCTGTGTGTAGCTGCAGAGATGGAGAAATCTGGGAAACCCACGGACTCCAAGGTCTGGCTATACATAAGCCAGAGATCACCAGCTGGAACATGCCACTAGCCTGGAAAAAGCAAGAGCCTCCCCAGGAAACAGAAACCAACTCTCTCTGAAGGACAGCAAGAAACAAATATAATCCAAAGCAAAATGTACCACAAATCTAAAGCAAGAAACCTTCCTGTCAAACCCTGAAATGAATGTAGAAGTTCTGCAGGAGAGAGTGAAGGGGAGGGAAGAATAGAAGATTCCCAGCATGAGTTGTGCTTGCTGTCAGAAAACAATATACGGCTCACTGATCACTTGTAAATTAAAATATGGAGATAGGATCACTGGAAAATGAATTCAGTACCAAGCTACAGCTACCAAGGATAACAAAAGAGAAAAAAATAACATACCGAGATATTTAATCAAGTCCTCATCAGAAAGATTTCAAACAGAGGAGTGCTCTGCCAATTAGGGGAAAAAAAAGTAATTACATGTACCTGAAGAGCAAGTTGTAACACATACAGCAGCAGCATACACAACCTCCCATGCTGTTCTGGAGGCTGGCCATCAACAGATGAATTTCCTGTGTCAGAAACAGGGCGTCAGAAGAACGGCTGAGAAGCCTGCGTAGGTGCATGCTACCCCCGCAGCACACAGATGACTTTTGCAGATGCTGTCTTTGACTTGTGCTTTTCAGCAGCTACTGCTGGGAAGCTGGCTGCTATGCCAAGGGTGGCAGGAAAGGCCATTTTCTTGCTACCCAGACAGCAAGATCTCTAAGGACAGACATCAGGCAGGATCACTAGTTCTTTTGGATGCTATCTGGACCAGGCCTGCCATCCTCAGGTTGTCAGTGCTACCCTCTGAGTCCCCTAAGACGGAGCCAAGTAAATCCATCCAGGAGCTAGCGTGCTCCACTCACCTTTAATTGTTCCTTTCCAATGGGATAATTCTCTGCATGTTTAGTAAACTGAGCTGGTTCACAGCAGCATCAAGGCTATCACAAGAAATGGGACAGTACCCTGTAGCCAGTAGCATACATCAGGTATGCATCTTCTGTGCAACCAAGTGCTAGATCAGCTCCACCTGTATCCTCCTGTTGCTGCTGCAT
Source organism: Psilopogon haemacephalus (assembly GCA_013396835.1). Lineage (NCBI taxonomy): Eukaryota > Metazoa > Chordata > Aves > Piciformes > Megalaimidae > Psilopogon > Psilopogon haemacephalus. Next base: position 224,368 of record VWZI01010201.1, read on the forward strand.
CCATAAATTAATTGGGCAGTTCCACTACTGTGTGGAAAAACAACCAAGTGAAACAGACCATCTGTTGTTTCTTAAAGAACAATCTTCTTGAACTTCTTAAGAACAGAGGAAGTATTAGAGAAAGACTGGCTACAGATCCATCATTATCTGCAGTCCCTGCTTCTGTTATATGGAACAGGGTAAACCACAGGAATTTTCTTTAACAGCATACCATGTTCCTATTTAAGCAAACAGAATGGTCCTGGGACTCAACTTTTATGTAAACATATTAAAAGGAAGACCCTGAGTCACAGGTTCATCATGCCCAGGGGCTACCATTCTGCTGTAAGGAAGCAGAATGCAGATTCACTGAACCCAGGAATTTAGTCTTTGCCCAGTGTCACAACAGGTAGAAATCCCAAAATAATCAGCCCTCTATGGACCAAGGTTCTGGAAAAGCACTTGCTTAAAAATGGTCCTTGTTTATTCTGCTGACATACAAGTATCAATCTCACATTGTAAAACCACCACTGGAAGAAACGGATGGGTTTATCTTAGTGCAGTTGTTCTCTTTATGTGGGCATTGCTGCACCACCTAGCCATGCAGGGCACTGTGTCCAGCCAGCTGTGTTCCATCAGCAGAAAACACTCTCAGACCATCAGCTGAACCAATGCTCAGCAAGGCCAAAATGCAGGGGATGTACAGTAACTGGGGCCAGGCCATCCCTCTGCTGGTCTCTTTAGCACTGTTCTCAAAACAGGAGATAGCCTGGCTGTGTAAAGGACGGATGAGCAAGCTTCTCATCCCAGGAGAAGCCCCTCAGGTGATACAGAAGCCAGAAAAAATGATACAGCTCCCTTGCACAAGGATGGATAGCCAAAGCTGCTGCTTAGATAGGCTGAGAGAGACACTGGGACTGCATACTGCTCTGACTGGAGGGCTAAGAATACAGCAAGAGGAAAAACTGTGCTGCTGCACTACTGAGCCTGCTGGTCCCAAGACCACTTACCTTGTGGTGACCAGCGTGGCAGCTGAGGGGCTGGGGTTCCATGCATGAACCAGAGAAGAATGGTGGTCAACAGCTGGCTTTAAACCCACCAGTGCTTTCTCTCCCACAAAGGGCTGTTATAAGTCTAAGCGTCTAAGTACTGTTCACTGCAGAGTGTTTTAGTCCAAGGAGAGCAAATGGAATCGATGAGAAGCTAAAGTGTGTGGAGAGAAGATATTCAAGACAACATCAAAGCAGCTGCACGTGCACAGACTGCAAACAGGCTGACACCATGGTTCTGTGCATTGCATGCCATGCAAATGGGAGTGGAAAACTGCTCAGCAGACATCAGAGACAGAAGCAGAGAGTGCTTTGAAATTCAAGTGAAAAATTGCTCCTGAAAAAGTAACTGTGAAGAGAGTTAATTTGAACACAGCAGCACATTCTGAATACAGCCCAGGTCTCCTGGCATTGTCGGTCTTGTTAGAGGGCTGAAAAGTAACATTGCCTGCAGTGAGATCAATGGGCACACACAGAGCAGGTGGAGCTGGGTTAGGGTCCCACTATGTGCAAGGATGTATTCCCACCCCTTTCACCCTCATGAAATACATCCAAGAAATGCGTCCAACTTCTCAGGTTATACCCCTGAGGGCATTTCCAGGCTGAATTCCCAGAAGGAAGCCCTGAACATAACGGATTGCAATCATCTCAACATGTTCAGCTCTGATAAAAACATTTCAAGGGCAAACTTGCAGAGGAGCCAAGTATCACTGCTCCCAGACAGGAAATCAAAGGCAGGGGGAGGTAAATCACAGCTCTGACTCCAGAAGACCAGTGTCAGAATCCCCAGCATTTGGTAAGGAATGCTGCAGCACACTCAACACGAGATCCCTCCCCTGCTGCTCATGTCAATGAGCTCGTTTTGACATGGCAGTCTTTTTGTGTGATCAAGATAGCATTTGCTCTGGTTGATTCAGCTCTGTTGACACCAATGTAAGTAAGGTCCTGCCTATATGTAAAGTGCACAGGACCCGATTTACCCATTTGAATGATGTGGCAGAGCATCTCTCTGATACCCATGAGCACAGAATTACAGCCAGCTTGAGAAGGTCAGCCAGGAAAGCACCTTGCTTGGAACAGGGCAGGGAGGGCATTCTCATGTGGATGCATGCCCACAGGTGAAATCCCACCTTGGATTTCTATTTACAATCCAGTGCCCAAACACTAGAGGGTACATTATGCACCACAGTGGTATCAAGAAGAGGAAGCTCTCAGTGACAATACATGGAGAAGATGTGGGACAGTGATGTTTAGAGAAGGGTACGATGGCTAAGTGTGGAGAAAAAACACCCTAGAGTGTCAGCCTATGATAAATAACTGTGTCAAACAGGTGGTAGCAAATCTAAGTGAGGAAGCTGTCCCAGAGAACCTGACAAGTGTGGGGACAGAGCTCCCCAGGGCAGGAGACTCCCTCCCCAGGTAGGAGACTACCAGGGGTATGAAATGGAAGAAGTGAACCCACCTGTGCTACTAGGAAAAAAAGGGCTCCAGGTGGGTTGTTAATGCAGGTCTGTGTGAAAGGACAGCCCTGGGTCATGCAACACCAAACCCCTTCATTTCATCTGTTCAGTGTGCTGGAAGTCAGTACAGAAAAGCAGCAGCTCTGAGGCAGAACAGCAGATCTTACCTGGCTGGTGGTGAATGGAAAGGAGCAAGACCCTGAGCACCCAGGGGAGAGGTGACAGCTCTGCACCACAGTAGCAGCTGCTGATAAACAGCCTCCTGACTCTCCTGAGCACTTTGTGAACTCCTTCATCACTCAAGCAAGTGTGTAACTGTTTGCCAGATGGAGCAGGCAGCTGTAAAGCCAGGAAGCAGTGCTACTCTACAGATCAAAACCACTCTGGGATCAAGCAAGCAGTAAACATAAGTTTCTAGAGTTCGCTTCTGTAAGGAAGTTTCCAGCTCATTAGCTCTCCTTGTTTAACTTTGCTGCTGGATGCTGCCAGCAGCAAAAGTGTCAGGTTTTAAAATATGCACTTTATGGCCCCTTAAAACACTTGTTTGAGCATCCATTAATGAGTCTGGTCAGTACCCCACTGGCTACCCATTGCAGAAAAGGCATCTTTCACATCCAGCCATGAAAGGATTCCTCACATGCAGGCATTACTAAGAGGTGAGACAGAAGACAGGCATTAACAGAAATATCTGATTGTAATTTCTAAGGAAAAGCCTTTCCCTGTACTCCACAAGTGTCTCAGAAATTGTTAGATCATTCCTCCTCTTCCACCATTAAGCACGCTATTAAGCAGTCTTTTTTCCAGCTGTCCTCTGCCTCATCCTGTCCTCAAGTGTCCCAGCATGCCCAGCCTATGTGGTCACAACCATCCCCTGCCTGGCTGCTCATTGAGTCTTTAGAGGAAGAATGAGCAAGATACTGAGTGGTCTTTCTGCGGCTGCCAGGCATGGGTTTGGACAAAGGAGCAAGGGTCCTCTGCTATTCGTTCCTTAGATTTCTCTGGCCAGTGCTAATCTAGTGTAGCCAGGCTACCATTGGTGGTTTCTCATGGACAGCAGGAGAGTGGCAAAGTTCTCCACACACACCCAGGTACAGGGTTTCAGGCAAAGCACAGCTCTAGCCCATCCTGCTCTCAAAGCAAGGTATAGGAACAAGACTCCCCCAGCTGCTTCAAGGCAAGCTTGAGGAGCCTCCACCCTCCTCCATGACAGTTTCAACTTGACAGCTCCTAATAAACCAAACTTTATGAAGCAGCCCCTGGAGAGTCTCTGGAAGCTAATTAATGCTCTAATGAAGAGCCTCACTGCCTTGTTTGCTCAATGGCTCCCAGGTCAATCAATCTGCCATAGCTCAGCTTGCAAAAAAGCAGCAAGGAGTCCAGCACCCATGGTGTCCTCTCAGTTACTATCCTCTGCCATTCCTCCCCATCCCTCCTTCCACATTCATTACTGTCAAAACCCCAGCAGCAAGAGGGCAGATTTATAGATGCAACTGCAGCATCTCCCCGTGCACACACTCCAGGGTTAGTCATGAAGGACTGGCCAAAAGAACAATGCAAAGATGGAGGGATGGGAAAAGTGCAGAGGCATGGAGTGTTCTGCAGGTTGGGATGGGCAGGTCTGTGCCTGAGTCTGAAAGGAGTGAAGAGGGTGATCTGCAGGGGACTGCCACAACCTTCTATTGTGTGAAAGTCCTACCTTTTTATTCTGCTGTTGCAAGAAAGACTTCCCAGCAGCCAGACCCAAGGCCTTCCTGAAGCTCTGCCAAATCACCCTCTCGCTTGTGCGCCAAGGGAAATATAAGTGTGGCAATATGTACAAGGATAATGGCAATTTAATACACCAGCACAAATCTGCTCAAGCCTCCTTGCCAAATTAGTCCTATCTGGATGTCCTAGCTTGCCCAGCTCTTCTAAGAGCCCCATCATGCATAATGCCATCAGAGACTGCTACCCTTGTCTGAGTCCTGTAGACAGCATAGACATGTGCTGTTCCCAGACAATACCTCCCATCTCAGCTGCTCCATCCCTGAAAACTTGGCAGAGAGATGCAAGATCCAAAGAGGAGTCAGGAACAGAACCTGCCTGGCAGCTCTCATTTCTCCACCTGCATCTGTCTACCCTACCACCTTCCTCCCTCAGGCAGGATCCAGAGGCTGTCACCAGTCCACTTCCATGCTGTGCAAGGAAGCAGGCAGACCAGAGCAAGTGGCTAATATTCAGTGGGCATTCTCACACCGAGATCTCAGCCCAAATCCAAATGCTTCCAGGGTCACTTGGATTCAAAAGGAGCCACCTGCAACTCTGTCACAAGAGATTAGCAAGTGCTAGAGAGTCACCACATTTGTCCCCTCCAGAGACAGAACATATCTGTCCTGACTGCTTGCAGACCAGCTTGGTAAAGTTTGCATGGATGATACTTTTCTCCACTGCAAAGGGTCACGTGTGCAAAGAGCAAGGCAACATCTCTAGAAGGGAAAGGAGTGGTGAATCCCAGGGGAAAGAGGTTGTAAGTCTTTGGGGCAAGCCCCATCTGTCAGGGATGAAAGAACCAGGATTTCAGAGTGGGGCCAGATACTACAGCAGAAGGAGGAGCATCAAACAAGGATGTGAGTGTGAAGAAATCTTCATTGGTGCACTCAGAGATTGCTCCAGGGTCAGCCCATGCTCCTCTGCGTGGTCTCCTGCCAGCTTTGGCTTCAGGGAAGCAGCTGGCGTGAACTGAGCCATAATTTTATTGTTCCTCCTCTGCTGCAACATGAGCTCACCAAGAAAGAAACAACAGGCAGCTTGAGGGATGGAAGTGAAAAGGAGAGCACTGTTTTGTAAGGACACAAAACAGACACAGGCAATCTCGCCAGTCTGGTCCTCAGTCCTGCCCAACAGACCTCTACAACAGCCTGGATTTCTGCCCAGCCTACACAACTTAAAACTCAGCACTCACCCTGCAGCAGTGCAGGTCTCTCCCTGCAAAGCATATACAAGCTACCAAGAGCTGCATGCCTCTACCTGTGCACAACCCTCCCTCTACTTTGTGACCTAAGATGTACAGACTTGCACTACGTGAAGGATCAGGCCATGACAGGGAATTTCAGATCCTGATGCTACTGAGTTTTCACACACCAGCAAATGATAAATACCATGCCCCCGTGATACTTAAATTGTCTTTAAGCTCTCACATGGGCTTTTCCTCACACTCCCAGTCCTTATAAAAGGCTTCATGCACAAAGGGCCAGAAACATCACACTCGGAGGCCAAATCTGGCTCCAGATGCCATGCAGGACAGCTGCCTATAGACCCTGTATTTGGGGCTGACTTAACACCGCCATGCCTGCCCTTTTCATTCCCTCTTTCAGGAGCTATGTGTTTCATTTCTCAAATACTGCTCATCTCTTCCTAGGAGTATGAAAGGGCTGGAATGTATCAAGCTGCTGAACACTACATGTTGGCTGTGAGATAGCTGTAGGTGAAATTACTTTGCAGCCACATTAATACATAGAATTTGAAAAAGTGCTGCAACCTCTGCAGTTACCACTCAGCAAGGATGACAACTACAAACACTACCCACTGCACAAGTGCCAAGGAGAGACCACCTGAGCATGGAAATGGCAAATTGACACACCAGAAGATGCTCCAGCACCCTGTCCCTTGAGGATGTGTGATTTCACAAAGCAAAGAGATTAATGAAGCAATCAGGCAGACACTATTTTACCTCTCTCATCTGAAAATACTTGAAAGACTCACTGCAGTGGTTTGAACTACATAATATTCCCCACTATCAGAATCACGAATTTATAACTACAGCATGTATGGCTGTAGAGTGTTACCACCCTGGGCATGAGAGTCCCAGGGCTTTGTTGCCTTTCTGATCCCTGAGTGGGTGACTGCATTTTCATTTGTTACGGGATTCAGATGGATATTCTTTTCCCTTTTCCTTCTGTTCTCTATATATACTGATGTAATCAGGTATCTTTGTAGCAGAGGAGTAATATACTCTCTGTAAATCAATGGAAACTCTGCCTCTTTTTTTTCCACTCCCTTTCTTATCTCCTGGTAAGGAGAGAGAGAGGAGATGGGAGGGGGAGTGGGGGTAGTGAGGGAGTTTAGCCCTTGCACTAAACCACTACACTGACATAAATTGATTGCAATGTCTACACCTGGAACCTTTCAAATAGAAAGGTCACTCTGACAAATACGGAGCAGGGGGTTAAGAGGGAGCCAGAATCCCAACATTAACTTACAATTTGGAAACACGCTGGCTCAGTTTGCCAAAAGACCTCCAGACAAGTCTCCTCTACAGTGTCCTTCAGTGGACTGCTAGTGGAGGTAGTTCACCCCAAACCCAATGGCACAGAGGCCAAGGCAAGAGGCTAGTGGCAAACAAAAGAGAAAGCTAGGACTAAGGCATCAAATAGTATCCTTAAGTTGCATCACATCAAAGTGCCTATAGAGACAGAATTAGACTGACAGCCCCCTCAGCTGTTCAGTCCTTCAGGGTTCCCTGCTGAAGAAACCCTGAATATGAATCTGAAAACTAGCACCTGCTCCATCAGCACAGGTCTGACTGGGGGGAGGGGGCTTTAGGATGTTAATTCGGAAGTGTCTGCAGATGAGACCTGCCATATTATTCTGGATCCTCTCTGGAGATTATCCAGCCAAAGACCATAGAATTATTGAGGTTGGAAACACTTCTAAGATCATCAAGTCCAACTGTCAACCCATGACTGCTAACCCGTGCCACAACCCTCTGCAGCAGTTGCCAGTACAACAGCTGGAACAGCTGTTAAGGCATCACTTCATTGGTTGCTACTCCAATAAAGAACTGGCTGCTAGAGCACATTTTAAGTGTGTTTTAAGTGCTCCTCCTTGCCGCTCTCAGCTGTGACACAGAGGCTCCCTTCCAGAAGCTGTTATCAAGGACTTATTTTTCTCTCCCTGTCCCAAATGTGTATGCATGCACAGAGATGTGCCATGAAGCAGCATCTTACTCCAGGGACCACACACACACTGCCAGCTCCGTTTCCAGGGAAATAAGCTAAAATGATGAACATCTCCAACCTGACCTTGCGAGCAATAAAATATGTATTACAAGGCAGGATAATCAAGATAAATGGAGAAAATTAACCTGGGGATGAGGACAAGGAAGCAGAGAGGGAAGAAAGATGACAGACCCTTATGAGATGCCTGGAGGTTACAACACCCCCTGACTTTTCTAAAGACATGCTGAGGGTTGGGGAAGGTGGAGGACAGTATGAGAAAGACCACTGAGGAGAAAACCACAAAGCCCAAGCCAGAAGACAGACTGTAGGAAAGAGTCCCTTCTGCACAGGAACACAGAGAGGACTATCATGCTGCAATGACCTAAGCCAAGAGTCTTGAAAGTGCTAAAAGGCTCAGCCAGAGCTTCAACTCCAGCCTTAAGGCCAAGACAGCAATAAACAGTTTGGCTCAGCAGGGACCCAGAGCTGTCCCAACTACATATTTCTGCAGCTTTTATGGACAATACAAGGAATTGCCAAAATATTAGCGACAAAGCCTACAGAAGGTGCCCAACTCTCTCACTGGCTGCACAGGGAACATAACCACCTTGTAGGTTTTCTGCTTTCCCTGCCCAGCCAGGCATCTCTTGCTTAGCTGTTGCACACTCTGTCTGGACACCTATAGCCCTGGTGACCTTCAGATGGAAAGGTCTCAGTTTCTGGTGGGTATGAAACTCATGCTCTTTCATCACTAGCTGCTTTTGAAAATACCTCCAGCAGAGCAAGAGATGTAGCCAGTTACTAAGCAAGACCTCCAGCACCTCACCTACGGTGCATGTGTAGGCTTTGGTGGGTGTGTCTCTCTTCTTTGATCCTGTTTGCCCTGTCCCTCTCCTCTCTTCCCCAGATTAGTCTGCTCTGATGAATGGAGATGGAAACCTGAAAGCCAACTCTGTCTCACAAAACACACACAACTCCATTCAACACCACAAGCCTGGGAAGTGTGGCTGCAAAGCTGCCCAGGGGTGCTGTTGAACAGCTGGATACTTATGAACCAGCATTACACCCAGGTAGCAAAAAACACCAACAGCATCCTAACCTCTATCAGAAATAATGAGGCCAGCAAGACTAGGAAGAGTGATTGTCCAGCTGTACTCATCACTGGTGAGGCCACACCTCGAATACTGTGTACTTCACTACAAGGAGGACACTGAGGTGCTGGAGCATGTCCAAAGAAAGCTGATGAAGGGACTAGAGAGCAAGTCTCACGAAGAGCAGCTGAGGGAACTGGGGTTGTTTAGCCTGGACATATGGAGGCTGAGGAAGAATGTACCACTCTACAATTACTTCAGAGGAGGTTAAAGCAACGTGGCAATCAGTCTGTTCTCCCAAGTAACAAGCAATACGGCAAAAGGAAATGGCCTCAAGTTGCACCAGAAGAGGTTTAAATTGGACATTAGGCAAAATTGTCTTCACAGAAAGGGTTGTCAAGCTGTCCAGGGATGTGGAGTCACCATCTCTGGAAGTATTTTAAAAATGTCTAGACTTGGTGCTTAATGACAAGGTTCCGTGGTGACCTAGTAGTGTTGCATTAACAGTTGGATTTTATGATCTTAAAGGTCTCTTCCAACCGAAACTGTTCTCAGCTCAGAGACTGGATTGAGCTTCAGTGACTTCACTTGTCAGAAGAAAACACCGTGAATAGCACATGAGGAGAGAAGAGAGGACCCAGTTCCCCAGAAGCTGGATAATGGAACTCCAACAGACTCACAGCCAAAAGGACGAGTATTTCCACTTCATCCATGCACCAAGTGTGAGATGCCACACTTGCAGCTATGAGAGTAGTCCTTACTCCAGAGACCACTGCAGCACCAGTTTTACCACACCCCCATAACACACCCCCTCGCCCCTCTCTTGCACTCTTGGCACTCACCTGGCCGCAAGACCCTGATTTCCAGAAGGTTGGAGGTCCTGTCGGCCAGCCGTGTCCAGCTGCTGTTGTAATTCTTCCTCCAGAGCTCAGCCACGCACTGGTACTTGCCAGCCTCTGTGTCACTCGCCCTGCTGATGCTCAGGCGCACGTTGTTGCTGGACTCAGCCTTCTCGATGGCAGTGCGGGTCCGGAAACCCACGTACCTGTCGCCCCACTGGACTCCGCCGTCACGTGTGAAGGTGACCAGGTCATGAAACTCGGTGCTGCCTGCTGGCTGAAAACGCCACGTCACTGACACTGGCACCCAGGATGGGTAGTGCGGCTTGATGATGCACTGGAGGTCGAAAGACTCATTGTAGGTTACCCCAGGGGTGCGGGAGATAGCTGTGACAGCAAAGCCAGCCTCTGTGGAAGGAAAGAAAAGGACTGTGAGAGGCATCTGCCTAACCAGGCCCTGCTGTTAGCATGCAAAAACTGAGGGTGGTCATTCAGTTGTGGGCCTAGAACAATCAGCTACTCCTGGTATGTTGGCTCCTCGTTTGCAATTTCAAAGTGTCACGAAAAGCAGCAACAAAAATGCACTTCAGTGCCTGTGTGATAGTGACTGCCTGCATAGCGAAAACTGCCTGCAGGAGCAGCAGGATCACATTCCATTTCTGTCCTGAGGACTGAGATCCTGTGGGACTTGGAGAGCAAGCAACCACTTCCTACAAGATGCCAAAGTCCCATTTGAAAATGAAGCAGCATAACGACAAGGAGCAGCACTAGGCGGGGCAGACACCCAACACCAGCTTGACTGCTCACAAGACTCCACAATTCAGTTCCAGCTCTCAGGCAGGAGGTCCCCACCCTGTTCCCTATCCCCAGATCTGTGGCTGGCTGTTGCAGGTGAGGGAAAAATGAGGCAAGTGAGAAGCAGCAGCTTTCATTTGTGCATTGGAGAGGTGGCAGTGGTTACAAAACCCAAGGATGGAGGCAACTGAAAGAGGAGCTGGTTGCTCCTTTTCTTTGCACAACATGGCTTTTGTTCTCTTCCACATCACAGTTCCAGGACAGTTTTATGCAGTCATCCTTGCACATCCACCACTCTGCAAGTCACTCAATAAATTTTGACTTGTTTACCCTCAGCGTTTTGTTTAGGGGAGTTTAAAACCAGCAGTCTATTAGTAATTTGAAGATAACATGTTCCCCGTTGACTGCCTTACATATTGGGTCAGAGTATTTCCATTGATCATTTGTTCTAAGCTACAGACAGAAATATTTTCTTCTCTTCCAATCACTTCAGTGCTGTCAGCAGATTTAGCAAGGACCTGTTTTTTCTACTAGGAACATCCCCAAGAAGCACACCCTTCCCAAGAAGCTCCGTGGGGTATCCCTGGCTGGCTGGCAGCTTTCCTCTCTTCCTCTGCAGTGCTTTCTGTCCCAGCACCCTGCATAGCTGCCTCTGCTGGAGGAAAAGACTCCAGACAGGGCTCAGTAGAAACATGAACACTTTATGGATCAGCAGAGAGCTTCAGTTTGCTACTGGCTCAAACTCATGGTTGGAGAGATCAGCTGGGAGCTTATCATGACCCACAAAGCTGCTGCCACAAACCAGACAGGCCACAGCACGGACATCACTGTGTCCAAATGCTTCCAGCTTTCGCAGCTCCATGGCATTACCATCCCAGGGCACCAGGACATCTAATTTCTGAGAAGACAGATCAATCTTTGGGATTAAAGACTCTACCAACATGTTCAGTTGGATTACCCAGGAAAGGAACGTGAGACACAAGTTGTCTTCCCCGCAGGACTGCTGCATCACATTCCCAGATAAGCCTTGACCATCAGACACTGAAGCAGCCTTCCTGCCCCAGCAACTGTGCAGCTCAGAGCACTGCACAGCCAACAATGGCTCTAGACAAACCACCTCATTTTGCCAAGATCAGCTGACTTCTTAAATTTAATCTCCAGTTGGCCTGGGCAAGGAAGCTTTTAAAGTGCATTCTTTTGACTGTTGTGCAAAAGCCAGGTGTGTATCTCAGGTCATCAACTCAACCATGGTACTTAGGTTAACGCATAAAAGTCCTTCTTCCTTCAGGACTTGGTACAGAAGAGGAGAAGCCATGCATGAAAGTGAGCTGATTTTTCTTCAAGGCCTCCCTACAAGAATACAGCAGCCCCCTGCTACCCTGCCTGCCTCCTCCTTTCCCAGCCAGCCAGGGACTGAAGTCCCTGTTGAGCACTTGAGATCCTCCAAAGTTCAGGGACATGTGGGCTCATCTCCCTTCTGGCTATTGCTTCTGAAACGCCTTCTAGATAGATTTATGGGTTTGAAAATCATCTGTGCTGGTTCAGCTGAAGAGTTTCTTACCCTGGCAAACTGGAAAATAATTAGACCTTAACTTGAAATGTGAGTGTCATTAAATTTACTGCTTTAAAAAAAAATAAAAGTTTATTAGCAATTTCTGTAGCCATAAACCTCTCTTGCTATTTCTTAGGACCTTCCATTTGAGTTTCTCAGGACACCTCTAAAATGCTACACTGAACAAAAAGATTCAGCGGCAATGAAATAATAGTCAATATTTTCTGCACTAAATTTTCATGAGCTACTTCAGCTTTGCTGGCTACAGGAAGAGGGCCTAGGAATTTCTAAGGACTCGAAAGAACATACTCAACAGCCAGTGATTACTCTGGGACAAGGACATCTTCTGGAACTGCTGGGCAATTCCAAGCATTTTAAATCTTAACAAGAGTAAAACTGACTAAGCACTTAGATTTAAAATGAGTCTCAACACTTCTAACAAGTGGCAATGAGAAAGGCCAATACATGGACTTAAAGCAGGCCAAAGTCTGCTGACCTCATGAAGACAGTGTTGCAACCAGACAAGAATGTGCCTTCTTTTCTTTACAAATTAATGACCCTATCTATTTCTGGAAGCCATATAGCAAAGATTTCTAGCTCCAGCCAGAACAGCATCTGAAAGAAGGTTGGAAGTGAAAGGAAGGAAAGAAGGAAAAAAGCAAGATTTGAATCAGAATACAAAACAACTTTGAAGTCTGGTCTCTCATACGTCTTGCCAAAGTTTAATACTGCAGAAAACCAAAAAACAAAACCCCTCAAATTAAAAACAAAACAAAACAAAAAAACCCCAGAAATTCTTCTCTCAATCTTTCAAGAGAGGTCCCCAAATTTTTATAGCCTTGGAATTCTGCAGATTAATAGCCTCATAGAAACTGTCACCCTTCTTCAGTCTCCTGCAGAGCACTTTGGAAACTTCTTCAGAACTTAACATAGCAAGGCCTGATTAGGACCAAGTAAGTCACAATCCATACAAAATCCCTTAATGCCCTACCTCTCTTAGACTGATGAAGTTTCAGGGGTTTGAAATGGAGAAGCCCTTTGGAAGAGCTAAGCACCAGCTGCAGTGATCCCAGATCTTAGTTTAGCTTGGTCATGGACAACGGTGTAGTCCTGGGCCAGCAGCTCACTGTCTCCTTGCAGAGGCAGTGAGGACTGTTCCTGGGCTATGTCTTCAGCAGGCTTCTGAGCTGTCAGAGATTTTGCCATTTCTGGTGGCCAGGCTAACTCATGCCCAGCGTCTTGCTCTCCTGGTCTGTCAAGTGGAGGTAAGGTTTACCCAGGGCATGCAAGGAGGCTTCAATGCCCATAGACTGCCAATGGAGCACGACTACTGCCCATAAGCCAGCTCCAATACTGTAGGAACACGTCACAGGACTGGTAGCCTCTCTTCTTGGAAGGATGCTGGAAATGCTGCCCCTCTCCTTAGCTCTGCTTTGCCACAGCCACCCTTTAGACTTTGACCTCGCACATACTGCGGCATGCAGGAGTTTTGCGCCAACCTACCATGAGCATGGGCAAGCTGCCAGGTACCTCCCTTTTGCCAGCAAGCAAGGGCATGAGTGCTGAGAGCAGCCTCAGTCATTCCCAGGTGATTTCCTTGGGCAGGGCAGGCACATGGGTAGCGCAGCCTCACGTCCCCCTGTACCTTGCGTACTCACCCAGAGCAGTGATGGACACTAGGGTGCCCATGTGGCGCTCCCCAACCATCTGCCACTCCCCATCCAGTGTCCGTGTCCACTCGACTACCCGGCACTCGTAGTGTCCCTCATCCGCCTTGACGCTGTTGAAGATCTCCAGGGTGAAGGAGCCAGGCCGCACCTGCTCTACCTGGATGCCCCCATAGCTGCTGCGCTCGGCGTACGAGGGGCCCGGCTGCAGCGTGCCCTCCCGATCCAGACGCACAACTTCACTGCGCCGGTTCAGCTTGTCCACCAGCTGCCAGGCGACGGAGAAGCGGCTTTGGGGCCCGAAGGCCGAGCGCACGCTGCAGCCAAAACGCAGGCTCTCGCCCTCCAACACACTGCTGGCGTTGTTGATAATCTCCAAGGAGATGCTGGTCTCTAAGGAGAGAAACGCATACACACAGGGCAGATGATACACACTTGCCACTTCTCAGTCTGCAAGAAGGACACTGGTGGCCAGAGAGGCTTTCTACCAGGTGTAGGAAACTGCCTACACAATCGGGTCCAGGCACGTCATAATCTCATGCGTGACCGTATCCAAAACCAGCCTGTGGGCAGCCAGCTGCTCCTAGTGACTTGCACACTCAAAGCATGTGGAGGCCAAACATGGGAGAAATCTCTCTGCCTAGGGCTCCTGAGATATTGTCGCATCTTCTGCTTGCAGGTCCAAGATGGGATCTCAGCACAACTTTGGAGAATTTGTGTTGCTACAATACACACCACGTGCAATGGCTCTGCCAAAAAACCTTCCAGCTCCCTGGGCTTTTCAAGTCATGTCATCCTGATTACCGTCTTGCCACATCCATTCCTACAACAATTTTTGAGAGAGTATCTCCAAAACTCCCATCACTAGTGATGCTATAGGTAGCTATCTATGTCTGGTAACCTCAAAATACCCCTGGTATCCTGAACTTCCCAGAGATGTAAGGCTCTACAGCTGTTTGTTTTTTTTTTTTTCAGAGAATGCTGGTTACTCCTTTTTGTGTTCCATCAGAGTTATGGACACAGCACCCCTGAAAAATCATCACATTTGTTCCTAGAGCTGGTGAGTTATCAAAAGGCAAGAACAAAACCTGTCTAAAAGGTGCCTGTGTTTCGAAATACTGTGTTTCAGACGTTTGTCCAGTGCAAGATTTCAAAGATAAAGTAATTTTCAAAACCAAACATATGAGACCAAATATTGGTAGGAGAGAAAAGAAATAGAATGCCTTTTGCAGAAATGAGGAGGGGGAAAAAAAGCTAGAAGAGAGAGCTGCATTTCCCTACAAATCTAAGAGATAGGAGACAAATATCACACTAAATCCTCTCACAGTTATCCTCTTCTTGGATCAAAACACACTACCAGGGTAGCCTGGGCACATGCATGGTTCACCATGCCACAGTTACCTGAGTTTCAAACAGCAAGGTCAGGAATGAGTCAGAAGACCCTCTCCCCTCCCCGTTATTTCTGCATTTTTCACATTTGTCTGGCAAACATAAAAGGCATCCAGGAAAGCCTTTGGCAGGATTGTTTTCACCAGGATTAGCAGACACACAGTGACCACAACGGAGCTCCACACTAAAGAGCAAACAGGGGCTGAAGGAGCACATGAACCTTGGTGTCTTCCAGTAGAGCTGTCCAGCAAGACAGATGAACAACAGCCACTGAACAGCCTGCAGCAACTTAGCGGCTCTTAGGATAAAACCAAGGCCAAGTTGGTCTCTCTTTGATGCCTGCTGCATACTTGACACCCAGCTCCCTGCAGAGCAAGGTGATGAGAAAGGTGTGAGCAGCAAGTCAGATGCTGCCACAAGCACCTTCAGCTCAAGACAAAACTGTCATACCAAGGTGGGGGCATGTTTCCCCACCTACAAACCTGACACATATCCCTCCTCCTCTACCCCCTTCCCATTAAAAAAAAACCAAAACAACATCTTGCCAGTGGGGATTTACAAGTCTCCACTGTGTGCAAACTCTTATCCTCCCTCTTCCCCACTGCTGAAGTCCAGGTGCATCACAGCTTCACCAGCTACCTGCCCAGTAGAGCGATGGCCCCAAGAGGAGATGGGCAGGTCTCTACTTACTAAGTGGCAGGACAGTGATGGGGATGTTCTTTGGCCGCTTGCTCTCCTTGTCAATGAAGTCTCCTGTGACAGTCTTCTCTCGCTCGGTCACCCGACAATTGTACTTGCCGCTGTCCTCAAGGCGGAGGCGGTAGATCTTCAGCACAAAAACGTTGTCACTTTCTTTGGCTACCTTGAGCTGGCCCAGAGCCTCACGTTGGGCAAACTCATTGTTGAGCACTGGCACAGCATTTGGTCCCAGGCTGGCAATGAGGGAGCTATTGAACGCCCAGGAGATAGAGAAGTAGCGGTCAGGGACATTCTGTGCCTCCAGGATGCATCGAAACTCCACTGGCTCACCCACAATATATGTCCGCTTCTCTGTCTCCAGCCGGACGCTGAACTCCTTATCTGAGAAGAGACAGACCAACTCAGGTCAGCATGGCAAAGCCCATCAGGATAGCCTGCACAACTCCTGCAAGGTGTTTAGTTTTAGTTTTATTTTCTGCCGTGTCACTCTTACCTCCTCTCACTTACCAAGATTCTCATTGCTCGTGGTAGCACTGAGTGCTTAAGATGTATGTTTCAGCTTCTGTGTCAGCCCCAGATTGCTGAACATGTCAGGAGGCCTGCCTCACAAGCCCCTTGCTATCACAGTGTCCCTTGGTTGCACTTTGCTGGCATCTTCCCTGCCTGCAGGCAGCCCTTGAGCCCTCCTTTGCTTTGCTTCACCTTGCCAGCATCCTCCCAAGCGGGGCACATACCAAAGCAGGGATCCAAGCCTCAGCCACCTAACAGGATACAGCCATATTTTCCATCTCCTCCCACTGCCTAGGGGAAAACAAGGAGAAAAGACACTGACCTGTGGCTTGCACGGTGACGACGGCACCTTGGGAACGCTTGCGGGTCATGGCGTACCAAGATTTGTCTGGGTCCTGGATCCACTCCGCTGCCTCGCAGTAAAACTCGCCCTGATCTGATGGGTGGAGATTGTAGATGGTGAGCTTTAAGGTGGTCTCCCCAACTTTGTCCAGGCGAACATCCCCCGTGGCTTGCCGCTGGGCATAGGCACTGCCAGCTCGCAGGACAAAGTCACGGCTGAGGGAGATGACCTCCACAGGTGCCTCGCTGCCTCGCTGCCGGTACCAAGCAATGGAGACATGGCTGTGCTGGGCTGTGCTCTTAGACACCTCACACTTCAGCTCCAGGGAGTCATGTTCCACTTTGTTCAGTGTCTGTGCGATTGCTGTCACTCGCAGAGAATCAGGGATCACTGCAGCAAACAGGGACAGAGAAACACAGCTTGAGAGATAACAGTGCCAAAACAGCCCAGATGTATCAAAGCAGAGCTGGGGTTTGTAATTAATTGTTAAGTATTAGCAAAGTCCTGTTAGCTCACATCTTGCCATCTGAAAGAGGAGAATTGTCCCTAAAGCCCTTGGCTGGGAAAGATGACAATTCCTGCTCAATAGCCCCAGCAACTGTGTTCCATCACCCTGCAGAGCAGTGTAGATTAATACACCTGCTTCCCACCAAGGTGTTGTTATGGGCAGCCTCCCTTTCATCGTGTGCCCCCACAGCGTGCTTCATGACTCATCTCCTGTCCACATCCTTTAGCCACTCTTTAGCCCTTCACCCTTGTCTCATTAGCCCTTGTAAGCCCAAACTACACCAGTTTAGTTCCTTTAATCTTCTCTCAGAAAAAAACACCTTAGGAGATGCAATTCCCTTCTCCTTTTGTTTATATCCTTAATGTCCCACTCGGACCAAATGAAGAGTTTCAGGACTGGGAGGGAAGTGACTCCCTGAGGGCAGAAACACGAACTGCAGAATGCCCAACGGCAGTAAAAGTGCTGGCTATTTTTCCAGCTGTGGAACTAGAGGACAGGAAATACTGCCACTAAGGAAAAAAAAAAAAAAATCTGCAGCCCCCCACCCCCACTTTGCTTGATTTTAGCAAGAGGCTCTACCACCAGAAGACAGACCTTACTGCATCCAGCTCTAGGGCCCCCAGAACAAGAAAAACATGGACCTGTTACAGCAGATCCAGAGGAGTGCCCTGAAAATGATCTGAAGATTGGAACACCTCACCTGTGAAGAAAGGCTGAGACTGTTAGGGTTGTTCAGCCTGGAGAAGAGAAGGCTCCAGAGTGACCTTACTGCAGCCTTTCAATATATAACAAGACTTGTAAGAAAAACATAGAGAGATATTTTTGCCTGTAGTGAAAAGTCAGGGGGTGATAGTTTTAAGCTAAATGAGAGGAAGTTTAAATGGGATGTAAGGATGAAATTGTCTACAACGAGGGCAGTAAGATACCAGAACAGGTTGTCCAGAGAAGTTGTGGATGTCCCATCACTTGAAGCATTCAAGGCCAGGTTAGACAGGGCTTTGAACAACTTGATTTAAGAAGAGATGTACCCGACAACGGTGGGCAGATTGGACTAAATGATCTTTAAAGGTCCCTTTCAATCCAAATCATTCTATGATTGTAGAAGAAACATCATGTGTAAAGAATGCAAACCTTCTCCCCAGCTCTGTAGTCAAGGCAGCACCAGCAGGCCTGTTAATGCCCACAGTTTCACTGAAATATAATTAACATATCTTTTTGGTTCAGTTTCATTGACAGCAATGGAGCTGAGCTGCAGAAAGCTGCATCTGTTTCATTCAGGCCCAGCTACAGAAAGCAATGAATTGCCATGAAGATAACCGCTGGCATTATTTCTGGCAGAAAAGTCAAAGCAAAAAAAGAGGAAAGAAGAAAGCCCGTGAGATAGAGTAAAAAAGAGGGAAATATTCTTGCATGCAGCCCAGACCAGGGCATTCACCTTTACCACACATTCACTACCCAGGGAATTTACTGCCCCTGACAGGGAAAGTACCTGCTAAGGCCATTTCCATCATAAGCCATTGCCCTCTTCTCTGCAGCCACCTCTTCCGTTCTCTTCTCTTCTCTTCTCTTCTCTTCTCTTCTCTTCTCTTCTCTTCTCTTCTCTTCTCTTCTCTTCTCTTCTCTTCTCTTCTCTCTCCTTTCCCCTTGTCTTCCTCACCAGGGCTCCCATCTCCTGTCCACAAGCAATGTCTGGCAGATCATTGCCAGGAGCTCGCTTCACTCTGCCTTCCCCCTTTCCTCTGACTCCCAGATTAGTGGTGACAGCAGCAACTAACCTCGCTTGTTCACGTTGCCTACACAATGAGATTTAAATCTCTTACTTCAAACCCTTCTGAATAATTCTGAGAGCCACACAGCTCCATTCTCTTTGCCCTCCAGCCACGGGCTCTTACAAGTTTTCTTACGTTATTTAAATAAATTAAACCTGATCATCATCTTGCTGGAGTTACCTCCCTGCTGAGCTGCTTCAAAGGCAGAGCTCTCTGCTACACCAGTCTCTGCATGACAGCTTATGGGGCAAAAGTGGTTATCCATGAAGAAAAGTGTGCCCATCCTCCTTCCCTCAGTGTGATAGCCCTGGGTACCCCACTGGGTGCCTGTGTGCCCCTCCAGCCAAACTCAGCAGCAGAGCTACCTCCTGACTATGGTTAAGGCAGTGCCCTACTTACCCTTGCAGCCTGCCTGGCTCTGCAGGGTGAGGACATGGCAGGCACTTGGCTTGCCGGATGTGGAGTTGCCTCTGCTCCCTGGTAGTAGCGCCAGGAAGCCTGTCTGAAGCCTGGTCCTCAAGCAAGTGCTTGCCATGCTGTTCCCTGAGCAGGTCAGAAGCTGGCACAGGCACCATTTCTCCATGTGGAACCGTGACTTTCTATTTCCAGGTCATAACCTGTCTGGAGGGTTTGCATCTTTTACCCCACCTAGGCAAGCTATTGCAAAATGCACTCCTGGAGAAACATCAGGAGGCAGCAACATGCTGTTGACCGTGGTAACACCCGGCACACTATGTTGCATTCCTCCTGCTCTTTTGGTCAAAAAGCCAAGCAAGACCTTCTCAGTTAAAAGAAACATTAAGATATTTTGGACTGCACACAGCCTAAAGGCCATTATATTAAATCAGGCTGGCACTGAGATATGTTCAGTCAGTGTCACCTTCCTAACCAGAAGGACTACAGATGTTCACTAAATGAGAGCTCAGTGCCCGAAGGATCAAATACTGAGGGGACAGGCAAAATATCTGAGCTGGCAGGGCCAGCAGGAAGGCTCTGTGCTTCACACCACCACTCATGCTTGGCCAGCAATGCATGAACAACAGTTTTAGTCACAGTGGGGTACCAGTTTTGGGGAGGAGAAAACGGACTAGGAGAAAGGTGAAAACACCGTTCTCAAGAGGCAGTAAAATGTGGCAGCAGGTCACAGCTCACTTCAGAAGCGCAATGAGTATTTCATTCTGACTGTTGCAGAAAACCAGGGACTCCCACAGCAGGACTGCAGGTCTGCTGGGGCTCATGCACCACCCCAAGGCACAGACCCTGCTGGTCTGCACTAACGAGAGGGCTACAGGCATGACTTAGCCCATCAGACTGGAGTAGATCAGGCCCCGAAGTCATGGAAATGAAAGTAAGCAGGGAATGGTGTGAAGGTGCTCCCCAGGGCACAGGCAGGTCTGTTATCAGAAGAGAAGCCAGTTATCCTGCTCAGGCTTCAAAGGCATTGGTTTGTAGATCATGACACAAGTAACTCTGCATGGTGTTCACCCAGGAGCCCTGCTGCCAGGCAGCACACTGCCGAGCTGCCCGCGCTCATTCTGCAGCCACCTGCCGTGGGAAGCACAGTAGCTCTAAGGGCACTCCACTTGAAAGCAAGGGTAAGCTTAGTTGGAGAGTTCTCAGTGTGTAAAGGGGAGCAGGGCTACACCTGCAGCAATGCCAAGAAGGATGCACAAGACACATCCTCTTGCCTAGTCCTTTTCACCCAGCTCCTGCCTCTTTCTCCCTTCTTTTCAATATACCACCCAGGCAGCCAGCCTCATGCTTCCCCCAGTGCCTGGCCTTGTTTCCTCTTTGTGTCCCACCACTGGTCCACCTCTGCAGCTGTCACAACTCCCTCAAGGTGTCATAGAATCACAGAATCAGTCAGGGTTGGAAGGAACCACAAGGATCATCTAGTTCCAACCCCCTTGCCATGGGCAGGGACACCCCGAACTAGATCAGGCTGGACAGAGCTTCAGCCAGCCTGGCCTTAAACACCTCCGGGAATGTGGCCCCAACCACCTCCCTGGGCAACCCATTCCAAGCTCTCACCACCCTTACGGTAAAGAACTTCCTCCTCACGTCCACTCTGAATCTCCCCACCTCCAGCATTGCTCCATTGCCCCTAGTCCTGTCACTACCTTATAGTCTAAAAAGTCCCTCCCCAGCTTTTCTTTAGGTCCCCTTCAGATACTGGAAGGCCACAAAAAGGTCACCTGGGATCCTCCTCTTCTCCAGACTGCACAGCCCCAACTCTTTCAGTCTGTCCTCATAGCAGAGGTGCTCCAGCCCTCTGATCATCCTCATGGCCCTTCTCTGGACACGCTCCAGCATGTCCACATCCCTCTTGTAATAGGGGCTCCAGAACTGGATGCAGTACTCCAGGTGGTGTCTCACCAGGGTGAAGTAGAGGGGGAGAATCACCTCCCTCAACCTGCTGGCCACACTTCTCCTGATGCAGCCCAGGATCTGGCTGGCTTTCTGGGCTGCAAGTGCACACTGCCGACTCATGTTGAGCTTCTCATCAACAGAGCTTCCCTCTCCAGCACTAAGGTTAGGTTTGGTGGTAAGTGGCTGGAGAAAAATATAAGTGGCTGAAAACACTGGGAACCAGCCTACTACACCACTGCCATCCCTGAGCCAGTCTGCTGAGCCCAGCCACAGCCAACAGCATTGAGAAAAAGAGCAAGGAAGAGAACACTTCCCATTAGATCCCAAGCCACAGGCTACTGCAGAGGTCGCTGGGGCAGATACTCGGTGAGCAGGCTACTAAGCACAGGGTGATAACAACCCCCATCGAAATTTGAAAGCTCCTAAGTACCAAATGTAAATACTGCCACTAGAGGGTGTCAGGGACCCAGCCAGCGAGAGTCCCAGGGCCCTGCTGCCAGGACCAGAAAGAGGGGGAAGGCTGCAGATGCTTCCCTCTCACCAGGGCAGTGACCATGAGCATCCATCCTCAGGAATTCTGCAAATACAGCTCCAGTTAAACCCACCTCAAATGAACACTTCAATAATGTGCAATAAATAAGTGCTCAGTCAGCTAATTTAGTCTAACTTCAGGACAAGGAACTGCCTTACAGTCTCCCAGAAACAAATGGAGAGCAGAGACTGGAGCAGAGTTTAGATTTGATGCACATCTCAATACACTTTCCACCGAACCTCAAGACCAGCTCCATCTCCAGCAGCTCTTGGCACCATGCTGAACTCTTCTCACATAGACAAAGATGACCCTTTTCCCCAAGCTGGCTCTGGTTCATCCTTGACTACCCAAAATCCCAACCACCTCCAAGGAGGTAGGCTATTGAAGCTTTTATCTGTCACTCACAAACAAGCCAGCTTCATCAACACTTCATCTACTCCCAGGCAAGGCAGCAAATCTGTTTGAGATGCTGCCTCCTTGTTCACCAATACAGGAGGCATATCAGGCTGGGAGCCAGAGGCTCTGCAGCACAGGCTTGTAAAACAATGCTGTAAAAATCACTTAGCAGCATGGTAGCCTTACAATAGAGGCTACTCAGCACAGCAGGACCATCCCCGAGCCACTGTAGGACAAGCAAAACCCACCAACCTCTTCTTCCCTTGGACTTCATTGCAGTCCTTAGCCACTGGTACACTTCAGAGGCACCCTACCATGCTACTCTGTTCCCAACTGCTCACTCACACTACCTGGACAGAGCCAAGCTTGTCAAGTGAGAACTATACAGGAAGAGCAAACACAGGTACTCCCAACTCCTAGTGATCTGCTTCTGGCTGAGAAATATCACTCTGAATTTTGCAGGATATTAGTGCTAGCATTACGTTTCCATCTGCCTCATGACATCTTGTTGCCCTGCAGCGACCCCAGCTCAGCACCATAGACCACTTCCCCGACCCCTCTAGTTGTGCATGCAAGACAGAAAAAAGCCACTTGGAACAATTCCAGCACCGCCAAGTCCAGCGATGAGCACTGGCAGACAACAAGTGGCACCACGAACTGAAATGCAGATGGGAGTGCAAGGCATGGATGCTAAATGTTTTGTTATCATCCTCTGCAGTTTGCTAACCGTCCTGTGGCCAGTTGTGACAGACATCCCAGGGAAGAGGGAGGGTCTGATGCCACAGAAACAGCTGGAAGAGACCTGTCCTTTCCTGGCCACTGCAAGCACTCAAGGAAGCACACTCCTTACACCCCTCCCCCACACTGCTATTGATTTCCATTCCTTACAGGACTCAAATGTGTGTACAGGCGTGTGGCAGGAGGAAGGGGGTGGTGATAAGGCAGGAAAGGTATCTAGATTAGCAATGTAATCCTCTCAAGCCCTCATGCCTACCAATTAGCTGTACATGCCGATCCATACCTGCTTGCAGCACACCAGACACCACTCTTTCCTCTTCAATCAACATCTTGTGTAATGCCTTCAGCACGGAGGAAAACACATGCTGTGTTATGCTGCAAAAGACCTTCAAAATGTCACCTTTGCAAGTGGACAAAACTGCTGCTGGTAGTGACTCATTTGCTTGTCTTCTTTTTCAAGTCCCAACCAGAAATTTGCAGGCGGCCTAAGGCAAGCAGAGCAAAGAAGGATTTTGTCCTGTGGCTGCTACTTTTACGCCTCCTTCACTCCCTAAGGTCTGGCTTGAGACCAGAATTTGAGGAGGCAAACCTACCACTCCAAGATACAGTTTTGCTGTGACTGAGGGTGTGGGGTCTCTGTGCAAAACTTTCCATCTTCTCCTCCTCACCTACCAACACATAGGAACAGGCTCCTGGTGCCACAGGGAAAATGTAAAGCAAGTGTTAATAAACTGGTTGGTCTGGAGATTACTTTCCTCCAGTAAAGCCCCACCTACACTGAGAAGAAATAAGGACAGTTAAAGACTGATTTAAATGAAAAGAGGCTAAAAGACTACTCATTAAGTAAACTTAAGAAGAAATCAAACACTCAATTTTGAATCGGTCAGCGAGTTCACTGCAAGCTCCTGAAGAGGTGAGCAGAACTTGCACTGTGATCTAAAGAAAGACAGTTGGAATATACTTTTAATCCTTGGTGCAAATAGTTAAGCCTTACTTTAAATGAGCAGTTGAACTATGAAGTCACTTTCAGCTGGTGCACTGAAGCACTGACATTGCGACTGGATCACTGCAGCAATCTGTGTTAAAAGCAGTAAAATAAAATAACAAGTTCCCAAGTCTGCATGCTCACAGCTTTTCAAAAGGGCAGTTTTGTTACTGATTCAGCTGCTGGCAGCAGGCAAGGGGGGAGCTGAAGAGTTAAGTAAGACTGCATGGCAGTTGTTTCACAGCAGTAGTAATAAATCCTCAGCTTACAATAGTGTACTTGTATGTACATTAACGATGGACTGGAACAATTATGCCAATAAAAATGCACCTCCAAAAGCAAAATGGGTAGAAGAAAGGGCACAGGAAGAAAAACCACCAAAGTAACTAACGTAGAAGAAATCAGAAAAGTGAATTGGACAGAAGATGTAAAACTGGAAATTAGGTCAGCTTTTTGACTCAGGGCCTGAACTTTTTGTTGCTTGCAGTGGGCACCATTAGTTGTGCACCCAGCCTGCCCTGCAAGCCCATTGGAGACAGCCACTGTGCTCCCACCCAGACAATGGCAGAGGTTGGCACTGCACAACCTGCTCCCAACTCCATGATGTGCCTTGTGAGAGGAGCTTCCTAGTCAAAGCTGTGCACCCAAGCCACGCGAGAACCCCTAGCTGGATGGTGTGGTTGCAAGACAGCCTGTCCACATGCCAAGTGTCATGTCAAGTGGACAGAGAGGTGTTACTCTCCCACGGCTTCCCAGGCATGACACAAACCCACAGGGGTAGGCAGTAGGTGCCTTGTGACCTCACCAGCAATCCCTTCCATGTACACCCAGGGAAGGTGTGTAAAGGGAACTCAGCCTCAGCTCTGACTTGTCCTTGATGGACCCAGGAGAGCTACAGCTTTCCCAGCTGCTCCTGAGTGCCTCATCTCCAGAAGAAAGTACACTTACCCTCCCTTTTTCCCTGTGGGCTTTACTATGGGGCTCCAGCCTTGCCAGCACAACGTTGTTTAAATCAGTTCTCCAAGCTTCCTCTTGCCAACAAGTGACGGATGCTCCTCCAGATCTGCTGGTTCCCTTCTTTTGACTGCTTTGAATGCAGTGTGATGGGTGCCAGGAGCACATCCACGCTCATTGATCCCTGTTTAGTCATGCCTCATCCCCTCTCTGCCCTCAGCTAAAGCCACTTTGGGAAGTGCAGGCTCCCACTAACGAGCTGCTTCCCCTTTTTTCACCGGCCTGATCCCAAATTGCTTTAAGGAGCATCTGGTTATTAGGACAGGTAATTTGTGTAGGAAAGTTCAAGTCACCTCATTAAAAGAAATAAAGAAGAGGAGAAACTAGAAAAGGAGTGGTAAAAGGACACGGCAGCACCCAGCAGTGAGAGTCGTCATTTGTTCGTTAAGCAAACACTAGCTGGAGGAGCAGTGGAACAACACTGAGGAGAGGAGTCCTGGGAGGCAGATGCTGGGGATGCAGAAGTGCCCAAAGAAGAGCTGGGTGCATGGCAGGGGCAGAGGGCACAGGCCTGGGGTCTGACTCCATCTCCCAGCTGCAGCAGGGAGGAAAATCCTTTAGTCCCTCAGACATGCACACTCTTTTTGCAATCCTGCTCTGTGAGGCAGAGGCTCTGTGTGAGGAGAAGCATGCAAACCAGTCTGTGACCCGAAAAATAAAGGCACAAAGCACTGGAAGAGCTGACATCCAAAGGGACAGGCATTTTCCCTTCCTTGGCCTTGGGATCATCCTGTGCCCCAACGGCATTGCTCAGTGACACCTCAGTAGGCTGCCAGGCCAGCAGCCCTCTGAAACAGCCCGGGGGAGACATCCAGTTTGAGCAGCAGGGCTTGCAGACCACCACGCACCACACTGAATGCTCACCTGCAGCGGCAGTAACCTCTAGCAGCAAGCCAAGACGAGTTAGCTCACAAATCCATTCTTTTCCCTCTCTCTCCCTCTACTACAATCTCACCTTTGTGAGGGTTTGACTTTCCTGCTGATCCTAAGCACCACCAGCCAGCAACTGCAGCTTAAGGCTAGCCTAAGCCACTGCAAACAGGAGGGCAGAGCACATCAGCATGCACCTCTTCCACTGAGCGTTAAGCTGATGTGTTTTACTTAACAGCACTTGTGAGCTAAGAGCAGGGTCACAGGAATTTGCTGTGGCTTAAATGGGCACAGGGCAACCTGCTAAGCCACAGCCTCTCAGAGCCCACAGGACAGCCAGAGAAAGCTAACAAAGAAAAGAAAAACAACACAGCAAATACAGAGCTGAGGAGCTGATGCAGTTTGGGCTCCTCTGAAGCTGTAGGTGCTACGCTGCCTTAATATCTGACACCTCTAAAGCTGAAGTTAAGAAATTCTAGAGATGGGAAGATTAGAAAATTATCTTTTCTATACATTTTTTTAAAAGCCTTATTTCATTAACCATAGCACACTTAGACAGACTGGCAGGCAGTCACATAGTATCCCTTAATAGAATTATAGAACTGTTGAGGCTGGAGGAGACCTTTTAGTTCACCAAATCCAAACACAGAGCTCACAATCCAACCACTACTGCTAAGCTGGTAGCACCAAACAATGTCCCTAAGCATCACATCCATATGTACCTCCAAGGATGGTGACTCCACCACTTCCCTGGGCAGCCTCTTCCAGTGACTGATAACCCTTTCTGTGAAGAAATTTTCCTAATATTCAACCTGAATCTGGCACAACTTGAGTCTGTTTCCTCTTGTGTGAGAAGAGGTCCCCACCTTGCTCCAACTTCCTTTGAGGTACTTGCACAGTGTGAAGAAGTCTCAGCCTTCTCTTCTGACAGCTAAACAACCCCAGTTCCCTTTGACACTTCAGGTAAGACCTGTGCTCAAGGTCCTTCACCAGCTTGGTTGCTCTTCTTTGGACATGCTCCAACACCTCAATGCCCTTCTTGTAGTAAGGGACCCAAAAGTGAACACAGTATTTGAGGTGTTGCCTCACCATTGCTGGGTACAGGGGCACAAGCACTTCCATACTCCTGCTGGTCACACTACTGATACAGGCCAGGATGCTGTTGGCTTTCTTGGCCATCTGAGCACACCACTGGCTCATATTCAGTCAGCTCTCAACCAAGCCCCCCAGATCCTTCTCTGCTAAGCAACTTTCAAGTCATGTTTACCCAGGTCTGTAGCACTGCATGGGATTTTTGTGACTGAAATGCAGGATCTGGCACTTGGCCTTGTTGAATGTCATACAGCTGGCCTCAGCCCAGCCTCTCCACGTCCCTCTACAAAGCCTTCCTCACCTCCAGCAGACTAACCCTCCCACCCAGCTTGGTGGCATCTAGCAAACTTACTGAGGGTGCACTCAATCCCAGGACCAACATTGGAGATAAGAGCACGAGAGCTGCTTTCAGAGATTAGTGCCCTTGCTTTGAGTGCTCAGTAATTATCACATAGGAGGTCAAGGCATGAACATCAGAGCTGGTTTTCCTTCATTTATCCAATAACGAAAGTTTGGAGACCTTGGCAATTGCCTTTCTCTCATCTGCTTTCAGGGATGTGATGTCCTGAGAGCTGCAAAGCCCAGACCAGAGTTTCCTATGACCCCTTCTAGGCAGTCACTCCTTAAGATCATCAGCAATGATCTATTTTTGCCTTTGAGGCAAGATGACACTGACCAAGACATATTTAGGAGATTATTTCTGCAAGCAGCAGTTTTTAAACCAAGGATTCTGAAGGCTTCCAAATTGAGAACTGAGTTCATCCCCTTCAAAACCCGCTTGCTCAACACACAGAACATTTCATTCCTCACAAGCAGAGCAGTGAAAGAAGCACAGAATTAGACTTTATTCTCAATAGCCCAAATTTCTGCTAAGCCCATGGGAAGACAAAGTAAAAATGCTGGCATCTTGATACATAGACAGGAAAGGAGAGACCAAAATCACATCATCTTCATATGCAGGTTACTAAGAGACACAGAGTGGATAATAAGTAGATGAAAACTTATTTTCAAATCTAAGAACAAAAATAAAGTCTTCCATATAAAAGTCTTCTCTTTCTCCATTAGTCCTGTTTAAAGTATGGAAAATATCCACACCATATTATGCAAGCATACATCTTCACCAGACAACAATGATCTACTGAGCCACAAAGTCAGCATGAGATGCAGGGCCTTCTGAGAGCTGGGATTAAGGATATTGGCTCTTCTGCATATTTCCAAGCTACTTTCCTCCAACAAGGTTTTGGCAGCTTGTTATTCTGAAGCTGGCATTCTCCTGATGAATGAAAGACGTGCTTCTGGCTCTTGCAGATGAAGTCCAAGCTCTCTAGCCAGGAGGACCACCTGCTCTCCTCCTGAACTACAGACTGTGAAAGCAGCATTAACAGGAGGAATACAAATTCAGCCAAGAGTTCATAGATCTCTCATCAAGGTATGCAAGAGCCCAATGACTCTGTTGTCTCAAACAATGAGTGACACACCTGGTCTGAATAGATAGCTCTGAAGGAGAGCTGCTGGCCTGCCAGAATGGCTTAACAAGGAAAACAATTTCTAGGAGCAGAAAATTTCCCCTTGTTTTAAAACCACTGCCACAGTGCCACAGAAAGACTACTGGCAAGCATTGCACTGGAGCACTCACCTCTCTGTGCACACCTCACTCTACACACCTCCCTTTGTGATTTGGGGAGACATCATGCCCCTACCCACCTTCCCCTCCCCCCCCAAAAAGGAATAAAAGAGCCACAACTTCCAAGGCCCACATGCTGCATTTACCACAGAAGACCCTGCTGGAATGTGCAACCACCACCAAGAACTTGGGCTATTCCTGTAAAATCATTGCTGGATCCAAGGAGTAGTGATAGCTTTCTTTTCTGACTTAGCTCTCACTCTCTCTTTCCCTCTCTTTCTTCCTCTCATTCTCCCCCTTCTCTGGATCCATTACTGAGAGTTTTCACTGGCTCTAATAAACTGACAAGAAACTGAAGGAGCTGGGGCTGTTTAGTTTGAAAAAGAATAGGCTGTCTACAGCTACCTGAAAGGGTGCTGTGGAGAGGCTGGTGCTGGTCTCTGCTCAGAGGTAGTGACAGAACAAGAGGGAATGGCCTTAAGTTGCAACCGGGCAGGTTTAGACTGGACATTAAGAAACATTTTTTCACAGCAAGAGTAGACAGGCACAGGAATGAGCTGCCACGGGAGATGGTGGAGTCACCAACCCTGGAGGTGTTTAAAAGTTGTCTGGATGTAATGCCTGGGGATATGGTTTAGGGTGAACCTTGTAGAGTACGGTTATCAGTTGGATTTGGTGATCCTGAGGATCTTTTCCAACCTGAATGTTCTTGTAATTCTGTGACACCAAACTCATCAGCTATTTGGTGTCAGTTCACCTTAATTCACTCCAAGAGAATTTTTGAATCTTAGCACAAACTCCCCTGCTGCCCAGGGCTGGATCAGGATGCCAGGTTGTGACAAGGTGTCATAGATAAAAGCAGGCAACATCCACTTCTGCAAACTATTTTTCCTGATGATTTTTTTTTCTACCATACTTCAGCAATTTTGTCTCTTACACACACAGCAATGCTAATCTCTCCTCTTTAAGCTCCTCATTCTCCAAGCTTCTTTGAGTTCAGGTGGTGTCAATTTTGGGGAGAGAAGATAATGAGAGAGGAGATGAAGTGCTGTGCCTGGAAGGGCTTCTGAGACTGCAAAATGGTGTTCCTTTGCTCTAGTGTAGCAGTCAGCTTGTCTGGAAAAGCTACTCTGGCACATACATTCAGATGACTTTCAGCACGATGGTGCTTGGCATCTTTAGTTTGCAATCTTTTAATAAATTTACTTGTATATCTGTTCATTGATCTGGACATTTCAAAGCACACAGTGCCCTTCCTTTCTTGCCCTTTGTCCATTCCACTCTCTCTCAGATTTCTGTAAACATCTCTGTTTATCACCCCAATGACAGATGGCCACCAGGAAGTTGCTCTCCCCAAAAAAGGGCACTGCCGGCAAGGCTTGAGCAACATTTCCACACAGCTACAGAAGAGAACATCAGTTTTTCCTACAAACCATGCTACATTTGAAGGAGATGAGGAAGATGACAGGGTGTGTCAAGGCAGTTGGAAGAGCTGTGAACAACAATCAGTTGATGGAAATAATGACAGTTTCTTCCTCTCTGCACTGTCTAGGCAAGGTGCATGGTGGAATTTGCTTTTTCACTACCTCTAAGGCAGCAGCTCCTAAACCACACAGACTGGCAGAAAGGATTCCTCTAACAGTGAGCTCCTGCCATAAAATTGTACTCCAAATGTTTTTGAAATGGGCCTCAGATTCTTATATGTTAAGGGTATGATGACTGTATAGAATTTTTGCTCTTGCCCAGCAATGAGTAGTTCACATGACCTCCATGAGCTGACATGCAAGAGTTAGCCACAGAGAAATCACCAGGTGGTCTTCTGTGACCCACACTAAATGCTAAACGGCAGTATCAGCTCAGAAAGAGATGGACGCTTTCTCCAGCTTCACAGCCACTGGTTGCTGGTTCTGCTCACCAAGTGATCCCATGAGGTGAGCAGCCCTGGAGAAAGATGGTTCACTCAAAGCCAGTAGCATCAGTAACCACTGATGGTTACAGTCAGAAGGGAACAGTGTAAGTCTAGCAAAACACAGGTAGGTCATCCGGGGCACGGTGCTCCAACTTATCAAAATCTCAAAATCCTTTGCAGACACCACTGGGCACTTAAAAGGAAGCATTCAGGAAATACATCTCACTTTAAAATAAGGAGAAGATGCTTTTGGTACATCTATCAGTAACCCAAAGGCACACTTCATATCAGAGTACTGCATTAAAAACCCCACACTAAGCAGTAAAGAAAATAAGTCACAAAATAAACTAGTAAATAGGAAGTTTTCATGGTGCCTCCAGCAAAGGATCAATATCACTGACTCCAGTAGAATCCAAGATCTTATTTTTAGCACTTCCAGCCTTTGACTGGTGAAAGTCTCTGAATGAAAGCCAAGCACAGCTGACAGAATACTGTCCCCAGGTCTCCAGACAGCTCCAGTTTTCCCAGTCAGTGTTTGTTCCACCACTGCATCCAAGTGCCAAAGGTTCTGCAAGCTGCCAGCTTCCCAGATGCTATTGCTACCCTGTAGGTAAATGGCAAAATTACCTTATGAAGCATTTCACTCACACTGCTGCTCCTTGTGAATGCCCTCAGTTGAGGTAAGCTCTGGAGTTTAACTGACTCAGACACCAAGAGAGGCATGCCCAGGAGCAGCAGCAGACACTCTGCTGCTTGCTGCCTGCTCAGCAGATTGAAGAAAGCACCGTATAATGGAAATATCACCAACTCACAGCAGTCTGAAAAGCAGGAAGATTTTCTCAGCAAATGTCCTGGACTCCCGAGAAACTAAAATAAGGGAGCAAGATTCAAAGATTATGCTTTTCCTGAAAAGACAGGAATCTCAGGAAGGGCCTCTCAGCACTGAAGTATCTTTACCTAATATCTTCTTGCATCTCTACCTTTTATATTAGCATCTGGGCCTGTAGGCATTCTCAGGTTAACCTCTTCCTACAGCTATGTGGTCTTCTAGATAAACAACAGGTAAGATTTTCCTGTAGTGCTTCAGGCATCTAATGTTTAACATCTAGAAGTGCCACCAGTTCTGCTTGACCTCTGCCTCAGACTCTATCTGCTCAGGACCTATTCCAGCTACTCTACAAAGTTAACAGCTTGTCTCACAAGCTCCTGTAAATTTTGAGGGCTCAAGATCTCTGAGGCAGATGAGCCATAGAGTGCAAACATAGAACATATTTGGGTACTGATCAGATACTTATTCCTGCACCACCTTCACTCTGTACTGTATGTGTGGGAATCAACTCACAACTCTGATCCAATTGGCTTTTTTTTTTTTTTTTTTTTTTTTTTAAAGAAATGAGNGAGCTGGAAACCAAGATAGGTCAATCTGAAGAGTTATGACCAATTAGTGGATGTAATCGATCATCGCACTACCTAAGGCAGAGCACGACAATGGCAAATGGTCAGAGCAGATTATTTAACTCAGGGCAAGTGCATGGACCCACAACCCATTTAATAGCCTTCTCCTGCTACACAGAGCTGGAGCGGGAGGGAGCCTAGCTGATTCCCCCTCACTACCACTGCAGAGACTGGCAGCTTGCTAAGCACAGTCCCTGTGCACAGCTTAGCAGCCAGCTGATGAGGCATGGTGCATGCTCTGCAGAAGCACTACCCTCTTGACTTAGCTGGAAGAAGAGCAGCATACGGTGTGTGTCCTCACTGACAAAACGAGCCTGCAGTTACAACGAGGGCGTTGCACTGCCTCCTACCTAACCTTAGCAACTGGCTGTAGCTCTCATACTAAGAGATGGACAGCAGCCCCAGGGTAACTTTCACAGGTTTCACGAAGTAGCTGGAGAAGTTGAGGAGATACCCACTGCATATTAGTATTTCTCTGCAGTCAACCCTTATAGACCAAACAAGTCAAATGAAAGACAACTATGGAGATACCCCAAATCAAGGAAAAACAATGATTACAGTTTGTCAAACACCTACAAATTCAGCCACAAAGCAAAAGCCATAGAAAGCCAAACTTCACCAGTTCCTCTGCTCATGTTTATTTTTCTAACAGAAATCTTCTCCAAAGTCAGCACTGGTATCAGCACAGTTTCCTGTCTAAAAGAAGGAACCCACTCATCAACTCAAACAAACCAAACAAAAAAAGTCACCAAATGTAGACTCAGGAGCCCTGTTTTGTGGCACAGTTAGGACACCTCCTCCCTCCTTGCCTATCAGTGTTTTGTTCACTCTAGCCTAGAGATACAAAGTAGGACAGTTTTAAAGGCTATCACATTTCAGATCACAGAAAGATTCCTGCATGCACAACCTTCAAAAAGAAGAAAAAAAGTTTTAGCCTGTCCCTTTTTCCACTACAATAAAATAGCAAGAAAGAAGAACATCAGAATACTGCTGTTTTGTGTGGGAGTTTGTTTGTGTTTTTCCCCCCCAAACATTCTTGCTTGAGTATATTAGGTATTCAGGTCTCCCATACCCTGGCAGACACAGGGGGGAATAGAATAGAATAGAATAGAATAGAATAGAATAGAATAGAATAGAATAGAATAGAGCCAGGTTAGAAGAGACTGAAAAGATCATCCAGTCCAACCTACCCCCCAGCCCTATCCAATGGCACTAAGTGCTCCATCCAGTTTTTAGTCGAATCAAAATATCACAGAAGGCAGTGGGGAAATCAAAAAGGAAAGGGAGTTTTGGTTGGACTCTTACAGCTTCCAAGTCCTCACCTGGGAGAAAAACTCATTGGGAAAGACTTGCTACTTGCAACCATTTGGAAGAGATGGGAGAAGGCTCTTTTGTCACACCTGAGGCTCCAAACATCTCTTGCAGTCAGGTTCTTCCAAATACCACCACTCTGTAGCAAACTTAATTACACAGCAACACTGCACACTACTCCCCTAAAATAAATAAGCCAGGAAGTGATTTAAAACAGAAAAACCAAACACACTTAAGAAAAATGTTCATTCTTCTAGCTTCCACTGGAAAAAAACCCACACCAAACGACACACACAAAACCAACCAAACATAAAAAAAAAAAAGACAGAAAGCTGTTTCCCCTTAAAATTCATTGCAAGTTTATGCAAAAAAAAAAAAAAATCCA
The DNA here is from genome assembly GCA_013396835.1 of Psilopogon haemacephalus. NCBI lineage: Eukaryota > Metazoa > Chordata > Aves > Piciformes > Megalaimidae > Psilopogon > Psilopogon haemacephalus. Next base: position 257,675 of record VWZI01010201.1, read on the forward strand.
TGCAAAGTAATTTCAGTTAAAATAATGAAGCCTCTTATACTTGTCTATTAAAACAGTTTTGCAACAGACTTTAATCCACGCAATTTATTTTGATTATTTAAGGGTATTCACATAGTGGAAACATAGTAAGATTGTGGAAAAGATGCCGAGGACAAACGCAAAGCTCGCTGCCTCACATGTTGTACGTGAAAAGTCAATTCCTCTCATGCCATTAATTCAAATTCAACCCCCAAGAGTCCCCCAAAACAGTATGAGAAAAATGTGAAGATTAAATTCCAAGGAGGCTGATGAATGCTCCTCCTTTACCCAGAGAGCTGCTGAGGTGCACACCACCAATGCTGAGAATGCTGGGAGCATTCTTCCATCAGCTTCAGTTAAGTCTGACTCAGGAGCCCTTTCCCGTGGCCCACAATTCGTTTACACCCTGGAAACACAGGTTGGGAGTGTGGAAGGGGCAGCCACATCCCAAACCAATGTACCACATTCACCCTGAGCACAACAGTAGAGCTGGGAGGATAGATGTGCAGCCTAACATGGGCTAATAGCAGTGACTGCCTTGCTAAGTTTTGCTTCCTCCAGTCCTCAATGTCCTTTTCTTAAAACGCATTTTAATCTATGGTGAATTAGGTCCCTGTGAGTCAACCTTTTTCCTCTAAGGAAAATAACTGTGTATCTGTTTGCCACCTTTTTTGTGGAAACTGCTGTGATCTTACCCTGGGTGTTGACTAATACTCTGTTCAGATAGACTTTGAGACAGGACTTTCCACCACTTTATGCCGGACTGGCTCCCTCTGGAAAATGTGCCCTCTATGGAGGAAGTGACCCACACAGCCTCACCCATGCATGTACAGCATGGATGGCAGCAAAGACTGTCCTTGGTGAGTCAGGCATACCATACACAAACTCCTCCAATGGAAGAGGAGGAAGACCAAGGTAACTGAATCCAGTCTCTCCCCATTTCGCTATTCACTTGAACTCATGGAGTAGGTCAGCACCAAAGATGCCAGGCAGGCTCAGAGCAACCACACTCTTCTACCTGCCTATGGGTTAGACCTGACCAGCCACAAGTGCAAGCAACATCATAGCTCCCCAGAGCAGAGTCTGATATCTTCATCTTTCAGAGCCATGTCCCACCAAACAAAGTGGCAATGGCCTAGCTAGTGACAAAACATGAGAACATCTTATAAATCCTCCCACTGGCCCAACAGGAGATTGGCTCCTCACTGGCAAGCAGGGCACCATGTCCCCTCCTTCCCAAAACCTCCACCTCTGCAGGATCATAGCAAAGCAAACCAAACCACTGCAAATGGCACCCTACGGCCAAACACTTTTGAGTGGAGAATGATGGTATTTTCCTGAGGTGATATCAAAGTCCCTTTCCTTACTGCCTGGTGGGGAATGTCTTGCTGGCTGTGCAACCCCAGGCAAGCACTGAACTGCCAACTCAACTCTCTGGTCTCTCTGCATCTGGAGAGAAAGCAAACAGTGACCCAGACGAGGCTGTGCTTAGTACTGGCAGCAGCAGCAGCTTCTAGCATGTAATCCCCTCAGGAAGTAAAGAACGGATCATAACCTGCAGGTAAGGAGACCCAGAAAAAGGAGGACACTGTCAGCTTTAGATGCTCAGAAAATTTCACCTCGTTGAAAAAATAATTGTGAGGTTTTGGCTCTGCATTTTTTCAAAGCCTCCAGCACCGGTCACATTATTAGAGATTATGGAGCATCTCTGCTGACATGCTCAACAGCATACACCTGCAAAACCCCTCTTTTTTGTCTTAAATATTTCCCTCCTTCCTGTCTTCCACTATTTTTTATTATTATTTTTTTTTCTTTGCAGGCTCCTCATTTATCTTCACACTCAGCCATTTAAATTTTAATAAGAGGCTTCACTGTCTATCCCCTTTTTCTTCAAAGGCTCTGCTTTATTTTTATGTCTCTTCTCAGTCCCCCCAGCCTAATTGTTGTTATTATTTTAACCTTCAGTAGTTTCCCTTGCTTTCTTCTCTGTTCTAATCTTTCCCTGCTACTGTTTTCCCCACTCTGTACCAAGTCCCTTTAATCCCTCACCACCCTCTTGCTCCCAGCCAAGCATCCAAATACACATGGAGGAAGCGTAACCAAGCACAAATATGAAAGGCATCATCCAATTTCAGCAAAATGCTTGCCCCTACCTACTCAAAATATTTGACTTGTAATGATTAAGTCCAAGAAGATAATTTTTTTTTTTTTTAACAGAGCTCTGCAGGTCTTTAAAAAACCCCAGCCTCTGTCTTGATGGCAGCCAGAACTGCAGTTGCTGAGCTGTTTCCTATGCATTACAGCAGATTTGCCCGAAGTAGGCGAGAGGGAAGTCTGAGCTGGGAGCGTGAATTGCAAGTAAGGAGATTTCATTTCCCAGTTGCTGGTTTATTGAAATTCCCTGCCTCCCTCTCACCTGCTGCTTTGTTATGCTAACTTCTTCTGGCTGGCCTAAAATTTCCAGTCCACTGTGCAAGCGAGCTGCTGCACTCCTATCAAAGCCACGTAACTGTGTCCTTAAGCTGGAACTGCTGGAGCGGGCATAATCACAGCCTCTTGGGGCGCAAGACTCTGTCCCACCAGGGAGTGGAGGGGTCACTCCTCTGAAGGTGGGTTAATATGGGGGTGTCACTAAAGGCTGGCCTCAGTGCCAGGGGACACCACGATACAGTCACATCATGCACCAGCTGGTGAGAAGGGCCGTGGGGGTCTCCTCTCGCCTTAGGGAGGACCTGCCTTTTGAATCCAGAGCACCCACCAAGGTCTTGCGCTTTTATTGCAGGCAACCTCATTAACCTCCAAACTGTACAAATGACAGTTTCACCCCTGAGGGCAGGGAGGAGAGAGGAAGCCATCTCCTGCTGGCACGGTACAGCTCCTAACAGATTTCTACCTTCCAAAAAGCACACAGGCTTTCGAGCCACACCTGACAGCTCAGAGAGCCACTAAGCTGCAGGAGTTCACTGCAGAGCAGCCAGCTAGTGCCTGGATGCCAAGTTCCCCTGCCTAACTCCCCAGAGCCCTGTGTGGAACACGGCTTCCAAGAAAAAGAGATTAAATCCACATGCCCTGGGACAAGCACGTGCAGGAGCTTCCACCCCCCTTCTCACTGCTCCTCTTGGCCAAAAGAGGCACAAGGAGGGCAAGGCAATAAGGCAGACAAGGAAACCACATCTGGTGTATAACAAAGCTCCTGCTGAAGAGCCACAGTGTGCTTCGCAAACGTTAGTTAGTCCTCCTGAAAGGAAGAAAATAGCATCTTCCTTTTCCAAAGGAGGGGAAACCATGCCAGGACCGAATCATCTGCCCCTCAGGGAATCAACAAATTACAGAATGGTAGGGGTTGGAAGGCATCTCTAAGATCATTGAGTCCAACCCCCTCTGCCAGAGCACGATCACCTAAAGCATAGTAGCACATGCCAAAAGACCTTGCAAGTCTTCAGAGGCAGAGAATCCTCTACTTCCCAGGGAAGCCTGTTCCAGGGTTCTGCCACCCTCAAAGTAAAGAAGTTCCTTCTCACGCTTAGATGGAACTTATAATGTTCAAGTTTATGCCCGCTACCTTTTGTCTTGTCACTAGAGACCACTGAGAAGAATGTGGCCTCGTCTTCCTCATACCCGCCTCTTAGATATTTGCAAGTATCAATAAGATGCCCCCTCCTCAGCCTCCTCTTCTCCAAGCTAAAGCTCTCTTAGCCTTTCTTCACATGATAGATGTTCCAGTTGCCTAATCATCTTAGTGGCCCTGCACTGGACTCTCTCCAGTAATTCTTTGTCCTTCTTGAGCTGGGGTGCCCAGCACTGGATACAGTACTCCAGGTGAAGCCTCACCAGTGCAGGACAGAAGGGGAGGAGAACCTCCCTCAACCCACTATCCTCACACCTCTTAATGCACTCCAGGATGCCATTTGTCTTCCTGGCTGTGAGGGTACACTGATGGCTCACAGACATCCTGCTGAATTACAGGACTCCCAAGTCCTTTTGGTCAGAGCTGCTTCCCAACAGGTGAGCACCCAACCTGTACTGACACATGGGTCTGTCCTTGCTCAGATGCAGGACTTTTCACTTGCCCTTACTGAATTTCATTAGATGCAGTAAGATAGAGCCCATCCCAAAAACCCCAAGCAACATGGCAGCTTTCACGTAGCATGCCACAAAACTGGCAAAAAATACTGTGTTTACAGAGTGGAACAGGAATGGAGTATAAAGTAATGTCCTAACTGCATCCAGTTCTGGAGCCCCTATTACAAGACGGATGTGAACATGCTGGAGCATGTCCAGAGAAGGGCCACAAGGATGATGAGAGAGCTAGAGAACCTCTGCTATGAGGATAGACTGAGGGAGTTGGGGCTGTTCAGTCTGGAGAAGAGGAGGCTCCCAGGTGACATTCTTGTGGCCTTCCAGTATCTGAAGGAGGCCTACAAAAAGGAAGGACTTTTTAGGCTATCAGGTGGTGACAGGACTAGGGAGGAATGGAACAAAACTGGAGGTAGGGAGACTCAGACTAGACATGAGGAGGAAGTTCTTTACCATGAGAGTGGTGAGACCATGGAATGGGTTGCCCAGGGAGATGGTTGGGGCCACATCCCTGAAGGTGTTTAAGACCAGGCTGTATGAGGCTGTGGGCAGCCTGATCTAGGGTAGGGTGTCCCTGCCCATGGCAGGGGGGGTTGGAACTAGATGATCCTTGTGGTCCCCTCCAACCCTGACTGATTCTGTGATTCTATTCTAACTCTTCCTTCTCTCTTCCTGTTTTTAGAAGAGACAGAAGGTTTCTGCGAATGGTAGTGCAGATTGCAATTTTTTTGCCAGCCCAGTGTGTAAACCTGAGTGATAAAGAGAACAGAATATACCTATTTTTGTTTCATCAATATCTTGATTTAATTCCCACTGGGAATTAAGTCTCCTAGGTTTCAAACTGGCTGTCTACACTTGTCCTCAGCCATGGAGATACCCTCAGTAACCTGGAAATCTTAGGGTGAAGATTTGCTAAAGCAAGCCTGCAACACCCTTCCAGATGCCCCACACCAATGCTGGAAGGTGCTCCCACCTGCCTGGTTCACACCCCTGCGCCACAGCAAGCTCCAAAATCAGGCTCTGAAAAGAAGAAGGTGCTCCTGTTTAGCATGCTGCAGGAAAAGCAGGTCTCACCAGTACAACCAGACCCACAGGAGCTGGCTGTAAGTTCCACAGAGGGAAAGGTTTTGAAAATACCCCAAATTCCCCAGCATACCCCTGGCCGCTTTCCCACAGGGCAGACCTCAAACCAGTCGCTCGCCAGGAGGAAATAAATAAAATAAAATACACCCGTGTGTGGGCTCATGCAATTTTAATCAAACTAATGCCTGCAGAAAGGGGGATAGAGGGGCAGGGAGGGATTACAGTGCCACTTGTTCAAAGCACTCCCGTTTATTCCACATCTGCGATCCCTCCTGAGCTGCCAGCAGCGCTGAGGAGCAGGAGCTGCACAAAGCCAGGGAGCAGTGCACGCTGAGCTGCACAGAGCCAGGGAGCGGTGCGCGCTGAGCTGCACGGAGCCAGCAGCGGTGCGCGCTGAGCTGCACGGAGCCAGCAGCGGTGCGCGCTGAGCTGCACGGAGCCAGCAGCGGTGCGCGCTGAGCTGCACAGAACCAGGGAGCGGTGCGCGCTGAGCTGCACGGAGCCAGCAGCGGTGCGCGCTGAGCTGAGCGGAGCCAGCAGCGGTGCGCGCTGAGCTGAGCGGAGCCAGCAGCGGTGCGCGCTGAGCTGAGCGGAGCCAGCAGCGGTGCGCGCTGAGCTGAGCGGAGCCAGGGAGCGGTGCGCGCTGAGCTGAGCGGAGCCAGCAGCGGTGCGCGCTGAGCTGAGCGGAGCCAGGGAGCGGTGCGCGCTGAGCTGCACAGAACCAGCAGCGGTGCACGCTGAGCTGCGCGGAGCCAGCAGCGGTGCGCGCTGAGCTGAGCGGAGCCAGCAGCGGTGCGCGCTGAGCTGCACAGAGGCAGGGAGCCATGCGCACTGAGGTGCGTGAAGCCAGGGAGCGGTGCGCGTTGAGCTGAGCGGAGCCAGGGAGCGGTGCGCGCTGAGCTGAGCGGAGCCAGGGAGCGGTGCGCGCTGAGCTGCACAGAGCCAGGGAGCGGTGCGCGCTGAGCTGCACAGAGCCAGGGAGCGGTGCGCGCTGAGCTGCGCGCAACCAGGGAGCGGTGCACGCTGAGCTGCACAGAGCCAGCAGCGGTGCGCGCTGAGCTGCCTCTGTTTTAGTCACCGCTGGACCTCGGGGATCCACGCCTCAGTGCCCCGGCAGCTAATTACACACCCACAGAAGCACCTGGGAGGGGGAACATGGAGCAACCTAAACATCTAATGGGTAACTTTGTGGGGGCAGGAGCTAGGGAGGCAAGACCTATGTCTCATAAGGCTGGGGGGAGAAGGGGCAATGCATGAAGGGGCAGAGAGCAGCCTGAGCTCCATCAGGTCTTGTCCACAGCAGCAAGGATGCCAGAAGAGGGGAAGGGCACAGCATGATTACCCTGCCCAGGCAACAATGCAATGGGGTGGAAGAACAATGAAAGAGCAGTTGTAGGTATCTCCTGGGATGTCAGCAGGAGATGGCAGCAACATGGAGAATCACTTGAAAAATCTTGGAGACTGCTTCCTGTAGAAGCACCAGATAAAAGATCTAGAGCTGCAGGACGGAGAGAGAACCTGGTGGCTTGTGGAGTTATAGAGATATTTGTGCCAGCCATGTCAATGTCTGCCATGTTTTGGAGCACACAGCAGAAGCAGGAGAAGGGGAGCTCTGCCCCTGCAAGCCCCAGTCCCTGTCCTTCAGCTAAGGTAGCAATACAGATGCTCACCAGCCTCACCGAGAACACGGAACACACAACAGCTCTTTGGGAAGTGGTCCGTACACTACAATACCTTCCTGAGAGACGCCTGAGAGCCACCAGTCACGACGAGAGACAAAGGCAAGAGAGACTCTCAGAAGCAGATTCTCATGGGGGCTCAGGTATTAACACGGCCCTCAGGACCTGTCCACAGCTTCCAGACAGGGATTAAAGCCAGCAAAATGAGAATTTCAAACACACATCCGGCAAACCCATGTGCATTCCCCGCAGCAGCAAATAATCAGGTGCCAAGAGAGAGATTAACCCTGTGGGTATGCAGAAAACAAAGGCATAAGAGCTAGTCTGTTTAGGAAGCTGCTGCTGCTTCTTCTCCCAGATGAGCACAAATCTGACCAGCAGAAACGAGGGCAGCACCTGCGTTAGAAATGCTGACTGCTAAGAAATATAAGCTTCTGATTTTATGCAGATCCACAACAGGCAGCATGATCACTTCTATGGCTCCTGCCCGGGTTGTACCACAGGATGCATTACTTCCATTTTAGATGACTGTGAGCAGGCCACAGGGTCCAGTTCACCAGTGCTTGCTCCAGCACATGCCAGCTCCAGCACATGCCAGCCATAGAGCAGGCAGCACATAGTGCCCTTAAGCACCAACTACTATGCCCTCATAAAGAGGGAACAGCTCCTTGCTTGGGGTCAAAGAGGCACAGCCTACTGATGGAGCAGCAGGGCAGTGTGGATGCTCTTCACAGGTTGCACAGCCTGATTATTTTGCAGGGGACTTGGGAGGGACAACACACCTGTACCTGTCTGTACCTGCTAAGTGGAGGACCTGTGTCCTGATCAGCATAAGCTTGTTTGGGCGACCACCCATATAGAGCTGATACGGGGCATCACCCAGCGCAGAACAAGAGGCTGCTCCTCATTTGCAGGCAGATGCAGCCAATGCCTCTTTTGGGAGGAGGCTCTCTCTGCATGCTGCTGGCTAACAACTGCAGGAGACTTTCACGTGCTCCCTGCTCAACAGTTCGATGTGTGCCATGACAGGCTTCAAGTGACACATCCCTAATGCTTGTACTGCTGCAGCGAGAACACAGTTCCCAGTCAAGCAGCCTCCAGCAATACCACCCTGGGCTGTGATCTTGTCAGGTTTCATAAGTTTAATCAGGCTCTGCTCTAGCTGGTGTACAGGGGTTTTACCAGCATGCTGGCTGTCCTGCTGCTTCAGACAAGGTCCCTGAATGTTCAGCAGCAGCACTTCATCCTGCCAATCAACAGGAGGATCTGCATTTCAGTCTCGACAGCTTCAACCAGCAGATAATAAGGGATAGAATGGGTGGCCTTTTGGGCATCAGCTCCACAGATTAGGCTTGTGACAGTTGGCTCAAATCCATTACATGCCAGCAGCCACAGAAAGCACCTCGCCAAAAAGCTAGAAGTCCAAGAAGCAGAGGGTTTTGGGGTGGCTCCTGGAGCACACATGCCATCCAAAACATCTTACTAATGTAAACTACCCACAGTTTTCCAGCTTGTATTAGCTCTACTAGAGCATCCTGAGCCCTGAACATATCATAGAACATAAGTTTACCTTCCTGTACCAATGGTCTGCAACAGGGTTGCCTGTAGAAACTCACCCCACTTGATGCCATGGGGCAGCTCAGCACCCATGCAGCACCCTGAGTCAGGGCTTTGGCTAAGCCTGACCCCATGGACATAATCAAAAGCCATGGGGCTTTTGCACAGCCCAGCACACATCTGGTGTCCTAGCTCCTCCTATCCTCTTCCCTCTACCCGCAGCAGGAGCCTTTTGAAACAGATGAGATCTGAGGAGTCCAGCGTCTCTGAGGATGGGCAAGCAGCATGCACTGCTCCATCCACAGACACAAGGGAGCTGAAACAATTTTAGAGTGCCAAGTGCCAACATCTCATTCCCCACCACTTGCCAGCCCCTGTGATTCACAAAGTCACTTCAAAAGCAGCTCCTCAAAGTGTTATCCCTGCCTGACTTCCCAGTCACAAGAGGACGGGAAGAAAGAGTAGGAGGTGGCAGCACAAAGGTAACTACTGCATCTTGATCGCCTTTAGCACTATCTGCTCTGGAGTCAAAAGCCTGAAAAAACACCTCAGACACTTGAAGGATGCATGGGAAGGATGGAGAATGAGTCTTGACTAGGCCCTTGCAAAGAAGGCCAACTGGAGAGGCTGGGAGCTGTGTCTCTGGCAACTTTGAGTCCTCTTTCTGCAGGAGGCAACAATAATGCTCCTTCTACTTCAGCCACAGCGTCTCCTCACATCCAACTCCCCCTGCTCCACCACCCTCCTACACAGCCTGCTGCTCTCCACAGAAACTCCTGCCCAAGGTCTTCTGCTTGTCATTTCCACATTTCATTCTCCTCTTGCCCTCCCAGTGTTGTTCCAACTTTCCCTCTTGCTCTCTTTTCAACTCTCTTTCTCCCCATCTTTTGCTTGTTTTTAACTAACTCACCTCCATTATCGCTCAGCCTTGTAGCCTCGATTCACTACCCTTCATGTTGCCCAGTCCAGCACAGGGATGACCACAAACCTTCCATTCCCCAGCAAGGTCTGGAGACCCTGGATTCTCCACAGCCACACTGCAGCCAAAGGCTCAGCTTACCCTGCACCTCAGAACCTGGCTTGGAGACAAGAGTCCCTGGTGCAAAGGCATGTTATCCCCCAACACCACCTGCACCAACCATTTTGTTCTCTGGATATTCTCATACACTCATGTGGCTTCAGCTGCACAGCTTGAATGAGGCTTTTTGGATGATGGGCAGTGCTCCTATCTGGTTGTCAGATAAGCTCTGCAGTGCTGCCACACAGGTGTGGCCTGAGCAGTATCTCTCAATAGTGACACAGTGGCCTAGAATATCACTACAGAAAGGAAGAGACTGGAAACATCCCTGTGGCCGTAGTGCATCCCTGAACTGCCCCAGACCGGCTGTCCTACTCAGGGTTGACATCCTAGCCAGCAGCTGCAAGCAGGTTCTTTCTCCAAAGCTCAACCCCTCCCCGTAGATGAGCAGTGTTGTGCCAGTGCTCCCACCTTCGAGCTGCAGAGAGTGGGAAACCCACAGTGCCAGGTGAGCCATTTGTTACACATGGCCATCACCTGCAGTTTTGCAAGGAGTTCTATCTGCAGACAGGTGGCATCAGTGCACCTGAGGTAGCTGGAAAGGTGACAACAGACTGCCAGAGCACCTGTGGTCATCCGTGGCATGCTGATGCAGCTCTTCAGTGAACAAGGCTCAAGAACCTCACGTTAACCCTCTGATAATAAGCTGCTGCTTTGGGATCTCTTTGTTTCTATGCAGCAGCTCAAAGGCATAAACCCAAATGGTCTCTTTAAATTTTCTCACCCTTGCTGAGTTAGAACTTAGAGCCATTAAACGCTTTGGATAAGGAATGGCTTTATAAAGTCTGTCTCTCTCCAACAGGCAGCTAAAAGTGAGGAATGACAAGGTTTGAGAAAGTTAAGTGTTCAGCACACATTGCACCTGTGACAGAGGCATCCCTGTGGAGAAAGCAGTGCCTGCCACAGCAGGCACCCCCAGCCACAGCATTTCTTTTCAGAGCCCTAAGTTATCATTTTAACTACTACGCAGTAAAGAATAAAGCCCTAAAGGGCAGACAGTATGTTGAAACACAGCATCAGGGAACTGGAGCAGGGCAGAGAAGGGACACTGAAGAGCATCCAGCCCATTAGTACCAACTCAGCCAACAATGATTCCTTAAGGCAGAGACTCATTTAGATTTGAAATGGGGAGTAGAGCAGCCCCACCTCTTGGCTCCATAGGGCCAGAGGGTAAAATCAGGCTTCTCTTTGCGTTCAAAAGAGCTTTTGTTCGAGTTCTCCCAGTCAGCTCTGCCTTGGATTTTCTTTGTAGGATCTCTTGCTGATGGCAAGGACAAGCGGGGCAGCTAATCCTATCCCATTAGCATCCTCTGAAATACTCCAAGGACTATGGACTCTCTCTGGGCACAGGCAGCCAGAAGGTGGCTCTCGCTAAGCCAGAGACTTCTCGATGTGTGCACACGTATCAATTCCCAGAGCAGTTCATCTAAAACAAAGCCTGCTGGAGGGAGGGGATAAGGAAATAGCCCACAAGTGGCTCAAAGGAGACTTGTCCCCTACAGCCACAGCCTTCCCAATGCCAAGGGTCACCACTGCTCTTCTTTCCTGAAGGTGGCATGAAAGCCTTACATTAGGGGGAAGGCATTAGTGTAAACCCGACTGAGTGCCATCCCACGAGGGCCGAAGAGATGCATGGGGCACAGCCATCCCCCCGTGCTCCTGGCAACCTCCGCACAGCCCCTGGTACCCTCTGGGGGCAGATATATGGGTGACAGAGGCCACCCTCCTCCTCTCATACAATGAGCCAGCGCTGACTGCACCACTGTTACGTTCCTTGCAGCTCTCCCACCCATTACATCTCCTGTTTATAAACAGCTGTTTGGCAGTATTACTAACCAGTGCCGTGTGGAATAATGCTACATTTCTCTCAACATTACTATTTTATCTCCTTTCCTCCACACCTCCAGCTGCTGCCTTCCTTCCACCAGCCCGGCCTGGAAAGCAGCAACATATTTCTTCATTTTATCCAGACTCTACTTCTCTGATAAAGTAAACAGTTTACCTATAACCCATTAAAAAAAAAAAAAAAAAAAAAAAAAAGGCACAAAAATTTTTAAAATTAAATACTGGTAAACCCACTTAAAATAAATACTTGCTGAAGGAATATCAGCTGGAGACTGCTCTCCAACTTATAATAATCCCACTGCACCCAGAGAAATCCTCTTAAACCTATATCAGATAAAGATTGTAAAACTGTTATCGGGCTAAACTGACACGGCAGACACAGAATCAAGATGGAAAATTTCTCCTCCCAGCTTCTCCCTACTGAGTGGCAGCTCTGTCCCAGTAGAGGTCAAGCTTCCTTCTCAACACATAAAGCAAAACCCTGCATTGACTGGAAGGAGGATGGAAAGGACAGTCCTGCCAGACCTTTGGGCTGGAGAAGAAGGGATAAAAGGCTGCCTTTGGACACAAAGCCTATGCAGGAAGCATGAAAGTGTTGCTCTCCCTTTCCCACTCCTCCAGTGGGCACAGAAACAGGGCAGAGACTCAGATGCTTTAAATGAGAAGTTTGACCTTAACCTTCAGATACTCAGTAGCAACCTCTCCAAGCTAGCAGCTACTAAGTCCAAATCAGAGGGCACCCACTTGTGCTTCTCAGCCCTCCCAGGGGTGGGGCACAAGCAGCAGGCTTTCAACTTTTGTGCTATCACATCTGATAGGGAAAAAAAGCCCTGATTTATAACTGGCAATGCTGCTTGGGGCTTTTGGCTTTGTTGCTGCTCTGTGGCTTACCTAGGCACAGGCTCTCACTTTGACTTCATTAAGTTTCTTTCGTAATTCTTCAACAAAAAATGTACATCCACACCACAGTAAGCTTGCAGCTTCATGGCACAGGAGCAGACTGTCTCAGCAACAGGCACTGCATTTCCTCTCTGCTACCTGGGGACTCAGTTGCTCTCCACCAAATCCTACTTGTTCTCCACAAGGACCTGAGAAAAGCATCACTAGCAGAAACAGCTGCCTCTGCTTCTCAGAGCAGTGGACTGACAGAAACGCAGAGCGACCAGGTTTAAGGGGTTGGAACTAAAGAACAAATAAAGCAATGCTCCAGGGGAAATTAATTTAAAAAGAAAGAAAAAGAAAAGGAGTGGGAGGAAGGAGTAAGCATAGCAAAAACCTCCCCAGGGAGGCAGCAGGAAAAACAGGCAACGTGGAACGTGAAATGTTCACTGGTAATCGAATAAGGGAGTGCTACACTGTGAGATTTCTCAGCACTGCAGCTGGCTGGAGCCATGGGGACTGTATTCCACTTTCAGAGTTCAGTGAGCAATTGCTAAGGCAGGGGACGGGTGCCATATGTTACCAGCTGCGCTCACAGTTATCACTTTCCCCATTTAATGCTGAGAGACTGTTTGGAGGCACAGAAGTAGAGAAACCTGCACACTTTGTGCCTCTCCCCCTGACCTGGTACTCTGCCAAAGCTGCCAGAAACGCCAACAGGCTCTGCCACTGAGTCCAGGGGCAAGTCCCCCATGCCAGGGAGTCACCAGAATGTGCTGGTCACTCAGCCCTTGCCCATACCCATCACAAGTGGGGAGGCACAGGCAAAAATAGATGGGTGTCCCTCAGCAGTCTGCCGGTGAGGTGGCCAATAGGGCTGGAGGCAGCACCTGGAAAGCTGCCAAGTGCACAGGAGATAGGAGGCAGGTACCAGGGTTGGTCCATCCCACATTACAGCCCACTGGCTCCTCTACCTGCTTGACCCAGCCCAACTCCTTCTAGTTCCCCTTTTCTGCCTTTCTCCTCCTCCGCCTCCACCTCTCCCTTTCACCAGAGATTTTCAAAGTTGTTCATGAATTGAAAAGTAACCACTGAAGGGCTAAAGAGATTGGGGGCTGCCCAGAGTACGTTGGGAGGAAATGGTCAATTCAGGATGGGAAGTGGCACCAGATTATTTCTAACAGTAGACATCCTTTGGTTTCCCATGATTAGCAAGTGAAATCTGACCTGGAAGAGCTTCCTTGCATGCTGATTCACTTTCTTGAAAGGATACAGAGCCCAAGAATTGAATCCAGAGGCCCCAGCAATCCAGCTGTGCTAGAGCCAGTCTTCAAATGCACCAGGATCTCTGGCTAAAGATTTTTCTATACTAGTCAAAAACCTTTGCATCATTTACCTCCTATTAGCACTTAACATCCAAATTTCGTGGCAATCTGCAGTAAGAGTCTATACCACAGACTGCTCTTCTCACAGCGAGAGACTGAGAGGCATCCCATATGTAAGTGAGACATATTAATAATACTACTACTAATAATAATGTCAGGAGAGATGGGCTGAGGAGAATCTCATGAGATTCAGTAAGGCAAAGTGGAAAGTCCTGTCCTGCACCTAGGTCAAGGCAATCCTCAATATCAACACAGGATAGGGGATGATGAAATTGAAAGCAATCTTGCAGAAAAAGACTGGGGGTACTGGTGGGTGTGAAGCTGGACGTGAGCCAACAATGTGCACTTGCAGCCCAGAAGGCCAATAACATCCTGGGCTGCATCTAAAGAAGCAAGGCCAGCAGGCTGAGAGAGGTGATTCTGCCACTCTGCTTTGGTGAGACCTCACCTGGAGTACCGTGTCCAACTTTGAGGTCCCCAACACAAGAGAGACAAAGAACTGCTGGAGGGACACAAAGACAATCAGAGGACTGAAACACCTCTGCTCTCAAGACAGGCTGAAAGAATTGAGGCTGTTCAGCCTGGAGAAGAGAAGGCTCCAGGGAGACCTTAGAGCTGTATTTCCATATATGAAGCAGACCCACATGAAGGCTGGGGAAAGACCGTTTAGAAGGGCCTGTAGCAATAGGACAAGGAGTGATGGTTTTAAAGTGGAGCAGAACAGATTTAGATTGGACATAGGGAAGAAATTCTTTATGATGAGAGTGGTAAAATACTGGAACAGGCTGCTGAATGGTGTGGTTGAAGTCCCGTCCCTGGAGACATTAAAAATCAGACTTGATGTGATCTTGGGCAGCCTGATCTAGTTGGAGGTGGCCCTGCTTTCTGTAGGGGGGTTGAACAGAATGACCTTTGAGGGTGCCCTCCAGCCCAGTGCAATCTGTGAATCTAGGACTATCAAATATCTCATCTCACCAGGGACTCACAAAGCATATGAGAGAAGAGCTGTCAAGATAAGCAAAGGGGAGTGTGAGCTGAGCAGAGTGTTGCTTTTGCAGTGACTCTTCATAGGTCAGCAGAGGACCCCAAGCCTTGCAGCCTCCAGCCTCAAAGAGACACAGGACTGAGGGGAAGAGCAAGTGCCAAGTCCCATCACCCCGACAGACACCTGAGTGGAGCCATGCATGGCTGGAGCTGGTAAAAGAGCAGGCTGGAGGGCAAGGCTCCGAGTCTCCTAAACAGAGGCTTTTACAGGAAAGATTGCTTTAGTTTTCAAAGATCATTTTAACTGAGAGGTCTGCTTTTACTACTCAGGCTCAGTGTTGCACAAAAACTTACCCAAGCAAAACACTACAGCTCTTTAGAGTTGAAGGCAGATCAGCATTCAGGCTTGCGCATCCCTCCCTTCCTGAAAAATATTGAGACACAGAAAGTCTGGAAGTGTGAGGGCTCATTTGAAGACCTGCCTAGATTTGTGAGCAGAGGGCTGTGCAGTCGCCTGAGGCTGCATTCATTTACATTTTTAGAAATGCATTTTTAAATACTTTTTCCCCTTCCTCTTACAATGCATAGGTACAAATCTACAGCCACACATTAGAAAAGGGCACCTATTCTAATCATAGATCTTCTCCACACCTTAGCTAAATTTAAGTAAGTACCTCTACCTCAAAAGAGACAATGTAGGAAACACATATGGAATACAGTAATATGCCCCAAGTGTGTCTAATACTGGGCTTTTGAGAAATGGGTAGGTGGAAGGAGGAAAGGATTAGCTCCACAGCTGAGAGCCACAACGCATGTCATGCCACCAAGCTGCCCATGCTTTGCAGGGACAGAGCAGGAAAGTCAGAAGGGGGAAAACCAACAAAACAAAAGCAAAGAAGGGAGAGAGCAGACACAATGGATTATCCATTTGTTTGGGCACAGTCTGCCTAAAACTTGTTCCATTTCTCCTGCACAGATAGAGGTGGAGAAGTGATGTCTCATAATACAACAATAAAGAAGTAAAAATTAGGCAAGGGATCCCAACAGGGAAGAACAGGAGATGGTCTACTGCACCAAAACAGGAACAACTGGAAGCATTTAGCAAGAAAATACAGTATCAGAGGGTGAGGCGAAGATACACAAAATGACGAGCGAACCTTGTCTAGCAATGCAAGGATATGTACAGAGATTTCTGTTATAAGCTTTCAGTTATAACCTGAATGGCATCAGCAAAAATGAAGTTCAGAAAGCAAAAGGAAGAACCAGTCCATGCAATTCCTTGCCAGATTGTGCAAGACTGGTACATGACTACAGCTAAGATTAAACAAAAAAAAAAAGACAAGAAAACTCACTGGAAATTTAACTAGGTCTTACTGACTTCCATATACAGCAAGAGTTTCATATCTGGAAGGGGCATGGAGCCTCTGAACTGGTGCCACATGCACCCATGCTGCAGTGTGCTGTGAGGAAGCAGCCCCCTCAGTGCCAGCTCAAGAGCAGCCAGCTGCAGGGTTGCCTGTGCTGGGCTCCCACGCACCCGCCCACAGCAGCACAGACCAGCAGCCCCCTCAGTCTGGCAGTGCCTATTAGCCTCACAGCTTCAGCAAGGGCAAAATTGGGTGAGCTTAGCAGCTCTATTTGCAAGACATCACAAATGACTAAGCAGGACTGGAGATGAATCTTATTCAGCATCATTACCAGGCAGAGCTGAAATACAAGCCTTTGTTTCTAACTCCCACTATCTGAGGAGCTTAAAGCACTTCACAATTATTTAGCTTAGACTCTGTGAAAGGCTTGTATGTTATTATCTCAAATTCCACCAGCTGGAAAATGGTGAGGAAGACAGTGAACATCATACCCAGGGACAAGCAGTGAGTTGGCAGCATGCTAGAACCTGATGCCTACAGCCCCCTCACTGCTGTGAAGCATCAGAAACCAGGTACTCTGGTTTGCTGGTGCAATTCCTCAGGCTGTGCCCATAGGAACTGCCAGAGGTAAATATGTTTACCTCTCCCCGCTACCAGACAAATGCTTCCTTTCTATCCACAGCAGGAACAGAAAAAAAAAAGCAGAGTAACACAGGTTACTTTTTTTTTCAAGGCTACTACAGAGAGATTTAGGCATGTAAAGGAGAACAAGTAAGAACAAAATACCCTGTGTCTAGTTGTGAGGGACCACCCAGGAGAAGATACTTAATATTAGAAAAAAAATATTAATGTCAGCTAAAGGGTAATTTCACAGTGAAGGACATTTTACTCCTCTGGGGAGCTAATTACTGCAACAAGCACAGCCCAAACAGGCAAAGATGAATGTAACTCACAACACAGGAATTTCAGCACCACCACTCACCCTGGTTAACTGATGGCTTGGCCAAATGAAGCATACACATGCTTCATGGAGGTAGCAAACCCACTAAGATGGCCCAAAAGAGATTAGAGTATCTGAGTTTAGGTTCTCCAACTCTACCTTAATACACTAGAGTAGAAAAATGAAATAAAAACCTCTACATGACATTAAAAAAAAAAAAATCAACAACAATGAAACATGCCAGAAAGAAAGAATGTCAGCATGCTATTCTCCCCTGGTTAAGAGGAAGTGGTAGAGGAACCCACAAGAAAAGATGCTATGCTGGACCTAGTCCTCACCAACAAGGAGGGGCTGGTGAGTGAAGTGAAGCTGAAGGGTAGCCTCGGCTGCAGTGACCATGAAATGGTAGAGTTTAAGATCCTCAAAGCATCAAGGAGAGTGCACAGCAAATTCACTGCTCTGAACTTCAGAAAAGCAGAATTCAACCTCTTCAGGGACCTCCTTTGCAGGGTGCCATGGGAAAAATCTCTGGAAGAAAGGGAGGCCCAGGGAAGCTGATCAGTGCTCAAGGATCACCTCCTCCAAGCAATCACCTGCTCCAACAACACATCCCAGAAAAGAGGAAGGCAGGTAAGAATGCCAGGAGGCCTGCATGGATGGAGAGCTCCTGGACACACTTAGACACAAGAACAAAGTCTACAGAGAGTGGAAGTAAGGACAGGTAACCTGGGACAAATACAAAGAAATTGTTTGTGCATCCAGAGCCCAGGTTAGGAAAGCTAAAGCTGGAATTGAATCTGGCTAGGGACGTTGAGGGGAAGAAGAATTTCTTCAGGTATATTAGTGAGAAAAGGAGGACCAGGGAGAATGTGGGACCCTTCCAGAAGGAAATGGAGAGCTGGTGACAAAGAATACAGATAAGGCTGAGGTGCTCAATGACTTCTTTGTCTCAGTCTTCAATGGCAGAGACTCCAACTACATTGTCCAAGTCCCAGAGGGCAAAAGTAAGGATTGGGAGAAGGGAGATCTGCCCACTATAATGGAAGATCACGTTCGTGAACACCTAAGGAATCTGCATGTGCACAAGTCCATGGGGCCTGATGAGATCCACCCATGGGTCCTGAAGGAACTGGCAGATGAAGTTGCTGAACAATTGTCCATTGTATTTTAAAGGTCATGGCAGACTGGTGAAGTTCCTGCTGACTGGAAAAAGGCAAATATGACACCCATCTTCAAGAAGGGAAAAAATGATGACCCTGGGAACTAGAGAGCAGTCAGTCTCACCACTGTGCCTGGCAAGATCCTCCTGAAGGCTCTGCTAAAGCAAATGGAAAACAAAGCAGAGATGATTGGTGGTAACCAGCATGGCTTCACCAAGGGCAAATCATGCCTGACAAATTTGGTGGCTTTTTATGATGAAGTCACAGCAACAGTGGACAAAAGAAGGGCAACTGATGTCATCTCCCTGAACCTCGGTAAGGCATTTGACTCTGTCCCACATGACATCCTGGTCACCAAACTGGAAAAATATGGACTTGATGGGTGGAGCACTGCTGGATAAGGAATTGGCTGGATGGCTGCATATGAAGAGTGGTGATCAAGGGCAAAAATGTCCACCTGGAGACCAGTGGCAAGTGGCATCCCTCAGGGGTCAGTGCTGGCACCAGTGCTGTTTAACATCTTTGTCAGTGACATGGACAGAGGAATCGAGTGCACCCTCAGCAAGTTTGCAGATGACACCAAGCTGTGTGGCACAGTCGACTGGCTACAGGGAAGGGATCCATCGAGAAGGATCTGGACAGGCTGGAGAAATTCAACAAGGCCAAGTGTAAGGTCCTGTACCTGGGTCAGTGCAATCCCAGGCACAAACCCAGGCTGAATGGTGAATGTCTGGAGAGCAGCCCTGAGGGTCTGGGTTGATGAAAAGCTCAACATGAGGCAGCAGTGTGCACACACAGCCCAGACAGCAACTGCGTCCTGGGCTGCATCAAGAGCAGTGTGTGCAGCAGGGCAAGGGAGGTGATTCTCCCCCTTTACTCTGCTCTCGTCAGATCTCACCTGGAGTACTGTGTGCAGTTCTGGAGCCTCCAGCACAAGAAGGACATGGAACTGTTGGAGCAAGTCCAGAGGATGGCCACAAAGATGATCAGAGGGCTGGAGCAGCTCTGCTATGACGACAGGCTACAAGAGTTAGGTCTCTTCAGCCTGGAGAAGAGAAGGCTTTGATGAGACCTTATAGTAGCCTTCCAATATCTGAAGGGGGCCTACAGGAGGGCTGGGGAGGGACTATTCAAAAGGTTTTGTAATGACAGGATGAGGAGGAATGGTCTTAAACTGGCAGAGGGAAGATTTAAATGGGATGTTAGGAGGAAGTTCTTTACAGTGAGGGTGGTGAGACACTGGCAGAGGTTGCCAAGGGAGGCTGTGGGTCCTCCCTCCCTGGAGGTGTTCAAGGCCAGGTTGGATGAGGCCTTGAGCAACCTGTTCTAGTGGGAGGTGTCCCTGCCTATGGTGGGGGGTTGGAACTAGACGATCTTTGAAGTCCCTTCCAACCTAAACCATTCTATGATTCTAAAACCATTTCACACCATTATTTAGCACTGCCATCACCACTGTAGACCATTTTATGCCTTTCCTTAAACAGTCTCCTTCCAAACTGCTGTCTAACAGTGGTTTCCACTGCACAGTAGCCAAGTGTTTCATAGCAGGACCATGGCATAATTCAGGGTGGAAGGAACTTCTCAGGGTCTGTAGTGCAACTATGGGGTCAAGCAGGGTCAGCTATAAGTTTGGACCATGGTGCTCAGAGCTTGATCCTGTCACGTCTTGAAAACTCCCAGAGATGGAGCCTGCACAATCTCTTGGGGCAGTCTGAACACCTCGTGTTTTGATTTTTGCCTGCTGCTGCTCATCAGCAAAAAGCCTCCCCAGGACACAAGCTGCTTGCTCATGTACAGTGACAAACACTTTCTGCTGTCTCTCAGGAGTAGAAGGCAGCACAGAAAGAAGAGCCCTCAAAGACTTCTATCAGAACTGGTAGATCCTTGTCTGCAAGACTGTCATCTCTCTATTTGACACCTCCCTCAAGCAAAGCCACCTTCAGCTCAGTTGATGGCTGAAATAAACACACCCACCAAAGTCCACGTGCCCCATGTGAGCAGAAGTGACTGCTCTTGCCCTGAGTCCCTCTAGGTACCCGGGAGCTGATGGTGCTCTCCTAAACGCAGCAAACATGCAACACGACTTTCTCCCTCTGCTGTGTGCACAGACAGATCACGTATGGCAGCACTGACGAAGAAGGCAGCAAGCTGCTGGCAATGAGCAGCAGCTGGTACAGGATTAGAAAAATAATTTTTTTCCTTTTTTGCCTCTTACATGCCCTTTACTTCTCCACAGAGATTCTGGACATTTTTGGTTCAGTGACAAAGACCTGCTTTCTTCTCTTGAATGCTTGCCTGGGACACATGCAAGACCTTTCCTGCCAGTGCTGTCTGGCCTGCATAATCCATCTTTTATCTCTCATGGCACCAAAGCCTCTCAGATACACTCTACAGCTATTCTTCCCATCTCAGCCATGAGCTTGCAGCTTGCCACATGGTTACATGCCATGGTTCAAGGGCACAGAGGATATCAACAGAACACACTAGTAAAGGCATAGTGAGAGCACCCACGGACTGAGTTCTGGTCTATAGAGAGCTGCAAGTGACTCTGGCAGCTCAGCATTTGAAGATCAGACCACACCAAGAGCAGTGGCAGCCTGTGCTGATCTCATGCAGTGCCCTTGCCCACCACCACTCTCAAGGCTGCCTGCTCTGAAACTTCACTATAGTGAGGTCTGCAACAAAAAATATGCACCCAGTACCTGGGAGCCACCACAGTCAGGCAGGGTACAGAGGAATAGAGCAGAGATCAAGGCAGCTGCCTATAGGGCAGTGTGAGACCAGTGAGAAAAGGCAGTGCCCAGAAGTGTGACTGGGCTGAGAAGGTGGAAAGAGGAGCCACTGAATAGCTCCTACTTAGTGTGAATCCTCTCTGGCCTCCTTCCACCTAAGCCGGGCAGGAAGGAAACATTGGTAACTGTCTTTGCAGGCACCAGCAGCTCCACAGCAGCTCCTGCCCATTGCTGAGACAGCTGAGTGCTGCTTGTTTCTCAAGTCTGCACCAAACTTGTTCCTTCCCACTCTGCAGTACTGTGGAGGTTGTATGGGAGGAGAGACTACAAACTCCTCTTTCTTTTTTTGCTTCAATTTGTTTAGGATTGATGCTGTACAGCCGCTTCCCACAACATAAAAAGTAGAAGAACTGCCACCTCCTCAAGTGCTTTGAAACCTTTCCCATTGCACTGTCACTGCCTGTTAAAGAAAGACCTTAAAGCTTGACTTCTTCCCTCAAATCGCTTACTCTGAAAAGCAGTCAGTGTTTTTAGGAGCACAGATAAAAAAACCACGGAGATAAAAGTCTGAAGCTTCTGAAGAGGTTAGACCTAGGCCTCTTCACTGTTATCTAAGTAAGGGCACAGGCACACAAACAATGCATTGCGGAGAGAGAGCGAAGTACAAATTTGCACTGACTCACACCCTCAAAGTTACTGCCGCATGCTGACTTCTACCCCACAGAACATGGATTCATAGCATCAGTCAGGGTTGGAAGGGACCATAAGGATCATCTAATTCCAACCCCCCTGCCATGGGCAGGGACACCCCGAACTAGATCAGGCTGGACAGAGCTTCAGCCAGCCTGGCCTTAAACACCTCCGGGGATGTGGCCCCAACCCTCTCCCTGGGCAACCCATTCTGGGCTCTCACCACTCTCATGGTGAAGAACTTCTTCCACACACCCAATATGAATCTCCCCACCTCCAGCTTTGCTCCATTGCCCCTAGTCTTGTCACCACCTGATAGCCTAAAAAGTCCCTCCCCAGCTTTTCTTTAGGTCCCCTTCAGATACTGGAAGGCCACAAGAAGGTCACCTGGGAGCCTCTTCTTCTCCAGACTGCACAGCCCCAACTCTTTCAGTCTGTCCTCATAGCAGAGGTGCTCCAGCTCTCTGATCATCCTCGAGGCCCTTCTCTGGACACTCTTCAGCATGTCCACATCCCTCTTGTAATAGGGGCTCCAGAACTGGATGCAGTACTCTAGGTGGGGTCTCACCAGGACAGAGCAGAGAGGGAGAATCACCTCCCTCGACTTGCTGCCCACACTTCTCCTGATGCAGCCCAGGATCTGGTTGGCTTTCTGGGCTGCAAGTGCACACTGCCTTCATTCAGCTTGAGAAGCTCAAATCAACATCTCACACTGCACAATACCTCTGAAGCTTCAGCACCAATTAAATTGCTGCCCAAACCCCTCCTCTTCTGCCCATATTCCAAGAGTTAAAACAGTAATTCCAGTGTCATTGTGGAAAGCCTTGCTGTCCTGCCAGTGATGATGCTGTTACTAGGATGCTGTTTTTTTCTTCACCTGCAACTTTTTTGCTGTCTGTAACTTCAAAGAGAGAAGGAGCTGCCCACATACTTCTCAGATCTGGCAATAAAGAGGCAGGACCTTGATACGAATTGTCAGTCAAGTATGCATGATCCCCAGGTCTTGCATTTAATTGATCTATTTTGTAACTCCCCTCTTCAGTATGCCCAAGTGTCTTGCCAGTTCAAGCAGAAGCCCAGAGTTTCCATCAGTTGCTTAGAAGCCCCATGGGAGAAGTCTCCAAAAGCAGTCACATTTTCAAGCTGCTACTGGAAGAATTCTTTTAACTCAACATCAGCTGCCTAGCCCAAGCCTAACATCTAGGCTGTCACTTTAGTCAACCTCAAGAAAGACACACTTAATTTAAACAAGTAAGTGTTGCTCTCCAGATTATGTCCCACTCTGTTGTCTTATGGCAGACACTGCCTCAACATCTACCTTAGGCTACATGCCTCGTGTTAGATGAGTGGAAGGCCACTCAAGCAGTCTTCCGAACAACTTTTCCGCCCACCCTGAGTAAAACACCATGAACAGGCCTCAGTAACTTTGTCTCAGCCTCAAGGAACTGAACTGTTAAGGCAAGCAATGCAGTTGCAGATTTTGTGCATGGGCTAATCCTTTCTCATAAATCACAAAGCCATGGTTCCACAACATCCTAAAAGGTTACACACCTATGGTGGTGGTGTTGCTTTGGTTTTTTTTTGGTTTTGTGGGGTTTTTTTCCCACCTCTCTCAGCACCTGCAATTGAATCTGAGATGTCCTAAATTCTTCTTCCTAACACAGCTCCCTCTTTTCAATGATGTAGCTCAGGAAGTGATGAGTAAAGAGATACAGCATGATATATGAAATTAAAGACTGACAAAAAAGTTCAAGCCTTGATACACATTTCCCAGTGGAGAATGCTCTTGAAACACATTACTGGCCTCAATCCCAGACTCAGTGAGATTAGCACTTGCACTGCATGCCTAAATTCAGATAGGCGTCCCACAACATGCCTGGAGAGCACTTCTCACTCCAGGCCACCAGAGAAAGCAGGTCCTCAGAGTGGTACTAGTTCCTGGCCAAGATCTGCTGGAGAACAGCTCTGTGGAGAGGGATGTGGGAGTCCTGGTGGATAACAAGTTATCCATGTGACAGCAAGGTGCCCCTGTGGTCCAGAGGGTCAATGGGATCCAGCAGATCAAGGGAGGTTCTCCTCCCCCTCTACTCTGCCCTGGTGAGACCTCATCTTGAGTACTGCGTTTAGTTTTGGGCTCTTCAGTTTAAGGGGGACAGGGACCTGCTGGAGAAGGTCCAGTGGAGGGCTACGAGGATGACTAGGAGACTGAAGCATTGCCTGAGGAAGAGAGGGTGAGGGACCTGAGGCTTTTTAGTCTGGAGAAGAAAAGACAGAGAGGATTTAATCAATGTTTATAAATATCTGAGGGCTGGGTGTCAGGAAGAGGGGGGGACAGGCTCTGCATCACAGGAGGTTCTGCCTCAACACAGGCAGGAGGTTCTTTACTGTAAGGGTCACAGAGCACTGGATCAGGCTCCCCAGAGAGGTTGTGGAGTTTCCTTCTCTAGAGACTTTTGAGGCCCATCTGGATGTGTTCATCTGTGATTTGAGCTAGACTATGGTCCTGCTCTGGCAGGATGGTTGGACTCAATGATCTCTTCGGGTCTCTTCCAACCCCTGACATCCTGTGATCTCAATGAAAGAAAAGGAATCCCAAGTGGAAACACCGAAAATGGAAGAGGGATCAATCATGCTTGCTGTTCACAAGGTGGATAGAAGAGTATTTTCAAGTCCAACAGTTACATGGTTGAAGCAGACAAGCCTGTTTTTCAGCAGCTGCAGAGCCCTGGATACACAGCATTCAATGCTGCTCAGACGGCAGGAGCGAAGACACAGTCCAGCTGCTCTGCTGCAAGCTGAGATGTAACAGTGCAGACAGCAGCCTTAAACGGCATCCCATCCAGCTTCC
Organism: Psilopogon haemacephalus; assembly: GCA_013396835.1. Taxonomy (NCBI): domain Eukaryota; kingdom Metazoa; phylum Chordata; class Aves; order Piciformes; family Megalaimidae; genus Psilopogon; species Psilopogon haemacephalus. Next base: position 281,997 of record VWZI01010201.1, read on the forward strand.
ATCCAAACTCCCAACTTCCCTATCACAGGGTTGTATCAGCCAGGCAGAAAGGGGAAAAGCCCTCTTCAGTTCTTCCCCCAAGCCACAGGACACAACTCAAGACTCCCAGAGCAAGAGGTCTAAAAATCAACGTTGCTCCAAACCCATCGGTTTCACGCATAAACAGAGAGAATAGAGTTGCTAACAAACCTGTCTCCCTCCAGGCTTTGATGCTGCCAAAAATGAGCCACTCAATCCAGTGAGTCAATTAAAAATGAATATTTTTTTTTTTAAAGTTTGTTTCCAAGAACATGACAACAATGACTCTCATTTAGTTCCTGTACCTCTTCCTGCCTATTGTATGCAACGACAAAGCCAGTGAAAATCCATGACCTGTAGTCAAGAGCTAAAATGACACAATGAAAAAAGAAAAAAAAAAAAAAAAAAAAGAAAAGAAGGTGCATGCTGGTGCTTGCTCTGCCCAGTCCTGCAGAGAGCTCATTTCCTCAGCAGGACTTCTGTGCCTGATAGGGCTTGAGTCAGCACCAGTTCATGTGAACAGGAGTCAGAGGGGAGGCCCCCTGTAAGGGCTTGTCCTCTACCAGTCACTACAGAAGGCACTCTGGAAGATCCAGTTCCTGTCACAGTTTGGTTAAACTGCAGAAAGCACCAATGCAGATTCACAAGTTCAAAACACAAGTGTCCCTAAGTTACTTCTGAAGTGACTTTTCAGAAATTAATTAAGCTAAACCAAATTAAGGCCCCACGCATCCATGAAGGGGCATAATGTGATTTAACTAATCCACTAGAAGTAACTTCAGATCAGTTTCTTCGAGCATCCCCAAAACACGTTAACTCCCAGCCAATGTCCTTAAAGCACTATTCACGGGTGTTTATGGAGTTCCAAATCTTAGGTGCCCTGTCCCTGTAGCGAGAGCAGGACAGAGCAAAACATGTATCAGCACTGCAAGCTCTGGTCTGGCCGCCCAAGCAGCTGTTGAGCTAGGGTTAAACCTGCTTCCCAGTCCCCAGGGAGAGCTGCAGATGAGTTTTCTGCTGACCAGCCATCGGACATGCCGGTTATGGTCACCCACATCCTTGTCCCCTGTGGCTCCACACCAGCGGCTTATGCAGATAGCCTCACTTGTTCCAAGGGCTCTCCTGTAAGGCTCATAGGCTGGGCTTCACAGGGTGCAGCTCCCTGGCAGAGCTACCTAGCTGCAAACTCCGGTTGCAACCTCACCCTGACCCCAGGCAATTTTTTTCAGTGGGTGTCGATTTTCAGTGGGCTCTACTCCCTAAGGTGACTTCACACGGGCGGTGCTGACTCAGTCTTGCTTAAACTGAAGAGGGAACTGCAAACCTGGACACCTGAAGCAAATCACAGAACTACAAAGTAAACTAGAAAAGAGCATTCAGCTGCCTATATCCCACTGCTCAGGGACATGAGATGGAAAAGCAGACACCAAAATAAGTGCCTGAACCTGGGTTGTGGGGCTTCACCAGTGACAATGTCTGGGCTAGCACCTCTGAAGGGAAAGAGCCAAGGTGCACATGAAATGGAGGCAAGAAGTCCAACCTAACGAAGGGCTATTGTGATTTAAATCCACACCTCGGCTCCTTCCACAATAGGTTTCCTGTGTCAACATGGCAACACCCTAACTGGCTAACAGGTTATATACCAAAGTGGTTTGCAAACCAGAGACTCGCAGGCTCAAGAAGGTCTCCCAAAGGAAGCAAACCTGCTGCCTGTGGGCTTAAATTTGCCAGCAGGGTGTCTCTGCTATGGCAGAGCTCTTTCAGGAGTCCTTCTGCCAAAGAGTTTGATAGAAACTATTTGACTGCAGGTTAGCAAAGTTAGACACTTCAAATCCAGTCCTATTTTGACATACAGAAAGCACGCTGAACCTTGAAAAGGTCAAAACAGTTAGAGAGGTGTCATGGAAATCCTCTAGATTTTAAAGAGCATGTTCTCCATTTTTCTAATGCAGGTAAAAATCAAACTAGCCCAAGAAAAAAAATTCCCCATGTTCACCTACAGACTGCTCAATCTGGTTGGCGTGCTAGTTTCAGGACATATTCAGCACTGTCCTCTATTAAGAGCCTGAAGACGACCACCTCTCCTAGTCCCTTTAAGTACTGCTTGCTATTGCTCCTTTCTTCCCCACCGCTGTTTTGCCGACTCTGGCACACAGCTCTCTCCTCTGCAGATTTTGCCATCTGGAGCAATCGCCACACCTCTCTCTTTGCGTAAATCAGTTCCACATCCCCCTCTCACTCAGCCACGGCTTCAAATGTTCCCCGCCCTAGCTATGCTGCCTGGTGTCTCTTCTTTGAGAGGGCATTATTACCAGAGAAAGCTTGGTACCTTCCTGCATCTCTATATGGTGACTTCCTGCAATTCACAGCACTCCCCCCGCTCCTATTCTCCCTTACTGGTGTTTTTCCTGAAAGCCTCTGGAACTGCACTGCACATGAGAAGTTCAAGCATTTGTGCTGCATGCTGGCTGAGAGCTGCCCTGCTGCCCCAGCCATGTCATTAGGAGGACAGCTTACCCACGAGGTTCATCTTGGCGCTGTAACTCCCAAAGTACCTCTCGTCGGTGTTGGGTGTGTGGCACTCGTACTCGCCAGCGTCCCGGTCCTGCAGCTCGGTGATGTGCAGCAGGACAGCGTCCCCCTGCACTCGCTCCACGTAGATCCCTCGGCTGCGCACACGCTGGGTGTAGATGGCGTAGGGGAAGGAGGGGTCGACAGTGCTGACGATCTGCACCTCCCGCTCAGGGGCAGACGGCAGGTAGATGGACCACTGGAAGTTCTGCTCTGCTGGACCTTGGTAGCCGCTCACCTTGCACCACAGCGTGATGTGGGATCCCTCTGTGCGGTAGAGAGGTCCTTCCTGCACCGCCACTTGCCGCTGGGCCAAGGCCATGCCTGGGGGATGAAAAGAGCCCAGCATTACTTCTCGGTAGGCAGCCCCTACCGATAAAAGAAAAATCAAGGAGTGCTGGTAAGGGGCCTTGCAGACCAGATGCACGTTTTTGAGGATGTCTGTAGCAAACTGTAAAATACCAAAATTTGTAGAAATGCTTGTTTACATGAGTCAGTTGATAATACACAAACTCAAACAGCAACCACTGCAGAAGTGTCTGCAGCTACTAGTTGGAGATCTGTGATATGTAATCTTGTAAAGGCACAGGCCTGCAGTGACCAAGGAAAGGAGGAAGGAGATAAAGGAGAAGCAGAGATATCCTGATTTAAGAGGGGGGCTGCTGACCAAAGATGAATAAGGCCCTGGGAGGAAAACTTCTGGCCTTCATCTCAGATAACCATTCAAGACCACTGGAGGGGTTGGAACTGGGGCAGAGAATGGAAAAATAGCTATTTTAATGAAGTCCAAGAAATAATTGTAATAAGAACATACATACTCCTAGTAAGAGGCAGGGTTGTGGCATAAACTGTGGCTTGTGCCAGCATGGGGCGTGCAGGATTGATGGAGTGATCCTGCCTGCACCCAGCACTGTAATAAACATCCCTACTTCATACCTCTGCATGAGTTTTGGGGTTCATTCCACAGGTCAGATATACCCATTCTACTCCTTCCACAGCCATGCTCAGCAAAGTAAGGCTTCACACCCCATTTAAAGCTGGCACAGCAGTACCCCAGCCACATTGCAGCTTTCCTACTGACTCAAAGTGTTTTTTTAAAGCAACCCATGAAAAAAAGCAGCGTTATAGTAAAATAAAGGATTTATTTTGTAGCTACAAGAATCCAGGCATAAAGAGGTACCGTGCCACATAAGAACTGACCAGAAACCCAAGCCAATAAGACTTCGTTTTCAGTACTCCTCTTATTTTATAACCCAGTCAGTCTGTGACCCCAGCCATGTGTTGATACTGGAGGGCACATGACCACTCTGAAACTCTTTGGTTTCACTGGCAGGACCCTGTGATTCAGCAGCAACTCCTTCTCCTGGCCCAGCCAAAGCACAGCGAGAGGCCCATGTGCAAGCCAGGAGGCTATGCTTCCTCTCCTTGGGTTTCTGGGCCACCCAACAGCAACAGCACAAGCACTCACCCTCCACTGTTTGGCCAGCAGGAAATCTCATTCTTTCCCCCTACACCCAGCACGCCTGCTCAAGTCTCTGCCACACTTGTGAAGGCACATGGGAAAACACCACATTTCCAGCACTGCCTTCCTAAGTCTATTTGAAAGGAGTACGTTTAGTACATAACAAAAACAATTAAAGTTAATGGAGGGAGTGGACATATTACACTAAGACTTGCCACCCCTGGCTGCTGGAAATCAAGACCCAGCACTGTGCTTGGTGCGCGGGCAAACTCTTGCGGCAGGGAACAAAGACAATCCCGCAGCATGGTGACTGCGATCTGCTGCGTTTTCACACAGATTACGGATGGCTGGCCCTTGGGCTCATGGCACATTACCAGCACGGCCCTCCAGGGGCCAGATAAATTACAGCAATCTATCTTGTTTGTTGCTACATCAAAGGCTGGAGGTCTGGAGACCACGGTGGGTGTTCATCGGTTATTGAGTTACCAGCAGCATGTGCACATGGTGAAGCCAATCACCCTGGCTCCTCTGACTGCTTGCTTGCCATTATAAAACAGCAATAAGCCGATTTAAAGCCGGTCCTGCATAATCACGTTTGCAAATTTCATCCTCTGTGCGCCAGTGCATGTTGGGGTTTCTTCCCTCCCTCTCTAATTTTCAACAACAATGTTCAAGCCCAAATAATTTAACCTCTCAAAAGCTACCGTCCTGCAGACGGAAGGGGCAGCCTGACATCTAGGGAATTACTGACTCAATCCCACCCACTCTGGATATGGATGTCCAGCTACAAAGTTTTTCTCTACAGCTAGCCTGGACCAGAGCCAGAAGAGGTGGTTCTTACCAGATTAAAGCAAATTGTAAAAAATGGGTTCAGCACATCCATCAGGCCACGCAGCTGAACAGATGGAGTGCAATTCAAACTATTAACTTGGGCTCAGCTCGCTGCTGCTCCAAATTATGTTTCTTTTTACTCTTTATGAAATAACGTGATTTAAGGGGAGGATGGGGAAAACTAGCATGTTCAGAGAGGCAAACACTCCCCCCACTGTTTGCCGCACCAATCTCTTAATCTTGGGGAAAGACACCACCAGAGACAACTAACACACCTAAGGTGCTGACAGCCTTTTCTCTCACCCCATGAAGGACAAAGCAAATACTTCAGCCTTTTGAAGTGAACTGGTTTTTAAAGTAGCAGGAAGGGCAACACCTTTACGATACACCTAGAGACAGCCAGTAATGAAACCTCTATGTGCACATGTAGCCTCGATGCAGCATACAGATACCCATCATGCTATTAAAATTGCACCACAAGGCAAACACACAGTGGTAGGAAGAGGCACAAACAGAACTCAGTATTTCTGAGCTGAGTGCATGACCTTGTTTTGCAGAGTTTTAATGCAGGGCTGGGGTTTTTGCACAGACTTCTTTGAGGAGTTGGTTCCAACTATCCACTTGAATGGCATGATTTTGTCAGGTGCCTACTGACCATTCCAAAGCTCATGGGCAGTTATGACCTCACAGGCTCATGGCACAGATTTTTGCATCCTGATGCATGCAGCCTTTTAGTAGATAAGCAATCCCACCACCTTCCTGACCAGAAGTAATGTGGGCTTCCTTCTTCACTTGCCAGTGGTATTTTGGTTCCTTGCTTATAATCCTGCAGTCCAGAGGCCTGCTCCGGGTTCAGAAGAACCTCACTTTCTATGTTCCTCCTCTCCCATTCCCTTCTTGCACCTTTGTGATTCAGCCAGAGGGAACAAATGAAAAGCTCTTGCTTTCTATTCTGATTCCAGAAGCCCAAGTAGCTGTGGGAATGAAGAAACAGGTGCAGAAAATGCCCTACTCAGATCCGGTATAGAAGGAAGGTAACACAGTCAAGATTTTGCTACAACTTGCAGCAAGTTGCCGTTCAGCCTTTGAGAGGTGAGACACAAAGGCTCAGCAGAGCTGGCAGAATAGAGCGGAAAGAGGCAGGGAGCATAACCACACTGCTCCACCCCCTGCCTAGTCAGACTCCTGCTCTGACACAGATGGGCACAAATGATTTTCAACACTTACATCCACACAGCAGAAGCAGAGATACTGTTCCCAAAAAAATCATTTTAACTGAGAAAGGGGAGGAGGAAAACAATCAGCCTGAGACAGGCATCCACCACTACTAATCTTTTCCTCAAACAGTTAACTTTCTGCACAGTGAAGGCTGTTTGGCAGTTTTCAAGCTCTGGGACTTGCCATATCCAACAACACGCAGTATCTAGAAAAGAACTGCATTTCTTAGCAAGTAAGTGTTCTGATTAACAAAAATAATGTGCCTAAGATCCCACTTTAAACTCTTCTCTTTCCCTCTCAAAGTGAGAAAAGAGCCCACTGGAGGAGGAGCTCTGTGCTCCACACCTCCCCTAGGAGACAGTTCTGGTGGCATTTGGCTGGTACTTCACTGGCACAGCTGGCTTTTAATTGCAAATCCAAAATAATTTACTAACAATGCAAGGGCTGATACAAAGGAGGTAGGGAGCCAAAAACTACTTTAAAATTAATAAGAAATTATAGGCTTGTGCATCTGGGTTTTCTTTTCTTTTTTTTTCCAGAAAAAACCCAAACAACCAAAACCAAACCAGCAAATCCCCTGCAATCTGGAGGAAGTGTTCCCTGATCTTTATGCCCTGAAGAAGAGGGCTACTGTCACCTGCCTTCTGAGCTAGGAGCAAGCCAAACAATGGCCAGGCAGATCTCAACTCTTCCACTGACTTGCCCATCTCCCAGGTCCTATCTTGGAGACAGCAGCTGGTGGGGAAAGAGGAGGCAGCAGAATGAGGGGATGGTGCAGGCAGGCAGTTAGACTCAAGATCCTGTAGAAGTGGGACCATGTGCAACTTAAGTACCAACAGATACCTGGTCCCAGTGTCTCCCTACATCAGCCACCCAGCAGGCTCCAGGTCCACAGTTAATTTCATGTGAAATTTCACCTGGGGAGGAATAATAAAATTCACCAGTACAGGCTGGGAGGTGATCTGCTGGAAAGCAGCCCTGGGGAGAGGGACATGGGAGTCCTGGTGGATAACAAGTTATCCATGGGACAGCAATGTGCCCTTGTGGCCAAACAGGCCAATGGGATCCTGGGGTGTATTAAGAAGAGTGCCCAGCAGATCAAGGGAAGTTCTCCACCTTCTCAACTCTGCCCTGGTGAGACCCCATCTTGAATACTGTGTTCAGTTTTGGGCTCCCCAGTTGAAGAGGGACAGGGATCTGCTGGAGAGAGTCCAGCAGAAGGCTACAAGGATTAGGGGACTGGAGGACATGACTTATGAGGAGAGGCTGAGGGACCTGGGACTTACTAGTCTGGAAAAGAGAAGACTTAGAGGGGATTTGATAAATGTCTATAAATATCTGAAGGCTGGTCAGGAGAGGCGGGGATGACAGGATCTTCTCACTTGCTCCCTGTGACAGGACAAGGAGCGATGGGTGTAAGTTGCAGCAAAACAGGTTCTGCCTCAACACAAGGGGGAACTTCTTGACTGTAAGGGTCACAGAGCACTGGAACAGGCTCCCCAGAGAGGTTGTGGAATCTCCTTCTCTGGAGACTTTCAAGGCCTGTCTGGATGTGTTCCTCTGTGTCCTGAGCTAGACTGTATGGTTCTGCCCTGGCAGGGGAGTTGGACTTGATCTCCTTGGGTCCCTTCCAACATCTATTGCCCTGTGACCCTGTGGACCTGTGATCCTGTGAAGCAGCTCTGAAAGGCAGGTGAAAAGCTGAAGATTAATGCAACGTCACAGTCATCCAGCTGTTCATATGTCCCTTGTCATATCACAGCCAGAACTTCAATGCTTCTCCAGTTTATTATGAGCAAAAAAGAGGACTAAGCATCCTGTCAGCCAGGCACTGTAGCTCAGCTTCTGAGTACACTTTGTCTTTGTAAATTCTGCTCCCTCCCAGCAATGTCAACTGATTACAAGACCTGACCTTTCCACAGCAAGTCATGAAGAGCTCAGATGCCAGGGTTTGCAGACATGACTGGTCATTTCAGGTGCCTGACTTTAAATACTTTAAAGATGCCCAACTTCATAAAGTCTCTAACATTCTTTGGGAAGAATGTCAGACTCCTTTTAGAAGAATAGGTATGGATAAGGGAACTCCGGTCAGTAAAGCAGCTTCAGTGGAGCCCCATTGTGACTGCCTCTACACTAATGTGCAGAGCATGGGGAATGAGAAAGAGCTACAGATGCTCACATGCATGCCATTGGCATCACTCAGACTTGGTGAGATGGCTCTCACAACTAGATTGCAGGATTAGATGGGTACAAGATCTTCAGGATCTGTACTTCAAGAGAGCAGAATTCATCCTTTTCAGAGATCTGCTTGGCAGAGTGTTACGGCATAAAGCCCTGGAAAGAAGAGGGATCCAAGAAACATGGTCAATATTAAAGGGATATGTCCTCCGAGCTCAGAAGTGGTACATTCCATGAAGAAAAAAGGCAGGCAAGAGTGTGAAGAGGCTGACATGGATAAGAAAGGTGCTCTTGGACATACCTGGGGGGGGGGGGGGAAAAAATTAATGTGTCTATGGGGAATTAAAGGAAGAATGAGTCATGTTGGAGAACTACAAAAAACGTTGTCTGAGCAGCCAGGGATCAGGTTAGCAAAGCAAAAGTGCTGGTAGAATTCAACTTCACTGGAGACAAAAAGGGGAATAAAGAATTTCTTCAGGTACCTCAGTGACAAAATGAATCCTAGGGAAGATGTGGAGCCTCTCCAAAGGGATTTTTCCCTTTGATCTGGCCCTAAGAGATATGGGATAGGTTGAGGTGTTCAATGCCTCTGTTCACTGGCAAGGGCTCTAGCTGCACTGTCCAAGCTCCAGAAAACAAAGGTAGAGAGGAGGGAAAGGATAATCCACCCACTATTAGCAAAGATCAGATCTGAGAGCATCTAAAGAACCTGAAAGCACACAAGTCCATGGGGCTCAATGAGATCCACTCACAGATCCTGAGAGAAGTGGCAGATGAAGTTTCCAAACCACTGTCCATCATACTTGAAAACTCATGGCAATCTGGAGAAGTTCCTGCTGACTGTAAAGAGGAAAACATAACCCTCATCTTTGAAAAGGGAAAAAAGGAAGACCTTGGAAACCACAGGCCAGACAGTCTCACCACTATGCCTGGCAAAAACACAGAGCAGATCCTTCTGAAGGCCTTGCTAAGGCAAGACAGAAAATGAGTAAAAGGTGACTGCTGGTAACCAGCATGGCCTCAGCAAGAGCAAATCATTCCTGACAGGCTTGGTGGCTTTCTATGACGGAGTTATAGCATCGGTGGATTAGGGAAGAGTGACTGATGTCACTGACCTGGACTTGTGTAAAGCGTCTGATAGTGTCCCACACGACATCCTGGTCACCAAATCAAAAAGCATGGACTCGAGGGATGGATCACTCACTGGATAAGGAATTAGCTGGATGGCCACACTTAAGAGAGCTGTGCCCAATAGCTCAATGTCCAGGTGGAGACCAGCGACAAGTGGCATCCCTCAGAGGTTAAACAACACTGGGACCAGCTGTTTAACATCTTTGTTAGTGATATGGACAGTGGGATTGAGTGCATCCTCAGCAAGTCTGCAGATGACACCAAGCTGTGTGGTCTGACTGACACACTAGAGGGAAGGGATGCTATCCAGAGGGACTTGGACAGCCTTGACAGATGGGCTCAAGCGAACCTCACAAAGTTCGACAAGGCCAACTGTGAGGTCCTAAACCTGGGTTGGGGCAATCCCAAGCACAAATATAGGCAGGGTGAGGAGTGGTTCAAGAGCAGTCTTGAGAAAAAGGACTTGGGGGTGTCAGTTGATGAAAAACTCAACATAAGCTGGCAATGTGCTCTTGCAGTCCAGAAGGGCAACTGTGTCCTGGGCTGCATCAAAGGAAATGTGACCAGCAGGGTGAGGCAGGTGATTCTCCTCCTCCACTCTGCTCTTGTGAGATCACATCTTGACCAATGTGTCCAGTTCTGGTCTTGCCAGCATAAGAAGGACATCGAACTGCTGAAGTGGGTCCAGAGGAGGGCCATGAAGATGGTCATAGGGTTGAAGTACCTCCCTTACAAAGACAGGCTGAGAGGGCTGGAGCTGTTCAATCTGAAGAAAAGGCTCCAAAGAGACCTTACAACAGCCTTCCACTATCTGAAGGGGGGCTACAAGAAAGCCAGGAAGGAACTTTTTACAAGGGCTTGCAATGGTAGGATGAAAGGGAATGGATTGAAGCTTGAGCAGGGTAGATTTAGACTGGATATGTGAAAGAAATTCTTTACAGCAAAGGTGGTGAGACAGTGGAACAGGTTGTGCAGTGAGGCTGTGGATGCCCACTGCCTGGGGTGTTCAAAGCCAGGATGGATTAGGCCTTGTGCAACCTGGTCTAGTGAAGAGTGTACCTGTCTATAGCAGTGGGGTTGGAACTAGATAATCTTTACTGTCCCTTCCAACCCAAATCATTCTATGAATCTATGAAATATGCCAACATTGATTCAAATCTATAAGGAATAGGCAAGTATAATAAAATGAAGTATGGCTGTGCACAAAGAAACTGTCACAGCACCAACAGACCAAAAGAGTAAATAAAAATTATAGAATCACTGAATTGTTTAGATCTGAAAAGATATCTAAGGTCCTTGAGTCCAACCATTGACCAAACACCACCATGGTCATTAAACCATGTTCCAAAGTGCCATGTCCACATATTTTGTGAACACCTCCAGAGACAATTTCTCCACCACATCCCTGGGCAACCTATTCCAATGCTGAACACGCTTGCAATGAAGAAATTGTTGCTAGTATCCAACCTGGTGCAATTTCAGGCCATTTCCTCTCATTCTATTACTTGATACTAGGGAGAAGAGACTGACTCCCACCTCACCACAACCTCCCTTCAGGTAGTTGTAAAGAGCAATGAAGCCTACCCTCCGGGAGGCAGAGTAGGGACAGAATGACCAAGAATGCTTCCAACACTCTCCTCACCTCCAAGAGTGTGAGTTATGCCCGCACCACACCCACAGGCACAACAGCAAGTTGCATCAAGGTATCTTAAAGTGATCAGTAATCACTGCCAGTAGAACTTTAATCTGAAAGAGAAATTCGAGCTCTTGAAAGGAGTATTATCCTGGGTCTCTAACCATTAGAGAGCAATTTAAAAAAGGTCTTTATATTCTCAGCATCTTCCAGAAGCATAGGTCTGACAGTGCTGAACATCAAATGGATTACATAGCTTAAGGGGATGTTTCTGCCCCTGAAAGCTTCACAGCAGCCTTTCTAGACTCAGAAGCTCTACATAAGTATTTGTCAATAACTGATAATGCTAATCCTGCATTTCCTTTAAAAATTACTTCGTGCCTCTGACTACAACTATTAGGCAGAAAACATTTTCAGAGATTCCTGCCCCAATCTCTCCATCGCTTGAGCAAATACAGTGCACATTTACATTTTTAATTGCTGTCACTATAATTCTCTCAATTTATATGCGCTCCTGAACAAGTGCCAGTAATAATGATGACAAACAGTAGGGAATGGCTTCTATGCAAGAAATATTAGAGCAGGAAAGGTCTCTGACCTGAAAAAAAAATATGACTTTGAGAGGATCTGGTAGTATGTATGCCATGGAGAGGATGGTCAAGGACTGACAATTTACTATCTCTTCCATTTCAAACACCAAGAGCCAACAAATGAAAAGTGGTCAGATGCAGTTTTATAGCAAATGAAGCAGTTCTTGTAGCAGCACATAGTAGAGCTGGGGATGTCCCTGTTGAAAGATGCTGTGCATAAGGAAAGTTTACAGAGGTCAAAAAGTGAGTAGGACAAACACTTGAAAGAGGACTACTACATAGATAGATCACACCAGGCTTGGTAGGCTACCAATACAAGCTACAATTGCATAGGTGTCTGCCTACAACCTTCTGAGACATGATACTGAGCGAAATGGAGGACCTTTACTCTGAACCAGTACACAGCTGTCCTCATACCTCTTCACAGCCTGTGCCATTGGGGACTGTTTCAGCCACATGGGTCATGCCTGGTCTGTGGACTATGCACTGGCTAAACCACAACGGAAGCTAAAAAAGACAACATCTCAGCATTTTCTCTGGAAGTGAGGCTAACTCTGAACATGGCCAACTGAACTGGTTCCCCACAGACAGCGCAAAACTGAAACAGGAGCCTGTGCAGGGAAAGGAAGCATGTATAAATCCTGTTTGGCTATGACAAACTGTCATCTGCAGCAGACCACAGGACCTGGCAGAAAGTTCCCACTAATGAAGGCAATAAAGACACGAGTGTTAAAGAGCAGTTATGCTAAAGCATCTACTTCCTAGCTTGAAAGATGCTCTGGGCACACAAAACCAAAGAGCAGGTGCAAGCACCAAGTGCATCACAGCTTGTGGCAACTGCTGCCCTGTGACAGGCTTGCTCAAGCAAAAGCAGTGCAGGAACCCAGGTTTGCCACCCAGCTGGCCTTTGTTCTACAACACACTATGTGATACTGTTTGAAGTGCCAGCAAATTCTTTCTCTGGTTGTGCTCACCATCTTCAGCCCTGGCCCAGTGCCACAGGAAGCAGCAGACACACCTGCACCCTATTCTAAGCACGGGTGAGCAAAGGATGCTGTGCTCACTAGGAACCTGTTTTCAGCCAGTCCAAGGGTGTTGTTGCTTTATTAGCCAGCACTGTCAATTTGTTGCTTCTCTTCTGTTTCCCATGCACTCTCAGACCACCACCACAAACAAGGATGGCAGCACTGCTGGGCAATGCCACAGCCTACAGCGCATGAGTAAGCAGGCCTCGGGGAACAGCAGAGCAGGCAGAAGCAGCCTTCAATCTGCAGCAGTTTGTATGCTGACTGTTTCCACCAATTAATGGGGTGCATGCAGTTAACTGTAGCCCAGCAAGCAGGGCGCCCCTGGCACTTGCTCCCCCTCAGCATTTCCATTCCGCTACCTCATAGCAGACATCATGCCCTGCACAGGTGTTTGCATCCAGCGAGTCACTGAGGGACAGTTAGCATTCTCCAAGCTCACATTCCATCTTAATTCTGATCAATTGTTCAGTCTCCCTTAGGCATGATGCTTCCCAGGGGATAGTCCTTCTCTCCCTTCCATCTCTGGGGAAGGATGCAGACAGCTCTTGCCAAGACCACTCTTTTACTTGGCCGTGCTGCAGAGTTCACAGAAAAAGCAGAGACCAATATCCACAGAATGGTGTTCGTTTCAAGAAGGATCTGCCGAGCTCACCGTTGTCCAGCCACTGAGAACACTTCCCCAAATAGCCATTTCATTTTTCACTGGCTGAAGACTAGCAGAGTCCAAGAGGCAACACCAAAACAGAGAATCTTCTAGCTATACATACCTGCTATTCTGTGAAATCTCCTGTTAACACGCATAAATAAGAATTGGTTTCAAGCTTAATTTTTGCTTAAATGAGTCACAGCAGGGACAATCTCTGTACGCTGCAACCTGCTGCCAGATGGAGAGAACAACAATGCTATCAGAAGAAAACATGTGGCAACCCTCACCCCATTCCCCCCACCCCTATTACTGTAAAGCCCCATTCTGGGAAAATACAGTATTTTGCTTGATGCGGGTTTTGTCATGTCAAGAGAGTGCATTGTACTGAAAGGCTGGCTGGAGTCACCTGCAGAACAACTCTGTCCCTATTCTCCACCCTTCTGCTTTGATGTCTGAATCATGTTACCAAGGGTGCCTGATCTCTTTTTCTCCACCTCCACTCCTGTCACCATCCCACCACTCCCGGCACATGGACTGTCCTTCCCAAACCATCTCAAAAAGCTATTAATTCCTCATTCAAATTCCTCCCACTGCTGAGCCAACTAAGGATGGCTAAGGAGAGAGGGCAGCCAGGAACAATTTATACAATAATTGGTATGGAAATATCACAATCAGTGGGGAAATATCAAAGCATGGGCAAACAAGACAGGAGCCGCCAATGAAGCTCTTTGTTCTTCCAACACAACTGCTCTCACTCATCTCTGCTAGTTGCCCTGCCTCACAGCCACTCACTCCTACAGCAGATGTTTACTGTCTTTTAAGAAAAATGTTTTTCAATAAATATGAAAGAGGTGACATTTCTTTTAATCACCATGGATTATTCTGGCCTGTGACTAGCTTCCCAGCTTCTGACTGCAAAGAGGTCTTGTACCTCTGCTGTAATTATTATGCATTCAGTCAGACATCCAACTCCCTCGCCAAGATCAGAGCCATTTCTCATCCTTTGGTCCTTCTCAGATCTGGTCCTTATATTGACAGATGACTTCCTACTTTCCCCAGTACAGCATTGTTATTCTGCAGCTGCACAGTGTTAAATGTGATTTGCCCTTGTGATTTTCTATTTATTTATTTATTTTTAAAGCAAATCTCATATTCTATGGATGTCACATCCTTCTAACTGCTTCTTCTCCACGTCTACAATTAGGCATGTTAAAATATGGTTGTTTTCATATCACCTTAGAATGGCATCTTCCTGAGCTACAGGCCTTGTCTATTACTACAACCTTTAAACTTCTAAAAAATGCTGGAAGGAGGAAGGAATAATTAATTTAGGTACACTGGAAACTCAGAAGACAAGGAATGATAGGCTTGGACTTCAACCAGAGATTCAGATTGGACATGGGAGCTAGGTATATTTTTAAATTCCAGAAGCAAGGGAATTGAAGTCGTATGGAAACTGCTTTGTAAGAGTGAAGTCTGTCACTCAACAGCACCCTCTGAAAGACATTTACCTTCTTCAGGAATACCACAGCTGGAGATGAATCTGCCACGGGGAGTGCCAGATGAGATCTCCCTGCTCGTAACAGTTCTGTTGTTCGCAGTCATCCCACCACAAAGTAGATTTAAAGTTACTTGGCTGCACTTAAGTCTGAAACCACTCTTTAATCTAGTATAGCTTTACTTTGAAAAGTCTCAGAGTCAAGCATCCAGAAGCCAGACAGCCCTGCCCATGGTCAAAGAGGGATACTCCATATTAACAGAAGGAAAAAGGATGACAGAGCAGACTTTCTGCACACAGGTCCTTGAGCTACGAGGCTCGTGATGCACTGCCTCCTTATTTCACACCATCTTTGAGGAAGCTGGTGGATCAAGGAGCATCCGATGTGAAAGGTGCTGATGGTTCTGCTGGTTTAGATTCATAAGGGTAAATCACTGTTATGGGTTAAAATAATTTTTTTTGCAACTCTGGTGGGTTAGGAACTTCCCACCCCCACTACTGAAATTTACCAGGCCAGATCAGATGGCTTGGAAGTAAGATGAAGCTATATTTACTGCAAAGCTACATTTAAAGCATATATATATTTACATTTATATATGATTAGAAATAATACAGAAATCGAGACTCCTTCCTGGACAAAGAAACTGCCCGGGGGGGCTCAAAGCCTTTTTCTCCCTCTCCCAGACAGACAAAAACAATCAGCAAAGCTTGTTTGGTATCTGTTAGTGGAAGATATTAGAGCAAAAAGCAAAGGACAAGCAAATAGGAGGGAAGAAGGCAAAGGAAGAACAATTTGTTTACATTTTGGCTTTTAATCCCTCTCAGCAAACCAATGAGTGATATAGACTCCGTCCTCACTTTCTTTTTATAATCTATGACCTAATTTCTCTCATTAGAATATTCAAGAAAAGACTGGATGAAGCACTTAGTGCCATTGGATGGGAAAGGATGATAGGTTGGACTGGATGACCTTGCAGGTCTCTTCCAACCTGGCTTATTCTGTTCTATTCTATTCCAGCCTATTTCAATTAGCCTCAAACCAGCACAGCAACACACTGCTTATCATGGTTTGACCATTTTCCTGGAAAACTGTGGAGAAAAAGAATCCCTTACAACATGCAAACCTTGTATTCCCCAAAGGAATTGTATTCCCCAGTTTTGACTAACCCTACAGATCAGCAGAGCTCCGAGTAGCAGTGTAGGCTGTTTTCTGTACACAAGGTAGAGTCTGTCCTGTGAACCTTTGTCTTTTCAGAAGAGGACTTTTCCAATCCTTTCCCAACTCTCAGATCAGCATGTTCTCCATGCACCATGCCATCATTACTCTTATCATTGTGAGGAAAACATGCAAGCAGAAGCTCGCTGGCAGATTATGCTTATGCTGGGAATATGCAGGAAGTGTTGGTTTGCCCACGCAATACTTCTAACTTGTGTCTTCTCCTTAGGAGTTTCTTTTTCATGCAACCCACTGAATAGACGCCCTAGTGACTTAATCAGTACTGCTGCTGCAGGTCTGGTTAAACACTTCCAGACGCAGCAACATTTCCAGTGGTCTGCTGGAATGCCCAAGGCAATGTCTACTTTTGTGTTTTCCAATGAAAAGCAGTGATGGCTTTATTATTGCTTTCCCAGTCTGGGCTTTGAAGCTTTAACCACAGGTACTCCACTGTAAGATTTAGCACAGACCAGCACAAAAAAGTGAAGTCTCTCAAGATTCCTGGCTTTTTTTCTTCTGTTCTCTTAGCTCTTAAAATACAGGTAAGGACACACCACTTACCCTGGTGTCTCCAGTACTGCTCCCGGACCTCTAAAAGATTCAGCATTGTCATGACAGTACCAAAGATCTGAAGCCTCAAAACACATTTCAGACCACTGAACTCTTAGCTGGTATGTGTTCCTAACCTATCAAGAGATGGAGGGGAAATGAAATTGTTCGGGCAACAAAGCTAGGCAGGAAATTTCTGACATAGTTCATTATGCCCTGCAGCCTCCGTATTTCTTTTTATTATCATTCTTTAGTCTTCAGGTCCTACATGTTCAACAGCCAGGGTCACTCTTCAAGTTGTCAAGCACTACTCCCTGTGCGATCACTCGCTCTCAGACAATATGAAACCTCGTTTTGTTTCGCAGTCAATAATGTTTTAATGTCACTTTTTTTTTCCCCCTCTTCATTTTCCTCTACGCTCTGCAATCTCTCCCAAGATTAAACAACTGCACGTCCCTGTTATTGCTGTAATTCACCTCACAACGTGCCAGATGCTTAAAACATTCTCCCAGAAGAGACAAATCTCACCTTCACATTATCCTTGCCAAAAGGAAACAGCATTTCCCACCCAGCCTTTCATTAAAGGAATTCCCTCTCTTTCATGCTGAAGCATCTCAAAGTACTTCTGATCCAGAGAGCTTGTTTCCTTACCTTACCTCAAATTTGTTTCTTCTGAAGAAAAGCAAAGCTTCTTACTCTCTTCATTCAAAACAAATGGAGGGAAGGAGTACACATAAGCACACCTTTTATCTTCAAAGAGAAACTCCAGTGTTTTGGCCCATCTTTCCATAGTCCTGGAAACTGCTTCCTTCCCCTCCCCTTGCTCCAAGTGACTCAAGTTTTCCCTTACTTTGAGAAGGATGACATGGAAGCATTCAGCAGCCTGACTTTCTCTACGACCTCTACTCCCATGCTTGTTCTTCTGGGTAGGGCCTCCAAATCAGCACCTTCAAGTAGCCATTTATGAACTGCTTAACCCCGAATCTAAGGAGATTAACTTAACAATAACCTGTTAGACATGAACAGCTTTGAAGACCTGATCTTAGACTGCCCTGTTGCACATCCCTCCCTACCTGGCAAAGAACAGGGAGCCAGTGCTGTGGGCTCTGCACTGTCTTCCTACCTCTTTTTGAGCACAGACTTCTGAAGAAGTGGCACTGCAGAAAGTGTAGTATCTACAAACTAATGTGGCCAAGAGCAATTTATCCCACTTTCTTCTGGCACACTAAAGAAACACTGATGTCCTCATCCATGCCCATCAGCATGAGAGAACATCCAATTCACAAGGCAAAGCTGCCATCTTGTACCTCTTCTCCAGCAGAATATGCTTTCAGATAAAAAACGAATTAAGTTATCCCCAAAGTCAAGTGTATTGGCTAAAAGCATGCATTTCTCTAAATTTTCCCATCCCACCATAATCACAGAATGGTTCAGGTTGGAAGGGACCTCAAAGATCATCCAGTTCCAATCCCCCACCATAGGCAGGGACACCTCCCACTAGATCAAGATGCTCAAGACCTCATCCAGCTTGGCCTTAAATACCTCCAGGGAGGGAGTAGTCACAACCTCCCTGGGCAACCTATTCCAGTGTCTCACCACCCTCACTGTGAAGAGCTTCCTCCTAACATTCCGTTTAAACCTCCCCTCTGCCAGTTTGAACCCATTACCCCTCGTCCTGTCATTACAAGAACTTGTGAATAGTCCCTCCTCAGCCCTCCTGTAGGCCCCCTTCAGATACTGGAAGGCTACTATAAGGTCTCCTCGAAGCCTTCTCTTCTCCAGGCTGAAGAGCCCCAACTCTCTCAGCCTGTCCTCATAGCAGAGGTGCAGAAGAATACAAAGAATGAATGTACGACACAGACAGTCTTGATTTTCTTATGGTTTCTTTCCTGTTTGCTAAGCATCAGCAAGATGCTGCCTCTCAAAACCTCTGTGATTGTTAGACACCATCCCTGAAAGAGAGACACAGATCCAGGGAGATTTTTCAGCTACCTGCTGCCTCATATTGCTAATTAAGATGTCAGAACTCTTCATCTCCTTACACTGTAATTTATGAGTCTGACATGCCACAGAGACGATCAGCAGTTGTCACCAAATTACCAAGACTCCCATTTCAAATGGGAGGACAGCTGCTTCCTGGTATTTGGAAAAGAAAGGAAAACAAAACAAAAAAGAAAACAATGACAAAAAAAAAACAGAAAAAAGAAAGAGGAAGGCAGAAGCATTTATGTTACTATTGCTTACAGTCTGGAAGAAAGAAAGGTATAATCATTCCCTTTACACACATAAACACATTCATAACACAATGCTATTACCAATGAGTATGAGAGGCAATCAGATGTGATTCTTCTTCCTGGCTAGGAATAACCCCACACACCAGGGGAGGCTGACCAGATGCACAGCACACGAAAACACTTTTCTTTCTTTACATTTTTTTTCCTTAAAAAAAAAAACAAACCTCCAACCAAACAACACCCACACGCCCCCCTAAAAAAAAAACCAAAACACTGAACCCACAAACAAAAAAACCCCCACAAAACTCCCAAACCTACAAAAAACAAATCAAACCCCACAAAACCAAACAAAAAAACCCACCACTAACCCTAAACAATAACCAAACCCCTCCAACAAAATTAAAAAAAAAAACAAAACAAACACCACCACCAAAACACCACAAAACCCCCCAGAGCTGCCACATGCTGCCCCAAAATGTTGTAAAGTCTCCATCCTGGAGGTATTAAAAAATGTCTGGATATGATCCTGAGGTGGTTGTGCTTCAGCAGGAGGATTGCACCACATGACCTGCAAAGTTCCATTGCAACCTCCACCACTTTGAGAGGGACATTCCATGCACCACTGCCTTAGCCTTATTACCTTAGGTCAGCACCAAGCACCTACTTGAAGCAGCATCACTCTGCCAGCTCCTCTACAGAGAAAATGGCAGGAAAGAGAGTTTAGAAATTTGGGTTCACAATGCCATCTAAGCTGATCTAGGGACCAGATGCCATGGGAAAAAAAAGCAGTCTTGCTTTCGCACTCGCATTATTCCTAGCAACAGACACATTCTTCTCCCCATGCTTGACCCTCAATGAGCTGAAATAATTACCCAAGGGAAGAATTATTTCCACTAAGGCAGCAAAACCATTTTTTGGTGTTTAGGGCTTGGGGGAAACAACCATTTACATTAGAAGCTGGGATATTCTACCAGCTCAGCCATACTGTGAGGCATCACCTTCAGAGAGGCAGCAGATGGGTCCCGAGAGGCTGTGGAAAAGGAGAGTGAGGCAGCTTGTGAAGCAGTGCCACAGTCCCTGACACTGGGTCCGTAATGGACCTTGCAGCAAGGCATCAGGTGAAGCAGTGCTGCAGGTCCTTTCTGCAGGTTATTCCCAGTCATGCAGAAGGAAAGGGCTCCAAGCCACCCTTTTTGGCGAACAACCCTAAGAGCAGGAGACTTAATGAAGCCTAGCTTCCCATGCCTCCAGGAGGGAGGCTGTCTCTGAGACTAATGACTTAACTGCAAACTTCAGCTGGTGCTTCTCCTGCAGCTGGCACAGTCATTTGGAGGCATTGCTAGAGCCCTTCAAGAAAACAGTCACCTTAAGTTTCCTGCCACACACCCAACACCCACAGCCTCCAACCTAGCTATCTACTCTTCGTTGGACTTGCAGGAACACATTTCTTTCCAAGCTCTCTATTCCCATCAAATTTGCATGAAATTGGCCAAAGGGTTGTCAGGTTATCCAGGAAAGGGTGGCAGACAAAGCAGCACGATGAGATGAACCATCTTTATCTGAGAACCCAGCCTGAGGAAATCCAACGGGAGGTAGAGGCTGGGAATAGAAAACCACACAGAAGGAAGAAGTGCTAGAAAAAGACAAGGTAGAACAAGGCTAAGGGCTTTTAAAGGGAAGGCAAGCATCACGTATTTGGCAGGGCAGAGGAGTAGGAGGAACTAATTTGAGATTTCAGACAAATGAGTAAACCACAAAAAGCCCTGAACAAATTTCAGAGGCAGAGCTGGATAGAAAATGCTGCAGCTTACACAGGTGCACGCACGTGCATATAAGTGCCAGAGACGGAGGTCAAGATTTTAATTTGAACAGGATTATGAACTCATAAGATCAGCAGACAGAGGCCAGTCCAACTTTTATCAGTGGATAAAATTACCAAGGGACAGGAATTGCAGGTGGACAGCATCACAGAACAGGCCTCATACAGCCAGAGAAAAAGAGAAAAGAAGGAGAAAAATATTTTAAAAATCAAAATCGAACCTTGAAGCTGAGCAGGGTATCCTCATGAGGATGTAAGGAAAGCTCTGTCACAGAGACAGGAGAAGGCAAAGAAAACAGGACTCAGAAGAAACTGTTCTGGAAAGACAAAAACTAGCTATGGCAACAGCAATTGGTTCACGACTGAGACATAGAGCAGTGTGGGCTGTTAAGAAAACCCTTGCAAAGTAAATCAGAGATGGACTAAATTGACAGAGAGCTGGGAGACATGAGCTCCAGACACAGCATCTCATGGGGTTTGCAGAGGACAGAGCAGCTGCTGAAGGAGGGGATAAAGCAGCTTTGCACTGAGCGAGAGAGGTTTTAAGTAGCAAAGCAAACAACAGAGACAAGAGAAAATGAGGCAGTATCCTTCGGGAAAGCAGAGGAGTTATAAAAATCTACCTTTGTGAAAAGCATGGTAAAGAGGGGAGTACAGGATGAACCCCCAGATAAAGGCAAGACCTTATTTGTATGCCAGCCCTCTTCCTAAATTCATCAAGGTTTGGGGAGCAAATCCGAAGGTGGAGAAGAGGCTTTTTCAGACTGGGTGTGAAGTATTATTCGTGGCATTCTGTGAAACAGGAGAAGTTAAGCTCCTAGGAGAAACAAGGCAGAGGGAAGGAGCCGAGCACCAAGACAGAGAGGTCAGCAGCAGAGGGAAGGAGCCGAGCACCAAGACAGAGAGGTCAGCACAGTCAGGGCACTGGTGCCGGCTTCACGCCGCAGCACGACAGCAGGAGCAGAGGCAGCAGATGGTGGGGCTGGGAGACAGGAGAGAGGCCGGAAAAAGTGTCCCGGGGGGTGGGGGCAGATGCCACCGAGTTGGTGGTATAAACAGCTACAGGATACAAATACCGACAAAGAAGAGGGCTGGGGGGAATTCCAAGCCCAGGGCACAAAAAGAAAGGTGGCACCAAGGGTGGCAGCTGATGGGGAAGGCAGAAAGACAACAAAGCAGGAGAGAGGCATTGGCTGACAATGAAGACAAGCAAAAGCCTGGCTGGCAAGCCAAGTACCATGGCATGACACGGGTGACCTTGACACAGGGAGGACTAACCAACAGCACTTGCTGAATGAGAGAGGCCCCAGCCTTCAGCACCAAGACAAGAGCTACACACAAAAGGTGTGATAGAGACAGAGGCACAACCTTAACAACCATGAGTTTGACTTAGAATAGAATAAGCCAGGTTGGAAGAGACCTCCAAGATCATCCAATCCAACCTATCGCCCAGCCCTATCCAATGGCACTAAGTGCTCCATTCAGTCTTTTCTTGAACACCTCCAGGGATGGGGACTCCACCACCTCCCTGGGCAGCCCATTCCAATGCCAATCACTCTCTCTGGGAAGAACTTCCTCCTAATATCCAGCCTACACCTCCCCTGGCACAACTTGACACTGTGTCCCCTTGTTCTGTTGCTGGTTGTCTGGGAGAAGAGACCAATTCCCACCTGGCTACAACCTCCCTTCAGGTAGTCGTAGACAGTAATGAGGTCACCCCTGAGCCTCCTGCTCTCCAGGCTAAACACCCCCAGCTCCCTCAGCCTATTCTCATAGGGCTGTGCTCCAGGCCCCTCACCAGCTTCATCACATCTGGACACGTTCCAGTACCTCGACATCTCTCTTGAATTGAGTGGCCCAGAACTGGACACAGTACTCAAGATGTGGCCTGACCAGTGCCAAGTACAGGGGAATGATAACCTCCTTTGTCCTGCTGGCCACACTAATCCTGATCCAGGCCAGGATCCCATTGGCTTTCCTGGCCACCCAGGCACACTGCTGGCTCACGTTCAGTCAGCTGTCAACCAGTACCCCCAGATCCATCTCTGCCTGGCTGCTCTCCAGCCACTCTGTCCCCAACCTGTCGCACTGCCAACGTGTAGAAACCCTGCACTTAGCTTTGTTAAATCTCATCACTGGCCTGACGTGTGGAGCCTGGAAAACGCTGCAAGTTGGATTTTTTCAAGATTACAGCATCAGCTCAGCAACACCACACCTCTGGCATGAGTCCCAAGGCTCTCCTGCCTCCCAGAGTAATACATCTCAGCACCCACGTGAGGAGACAAGGCCAGGCAGCCCTGGAGGTGCTCCAAAGGCGATACACCCCCACCTCTGCAAGAGCAGGCTTGCCCCTTCCTCAGGGGCTACAGGTTTACCTGAAGGTCTGGAAGAAAGCACAGATCCCAGTTTCTAGACACAGGATATTCGTCTGTGGGTGACTAAATAGCATCCGTCACTCAACAACAAAAACCAAACCCTTTCTGATCAACTGAGCAAATGGGGAGTGGAGAAGTGCATGAGGTAAACCCTTCCTCTGCCAAGACACCACACTGAGCATCCTCCAGCCTGCAGTCCCCGATCAGCAGACGTATACAGAAGTTTTGATCTTCAGATACTTAGCAGAGCCTAGTCCCCTCTGATCAGGGAGTTAAGGAAAGGCTTACATAGCTATCAGGGAGGGAGGCTTTTTATTTATCTGATTTGAACATGCCCAAGTTATCAGACTCTAGAGGAATTCAATTAATGAGAATAAAACTCTTGTTTGATGCAAGTCTGGAAGGGTGGGTATTTTTCTGTAAATAGCTGCACCCCAGAGATTTTATCCTGATTATAAGCCTCAGCAGTGACTGGCTGATGCAAGTTTAACAGCTACAGCAACCACACCAAAACACCACACACACTCCAGACCTGCTGGGGACCAACAGAGCTATGGAAGACCATCTCAAAGACAGGGCGAAGAGAGGGAGAATGAGAGAATGAGGCAGAGCCGGGAAGCTGGGAAGAGCAAGTCCAAAGAAGCCGCTGGTATCATCTCCTCTCCTCAGTTTACTGCAGTGGATGACAAGTGGTGAGGGCTGACAGGGGTTACGTTTAAACGCCCACTGCAGTGGATGACAAGGGTTACATTTAAACGCCCACTAGTGCAGCTTCAACAGCACCTGACCACAGCACCTACAAAATACCACCTTCAGGCATGCATGCATGAAAATTATATGCCCTGCCCAAGTTTCCAAGGTTAAGGCCAGGTTGCCACTGGCGTGTGGCTGCTCCTGGTAAATATCCCACAGCACACAAAAGCCACCCCTGGCACCCAAAGCCACAGTCAGCCTAGGTTGAGGAGGTGTCACTAAGGCCACTGCAGCTGCCAGCTCCCCACCAAGCCCCAGGGGACCCAGCACCCCCTCTCTGCCAGGGCTTCCTGCCACTAATGCATCTGCCGGGACAACCTGCAGGGGCAGCAGGAGGAAGAAGAGTGAGGCACACACTCCTCAGAGTTCCATCTTGGGCCAGGCCACAAGAAGAAAGGTGCCATATTGTCTCCACCTAGGACAGAGCTGCAGATGAGGAGGCTGTTGGCAGCTGCCAACGCAACTTCTCTCCTGTCTGGGAGGCTGCAGACGCAGTGGCTCCCTGCCAAGCCTGGGCCCACTCAGCCACTGCCACCTAGCAAAGCAGAAGGAATATGGCCCAACCCATCTCTCAATGCAGGATCAATTAGCACATTAGTATGAGGACAGGTCACTCCTGCAGCTGGGTTAGCCACCTGCACCATGACAGAAAGGAACAGAAGAAACCGACAGCAATACGGTCTTTGGAGAATTTTACTCAAATGGTCTTAAGGTTGGCCAGCTAGCCTTAAAGGAAACAAAGAGGAACATTACAAACCACTGGCTGATGGAAACCAAACACAGGGTACGAAACTCTGCTCATACAAATGTTTTTTTTCACATCCTGCCATGTAGATAAGCACAGCTCCCGACACTGGCTTGCAAGCAGCGCTAGTCCTAGGAGATCTACCCAATGTTTATTCAATGCACATTTCACTAAAACCCGCGTAGTTATAGCCAGCCAGGAGACCAAACAAACATCCATAATTTCCTCTGACATCTCCTAGCTACACTGATCTCACAAAAGCGACCAGAGGTGTCCAGTACCATTACACGCCAAAGAAAAGAGGAACTCCAAATATCTTACTAAACCACTCCGACACAGCGAAAGAGCACCGGGGAAGAATCACAGGCTGAACCAGCCAGAATCCGTCAGATGGTTAAGAGAGCACCAACAATAACACCTGATGGCTGTATACCCGGGAAAGACACATAGGTGTGTTTCTAGCCTACTTACACAGAAACCTCAGGAACTCTTCCTCCCCTTCCCTAAGGGAGATTCAAGACATTTGAGGTTTAACAGCTGCAACAAACAGTCTCCTCTTACGTGAGAAAATATTCAGGAACAAGATAACAAGAGACATAGTTACTGAAACAGGATAAAAACATGGAAAAAGCCTCTGGGGTCTAAGCATTGCCCTAATGATTGCAGACTGCTACCCTGAAAATTGGAATTTGAGTACACAGCTCGCATCACCGCATGCAGATCAAACACGAATGGCAAGATGCAAATCTTGATGCCTGTAAGAGAGGTAATCTAAGCCATCATTTGTGAACAACCTGCAAGCAATGCCGCAGCCCCTGAAAAAGCACAGAAATTAAAAAAAAAAAAAAAATCTGCAAATGCCCTTGATCTTGCATTCGTTCCCCAGTAGATTGCTGTGCTGAACCCAAACAACACTGCTTCCGAGAGCACAGTCCTTAATACACTTGAAATGGCAAGGAAATACATCCTCTATTCAAATTTCACTGCACACATGGGAGATGGGTCAAAAAAAAAAAATAATTAGAAAGGATATAATGCCAACTGTGCTCCTTTAAAATACTTTGAAGAACATTATTTTACTTATTTTGCAGCCAAGAGGTAGAGCACTCTTCCAAAGCTAACTCAAAATTAGCAGATTCTCCCCGTACGCAAGAATAGAGGGCAGATGCTAAACCCATTATGTAGACAGCAAAGTGTCACCAGAGAAAAGACGGTAAAAATAGCTAAGTTATCTGTAAGATGACTAAGCAAATGGATTTTCAAAAATACGCTTTCAAATACGGCACCCTTTTCTTAGAGCTGCATACATCTGTTTAGTTTTGTTAATTTCTCAAATCTTTCTTCTGAGAATTTATTTTTGGCCTCCTGCTAGCACACTTCCCCAGAAGCCTCGCTTCACCCTACCCACACTCAAGACTCACACACACGCATACGGAGAGTGATTTAGAAACTGATGCTGATCACCCCAGTAACTAGAGAACCTCTACTGCAGCGCTTCTAGGATAGCACACGGGCACTTCTTTTACCTAGAATCATAGAATGGTCTGGGTTGGAAGGGACCTCTAAAAGTCACCTGGTCCAATTCCCTCTGCAGTAAGCAGGGGGCATACTCCACTAGATCAGGTTGCCCAGAGCCCTTCCAAGACTCACCTTGAGTATCTTCAGGGATGGGGCCTTAGCCACCTCCCTGGGCAACCTGCTCCAGTGTTCCACTGCATCCATCCATTCACAGAAAAACTGGTATGGTAGTTTGAGGGGTTCCAGGTTATTCCAGGTTCCCCGAGAAAACTACAGAGACCAAGATCCATCCCAGGGGACAAACTGGACAGCACCGGATGTCATAATTTTGTTATTTGATCCCATAAATCCTGAAAGTACTTTAGAAGTAAGCAGCAAGGTCAATTCACTCTCTTCTCTCCCTTTTCCTTACAAGTCTCCGGAGGGATCCTTATCTGGTAATTACTTCTGGGGCCTAATTGGGAGACAATGGGGGATGGGAGAAAACGAGCACTGGGATTTTTGGTGGTTTGCTTGGGTGGAAGGTTTCGGGGGAATTCTCATGTATCCTGTATCTGTATTAGGTGTCAAGGATTTGTGTATGCCCTATCTTTTCCTGTGCATTTTTACATGCAACCTCTCTGTATTTTCCTCTCCATATCAACAAGAGTGTTGTTATTTTACTGCCCTTTTTCCTTAGATAGTGAAGTAAGACAATCTCAGTCTGTCGTGTTCTTACACAAAAACCCACAACAACTGCATTCCTGCTACTGTAATTCTACCCTCATTCTGACCCACCTCCTCATCATCTTCCATCTATATCAGAGGTCTTCACGGCTTCATTGGCTTCTTTCAGGACTAATGAGCCCTTTCTCATGTGAACCTTGCAATGATCACCTTTGCAGGTGAAAAACAGCCCA
This sequence comes from Psilopogon haemacephalus, assembly GCA_013396835.1. Taxonomy (NCBI): domain Eukaryota; kingdom Metazoa; phylum Chordata; class Aves; order Piciformes; family Megalaimidae; genus Psilopogon; species Psilopogon haemacephalus. The sequence continues at coordinate 308,909 of VWZI01010201.1, forward strand.
TCTCTTTTCCAGGCTTCTGTCAGTGCCTACAAGAAGCAGCAAGACTTTGCCACCTTGGGAACAGCAGTGATTAGAAGAAATCAGAGCAGCATAGCCAAATACTGCTCTGCAGCCAAGGTGGGAGTCACAATCCCCAGCATCTCTCCCTCCTGCACATCCTGCCAGCAAACATGCTTAGACTACTGGCTTCAACTGTGGCCACGCTCCTCTGTGCATCTCCCTCTTCTACCAACACTAAAATGTCTCCATACAGAAAGTTATCTTGTGCTAAGACTACAGCTCTTTAGGGCCTTAATCGGCCTCCTTGTAGCTGCAATCTACATTTCTGAGATAATAGCAGTAGTTGTGCTTGGACAAGCCTCCCAAGTCATTCCTCTGCCATACCAAAGACCTGAGTGTGACTTCTCTCCAGTTCCTTCTCACAAAGGACTGGGTGCCCACTAGCATCCCAAAGAGCTAACTCATACCTGCCACAGCCCTCCTTCTCCAGGAGCCAAGCACAAAGCTCTAGGCTGCCCTTTGCAGCAAGCAGCTTTCTAAGGCTCAAACTCCTTACATCAGGATCATCAGGATGCTTTTATTAGTGCTAAGAGCAGCTATTAGGTATCTGACACAGTGAAACTTTCCTCATGTTCACCCCTCTCATCCCTATATCCTCCCCCACAACAATCCAACCAAGACATGAACAGACTGAACGACAGCTCTGAAACCACGGGCAGACCTCCAAGCAAAACCAACAGACCCCTGGCCTACCCTACACCACCTCATACAGCTCAGGGAAGTCTCAGATGGCTTTCCCAACCCTCCTTGCCACCACATGTTTGCTGCCATCCCCTGCAAAGTCTGGAGGAAAAAAAATCATCCCCAGGACTAGGACCGGGCACAAATATCAACAGCTGCCACACTGTCCTTCCTTTGCATGGTGGCCACAGGACAGTGAGAGTCCCCTGCCAAGCTCCCAGGGAGCCAAAGCAAATAAATAGCAAACCCCTGTGCATAGCAACCGGCAGTCTCCATCCTTTCCTTTTGTAAAGTTATTGCATTTAAATGATAAATGGGGTGATCTCCCATGACTTGGCCCACAAAGGCAGAGGAAGGAAGTTTTTTGCCTCAGCTCTCACTGCTTCAGCAGCAGAAGTTCTTCCAAGCATGTGAGAGAGCTCTCACTATGGAGGAGAAAGGGGCTAAGCTAAAGCTGCAGAGGGACTGTGCAGGCACAAACAGATAATTCAAGAGGAGTGGATGGGGTGTAAGAGCAGAAGACACTAGGAAAGAACAGAACAAAATCAGACATCTCGGGCAACACTTAAACACAGGCAAGAATGCAGAGAGAGTCCCTTTATATTCTAGGTGTAATGAGGACAGGAGTACATAAGAGGCCAACTCTGAACACCCCTCTCCTAAGGAGGATATGAGGTGGGGAGAAAGAGGTGGGAAGATGGGAGATGAGAAAAAGGAAGGTGTTCTGATATCTACAATGAAGGCACACAAGTTGATTTACACCTACCTTGCAGCCCTTCAGACTCTGGACAACCTCTGGCCCTCAACAGCACAAGCACCCAAGACTGAACTCTGATCCTTGCTTGCAGGCAGGGCAGCTGAAGCTGATCTTTTCCATCTGCCTTACTTACAGCAGAAAGGAGCAAGTGCTTGGCAACTTAAAGCATTTGGCAGCTACAGACTCTGGATTAGATTAAACTGCCGACTAGCTCATGGCATGGGACTGATTAGAGCTAACAGTTCCTTACATGCCAGTGACCCATAGATTAACTGTGCTGCTGTAACACAGCTGGAATGAATAGCAGCAGCTCCAAGATACAGTCACATAGGCTACACCCCACGAGTGTAATGGGGTGGCACGGAGAGGCTGGTTTCATTCACGCAGGGTAAGCGAGAGCTTGTGCAGGTAACTAACATCACAGAGCTCAAAGTAAAAATCAATTTTCTTCTCTTCCTGACACAAAGAGTGAAATCAATGAGGGCATAACAATATTTTCCACCCTACAGTCCCAACATGTATAAGAAAAAAAGCATCCTGCTTGCTTAACAACAGAAAGCAAAATCTCAGCTCTAACATCGCACTTTTCCTCCAGAAAAATCCCCTGACACGTTTTAAGCCACTCTCTCTACTTCAAGGAGCTGAGAGCAGAGAGTGACTTGTCTACAATTATATCACAAGTCAGAAGGAAGCGCTGGAATTTGCATGCTGTGACTCCCGCTGTAGATGCCAGATAACACTGCAGGCATAAAGGTCAAACCCTTCAGCAGGAGCTCTTAAGATACTGTCTGCAGGACACACAGTCAACAGAAAGCTGGGAGATGGCATGATGCCAGCCCAATTTCTCTTGGTGTCCACGGACTCCACTGCAAAGCATCTTAGCACCTAGCAGGGCAGTTAAGCAATCATCCCCTGCAAGACAGAGCAAACCCATCTCCTCTGTAATGGGATTAGACAGCACAGTAGGAAGACAGGGTACAGGAACCTCCGGGAGAGGAAAGCTTGATGCTGTATTCAGGAGGCAGAGAAAGCTGACGACCAAGAATTGTACGAGAAGAGGGAGAAGGAAGCAATGAGCCAGGGAGATGAAATTATATAGTGAGGGGGGCAGAGTACTTTGAAAGCACACCAGAGATAAACGCATTCAGATAATTGCTTAGAAGAGAATAAATATTAGTAAGTACTATAATTACCTCGAACACTTTACAAAGCTGTAAGAAGAAACATGACTAGAAGAAGGGCTGGCATACGTGCTTGTCGGGAGCTCCTATTTCAAGCTAGCAAGAAGGAACCAAGAAAGCCTGACACCCAGGCTGTTAATTTCAGCTTGGCAGCCAGCCACAGGCCTTTGGCTAGATCCTAGGTACTGGATAACTTGAGTTAATAAGTGCCAGATTTCAGCAGTACAGATTTTCAGAGTAAAGAGCTTCTGGACAACTTGTAGCTACGAGTACCTGCCCAATCCTGTGGCTCTCTTCAGAGAGATCTGAAAGAACCTGAACAGATTCTTACATCCCTGGTGATGATGCTGAATGGAGACAGAAAGATTCATTCAAGACAAAATATCCACTTATCTGAGTAGCCAAATCTAGATATCCACACTACAATAAGAGATCAGAGCCCTTCTTTCCCTGAGAGGCAAACAAATTTATTTTTTTTTGGGGGGGGAGGTGGGAGAAGACAGGACTCTGTATCTCATCTTCAAGCATCCATTTCTCTAAAGGCTTCAGAAACCATTTCACACCGCGGACTGAGTCAGCACCAAGTTCCTCTCAAACACGGAACAAACGTTTAGCATTACAGAGTCCATAGAAAAATATATCTAGCTCACCTTGTGTTCCCAGCTCCCTTTAAAAAGCTTAATAACTTCCATACAAAACCCCAAACCCGTCGGTGTGACAGCATGCCTCAGGCAGAGATCAAAAATGCAGTGGAGGGAGGGGAAAACAACCACCAAGACAGGAAACTAAAAAAAATCCCCCCGAAGCCCAGGTGTATCACCCGTTCGCTGCTCTTCCCCTCCAGAGGGGGAATGCACCTGCTGGGAAGCAAAACTACCCACTTCTGTGTGAGCAGCATGGAACACCAGGCTAAATGCACCAACTCCAGACTCCATTGGTTGAAACAAAACTTAGCAGCGACACAACAATGGTGTATCGAAATCACCTCTAACCATGTCAGACCCTGACAAGCTCTTTTGCAAGGGCCGGAAAACCAAAACCTGTGTTAGTGTAATGCTTGATAATGCTAACGGCTGCACAGCTGCCCCACGTGTTGCTCTGCTGCATATGCTCTGGATCCTGATGGTTTCTGCTATCTCAATGAGGTCAATTTTGTTGCCAGAAACTGCAAAGGAATCTCCTTATTCCAGCACTTCAGCAGTAGCAGCCACCTCTCGGCCCTTCCTGACTGGCAAGCATTACAGCTGCCAAAAATCAGAAGAGACAGGAGAAGTGCTAGGTGTTTTTTGGAGTCCCAAATGGAATCAATAGCTTGATAGGAAAGAAGTCAGCCAAGAGGGGTGGTAAGCACACTGCGCAGAAACAAGAGGACAAGTAAGGATGCATCCTCACTGTCTCCACTTTTATACTCTGGAATATTTGCCACTTCAAAAGCTATGGGTGTGATGGAAGACTCAGTTCTTCGTAAGATCCATCCTCGTGAACCTGTCCTCATGTATAATTCTTATCAGCTAGATTCTTCACCTTCCTTCTCCTGCTCATGTTCTCCCTTAGTTTATCTCTTCCCCACTTCACTCATCAGTGAGGCACATCTTCATTTTCTGTGGACCATCACCCTACATGAGTGGGAACTGGACCTGGAAATACCAAAGAACCATCAGCTGCAGAGTAAAACACAAAGAAAAAGCCCCAGAAGAGTACAGGCAGTGGCTTCAGCCAGAGACTGCAAAGTAAGGGCTATGAAGGCTAGAGCAGGCAGCCTCTGTCAGAGGCCAGTAACAATTAAGAAAGTGACTGCAGTCCAACATTGGACTCATCTCATCCATTTGGCAGGGCTGAGCAACTGCACACATACCCCAAACCCATGGTACTGAGACCCTGGTGCACGACTATCAAACCAGGATAACCCAGACAAATGAATTCATCCAGACATCTGCCTCCCAAATGCCTTCCCTTCCCTCCGTCTCCCATAAATGACCGCAGGACCATGTGAAAAAACGGACTACTTTCAAGCCAGACAAGCCCCCTGATCCTTCTATATATTTACTGGGTTTGCCAAGTTAGTTTTCAGATTGAGCAAGTGCCTCCAACCAATTCCTCACGTGAGTGCCCTGTGTCAGGCAGGAACTAGCCTGGAACAACCCCTTTCATGAGCAGCCCTGCTTTTTAATATTTATGTAAGTACTGTGCAGCAACAGCACAAGTCCTGAGTGTCAAAGCCTATCCCTTTCTGAGAAAAGCTTCCCCTTGCTTAGCTGAGATGGTCTAGTTTTGTGCTTATGTTCAGTCACTTACTGAGATGCGATTTTGGCACAGGCCAGATAGGCAAGATTTCCTCCTGTCTCATTGCCACTTGCTAACCTCCTAACAAGAAACTAACACACACCACTGGAAAGACATTTTTGGTACACTGATGGAGACAGTGTGAGCAACAGGTTAGAGCTGGAAATGACATACACACACAGACATCCTAGACCCACTGAAGGCAGCTGCAGACCCAATTTCTTTGCCTTGCAATTTGATTAAACCTCCCTTTGCCAAGAAAGGCTCCATTTTAGCCTCTCCATAGCTGATAAGAAACAGATGCTAAATGTCTTCTAACACTTAACCAGAGCACTATTCCTTAAGAAGATTTTATATGACTATGAAAGAAACGCCAATATAAAGAGAATCTAAACCAATTTAGCAAGTTATCATTAAAAAGTATTTAGCAACTTAAAAGCCAGAGGCAACTCACAATACTGCAGCTTTGCAGACACTGACTGGAGGGCCTGAAAGCCCTTGGTAGCAGTAGACAAATTAAATCACGAGGACAGGAGCACTAGCAACAAGAAGGAAACATAACTGTGCTTGGAAAGCTTCCCCCTTTCTTTCAGGCAATTTTCCCACTGATGTAGTTTTCTGTGAAGAGTCTGCAGATTGCTAACTATCAGGGAGTGAGAAGTACCATTTCAGGTTATACAGCACTCTTGACTTGTCTGAATTAAACCAGCTAAAACACCTTTGGCTTCATACTAGACTGTACAACCTTTAGGTCAGTCTATAACTGATTTTGCAGGGGTAAGAAAGAAGACAAGAGAAACCAGAAGGAAGATCTTTAAAAGATTTTTTTTTTNCAATGCTCTCCCTTTGACCCTCTCTTTCTCTCTTGTCCCCCTCCCTGTGGCCTGCAGTGCTGTTTATTCTGCCTTTCACTTTATGTAATGGGTCTGGTAAAAGTGTTCCAAGTACATATTCGATTTACAATAAAAACTGCTTTAATAAAGACATCTAACTTGACGGAAGGTCAACTAAAAGACAACAATTCACATAACCCAAAACCTCCTGTGTAAATAAACAGGATTTGCAGGAGCCTCAGGATGTCAGGCAGTCTGGCCAAGACTGCAAGGGAGGGAGACTCTTCATGAAAAATTACATTTGGGAGCGGAGCCTGCCAGCCTGGCACCAATGGCTGTGGCAGCCTCCCACCACACCTAGGAAACCCAGACAGCCAGCTGAACCATGTGCAGAAACAAGGCAACTGCCAGGGCCATCTGCACAGCCCTCAAGCAACACATTCCCCAAAAGAACCAGTGCCACAGCCCACCCTGACACACCTGGGACCGGTTCAGATCCAGCATTGCCCACCAGGGTAATCTAGAGGCAGAAAACACAAGAGTGAAGGAAGCACTACCCGCCTGCAAGTTGAAGTTCACAGCAGAGAATTCTGGGCAGACACAGATGGAGAAGGCTTGATCTTGGCCACTGTTGCTAACAATGCATCAAGAAGCAGATGAGGCACCAGCAACACTCCTGGGCTGCTAGCTTTGGTAAACAAAAACAACCCCAAGCCCCATGTGTGCAAACACCCACTCTGCTGTTTCGCCAGTCTGCTCCCCTCCAGCCAAGGAGCCTTCAGCTTTATTGCATTTAGGCTTGTGTGGTTAGCTGCTGACCCCCTCAAGCCCCTGCACTGGAGCAGGCAGCAGAAGAGCAGGAGGTTCTCCTATCACACCATTTGAGCAGCAGCAAGATGCATACTACTGCTGCTCAGCCAGCACTCCTTCCCCTCCAGGAGAAAGGCCTTTAGGATCACTCCTTCTTTCTCCCAGAGTCGCCTCTGCTTGGTAATTTCACTCCAACATGCCATTTACAAGTAAGATGCAGTCTCAAGACCTTATGCAGGCTCCACTCCGCTCTAGGAATCACAAATAAATCACCAATTACTATGCATGAATAGAGAGAGGAAGAGGGTAATGAGTCTATGTACATATATACATATGCAATGTTTGAACACAAAGAGCTGTAAATTGCATTCACAGGTGGTATTCTGGAGACTGCAGGAGACTCAGAAGCAGAACTATTCATAAACCAGTCACTGACATGAATGAATTCAGCATTCCCCAGAAGTCTATTGTGTTTCCTATATATTACACTATAAATATGAGGAGTATCAGACTTTGCATCCCTGAAAAAAAAAAAACCCAGAAGGTAAATCTTGCAACTGCACATTGAATTAACACTGGCTGGCAAAAGTATTAATGGTCTCATCGCTGCATGAGGATTATTTACAGCAGTTGCTCTATTTTCCTATTTTGTACTTGCTGTGATGAAGTGCCACTTGTTTAAAGAACCCTGTAACAAACACTGCAGCAAAAGGGAAAAAAAACCCAGCAAGGATCTACAAATGTGACACCCACATGCCAGATGTGGGTTTTCAAACTCTGTTTTTTCAGTTACTTCGACTCTTGTAGCTTCTTAATGCTTCATATCTCAAATCATCCACCAACTCCTTCCATAACCACAAGTCCTCCTTCAGTGATTCTAATGAGTCTGCAAAAGGATAAGGAAAAATTGAGTTGTTATTTCTTTTTTCTGCATATTCAATCCATAGTGCCTCATCCATAGATCTCCGCGGTAGTGTTACTTGTTTGGAAAGCAACAATCCCTTTCTAGCCAGAGATTTATGTTACAAAATAAGACTTTCTACTCCTGCCTCTTCCTCATTACACCAAATGTCGTCTCAGTTTCAGAAACAGCAACTTAAAAGTATTTCAGTGCAGCTCAGGACTCTGATGCATGGTCACACATTCCAGTTTTGCTAAAACCAGCACCTGGGCAAATGCGGACCAACTCTCTGAAGAACCCCCCACGAAAAAACACCGAATCAAAACCAACTCCGTGCATTTATGTGGTACGTATCCTACTACTGAAAAGAGTCCCATGTTTAACACAAAGAGGCCAGGACAACGGTTTTACAAAGTAGGTATGTCCGTGGGATTTGTGGACCACTAAAACGCAACCGATTTCCCAAGTAATATAAGACACTTCGCAGCTTATACTCTGGGGAAGGTGAAAGCCTCTTACAGATAATTTCACAGGGCAAGCTCCAAAAGCCAGTTCCTACACGCAAAGCGTCGGGGCAGTCTTGGCGGTCTGCCAGGCATGGGGTGAACTCCGACACGGTGTGTCCAAGCACAGGCTGGCAGGTCCCACTTCTCTACGGCCGTGGGAAACCTTCAGCAAGGCGATGCCCTCTACTGCTATGCCGCTGCAGCAGCCGGGCGTGCTTCGGAGCAGCATGCAGGCAACCGACCGCTTGCTCGCTCCATATTAGGAAGACTTAATCCAGAACGGTGTTATTGTTCTCCAACAGGAGAGACTGAGCGTGTGAAGCCAAAGCAACAAGCAACTGCCATTCGTCTACACTCATCTTGTGCGCTGCAACAGACTGCCTGTACTTGTGGAGCAAAGTCACCCTGGATAAACTTAGCTCTAAGATGGCTCTTTTTTTTCAGGGAACTCAAGGAAGAAACCTACTGGTTAAGAGAAGCCTGAACGCTCTCCAAAACCATTTCAAAGAGCCATCTCTCTTTCTCTTTTCCTAAGGACAGACAGCATGAAAAACCACACACACACACACAAATTAGAGGCGTGGAACCACAGTTTCTATTCAAGTAAAGATGATGTTTTCAAATTGGCAAAGCAGGTAGATGACAATTCTCAAGACAGCAAATTGCCAGCCTTGCTGCTTCTTCCCTCGATATCATTAATGCTAGCAGAAATTCTTAACAGTTGAAAGGCAAATCAAAACAACTCCGTGGCTGCTCTAGGCAGACAGCAGTGCAAGGGTCCCGTACTATTTTCCACAAACGTTCCTATCGACTCATCAGCACTAAGCCAAGCACATGGGCTGCCACAAAAAAAACCTAAGAGGCGTTTTCATTCTCTCGTATTCTGCTTTTCCCAGTTTCGTAGGAATGGAACCTGCACTGCCACAGCATCTCTCACCCACCAGTGGTATCCCAAAGGACTTTACGAAATCGCGTACAGTAATCCCCTGAGCAAGCACTTGTGGGATGGGACAACACGATACGTTTAACGGTTCGGAGGGTACAACACGCAGGCAGAAAGAGAAGGGACTACAGGAGTTCGCGAGAGACAGAACAAAGCAATAAAATAGCATTTTACAACAGCAGTGACTGCCTGTCGTCTGCATTTCCACGTATTCTTCGAGAGCCAAGCAGAGGACTTCGTTTCTCCAGCCTGCGTTACCCCAAGCATTTTCTCTGCCTTCATCGTGCCAGCTCCACACCGACCCCTAACTCCTTACTCTCACCATTTCCTTTGGAGACGCCCCTTGAGCCGCGTACGGAGCAGCCCTGGGCCGGCCGCTCGCTCGCCTTCCCAAGTTGATGCCAGAGCCCGGCGCGGAGGAGGTGCCCGACCCCTCCGCTCCCACGCCCCGGCAGCCCGCCGCGACCAGACCCCGCGCTGTGCCCCGGGGCTCCGCCAGGAGAGAGCATCGGGATATTACACGGAGAGAATACCCTGATTTGTTTCTGCGTATACGTATAGATGTATATACACACACACACACACACATATATATACACGTATGCATTTATTCTCTCTCCGACCACAGGAACACCGTCGGTAGTGACAACTCCTGGGAGAAGGTGCAGGGTACTTTCGGCAGGGGCGATACCGCCGGAAGCCTTGAGATAGAGAACACCCGCCGGGGGTCCCGCCCCGTCCTGTCTCGCCCTCGAGACCCCTGTCCCGTCCCCGCCG